>PUFA01000093.1:4857500-5185000 GCA_003508835.1 Eonycteris spelaea | reverse complement strand
GACTTCAAGTCCATTGGTAAAGGCAAAGTTTCCAAATTTTGGAAAATTTCAGTTATTGACAGTGTTTTTTTCCTCCATAACAAAGGCTATAAAAAAGTTTAGGAAAGACAGCTGTGGAATTGGAATAAGGACAAAGGAGCTGAATACCAGCTATGTCACATACTAGCGGAGTATCCTTGAACAAGTCACTTTCTCCTTCTGAGTCCCAGTTTCCTAATCTATAAAATAGAGCTACCGCAGTTTTGTTCCGATCAATTAAAAAAGGAAAGTGCCAACATATGTGTAAAAGGTCAACTCTTCAGGAGTTCAAGTTCTCCCGTCTATAACCTTCTACGCGTCATTGATGTCAATCACCTCCCCAATCACAAAACTGTGGAACCTTAAAGCCAAAAGAGGTTCAGCAGGTCATCTAAGGCACGCTCCTCTGTCTGAACACGCAGGAACCAAGGCTCGGAGGGAGACGGTGATGACCCAGGGTCCATGGGTGGACAGGGCGAAAACTCGCACCTTCTGTGTTCTTCCTACCACGCGGTCCTGGAACTCACGTTTCCATTTTGGAAAGAGGCACGTCGTTCAGAATGAACATAAAAATCGTTGAGAATTAGAACACCTAGATTCTAAGCCCAGTCGGGTGACCCCAGGCTATCAATTGATTTCTCTGGTTAGTTGTCTTCAAGACAGTACAGTCAGGGTCTAGTACTTTGAGGACAGGAAAATCTCTCTAATGCAAATCATGTAGAGCAAGATGTCCCCGATGCGGAGATTCAGTGTAAAATCCCTGTCCCCACCACACCTACAAGGATTGTCTCCTACGTTTTTCCTAGGACCTCGGCTCCTGATATTCATTCCAACCAGACTGAATCGCTATTCTGGTAATTATTAGCTAAAAGAGAGTGGTACTACAACAGTAATCCCATTATAACGAAATATGCCCAGGTTTTATCTCTTAGTCCTCTAACCTCTAAGAATTACGATCGATATATTTTCAAAAATGATACCCGACATACGCCTCATTTAAAATTACTCTCTCATTTTCTCTTGATGGCCTGGTGTGGGTTGGGTGTCTGTGAGTATAGCCCAATCCAGAGAAGAGGTGACAGAGTTCTGGGGTGATTCCTCAGCCAGAGTCCTGACGCTGGCTGTACCGTAGAAACAAAGAAGAGGCCCCTGCCACCCAGCCGGCTCTCATCTCAGGGACCATGGCCTCAGGTGCCCCAAACACAAACCAAACAAGCAGGGTGCACCGCCCCCTCCCCCCACACACAAAAGGATATGTGTAGTGTCCTCAAGGACATGGCGACAGGCTGTGATCTTGTAGTGAACAGGCTCAAACCAGTTCACAATGGTGGCATCTGCCTTATCCCTTTCTCTCCTTCAATACTTCCTAATTCAGGGATAGTAGCATCATCCATCCAGTTCCACGATCAAATCAGGAAATTGTCCTTGACCCCTTTCTCCCGACGACTCCCTGCCACAGTCCATTGCCAAATCCCCTACCATTTTTGCCTACTAAATATCTCTCAAAATCATTCGCTCATTTCCTTCGCCAATAAGTAAGCCACAGTTGCCATCTCTCTCACCCGGACTACTGCAAAAAGTGTCTTGACTGCAAAAAGTTCTCTCTATCCTCGCAAACCCTGCTCAGCTGCATCCTCTTCAGTGTGGCTCCAGTTATCTTTGCAAAACACAAATCTAATCACCGAACCTCATCTACACTTGTTGAAGGCTTTCCAACGACACGTCTACCAGCCATACCCGGTCCGCCCGCAGATTCACCTTCAACTCGCACCACACTCTACCTCAACACTGGGCTGAAACCAAGGAGCCCTATGACTCTGATTAAATTTAATTTCATTTTCTCTCTCCCCCCACTGCCTCGAGTCCTAGTCCCACTCCCCGCCCGGATGGGACCTCTGGCAGGCTACAGATAACATCTGACTTAAGCTATGTCTCAGCTCCCGAACCCTGGATGGAATGATCCCCTGGCTACTTTCCTATGAAAATGGACAGAGGGACGCCAGAAAACACCTCAGAACTGTCTTCAAGACCTGAAGAAATGATTTATTACCCTTACTTCACCTCCAACCAATCAGCTTCCAACACGACCCTGAACCCCTAACCACAGTGCCTTGTGACTTTGCCTTACATAAACTGTAACCTGTACGCCCTGGTGGAGTTAGTAGAGCAAAAGCTCTCCATCTCTGGATTGGCTAATTCAATACTAAACGATTTTTTCTTCTATTGCATAAACTCCTGCCCATGCATTCCTTTGGGCCAGTGCACGCAGGCAGGTGGACTCGAGGTAAAATACTGGAGTTCAGGTACCAGGGTCTCCAGCCACATAGCCTTTCAGTTCCTCCCAACTTCCACACGTCCCTTAGCCTCGGACCCCTGGTAAGTCCTTTCTCTTCCACCTTCACCTACTTTACTCTCATTTATCCACCAGCCTCAGGTCGAGTCACCTTCACAGGGACATCGTCCTTGACACCCCCCAGGCTAGGTCAGAGGCCCCTATGATAATGCTCTCAAAGTCCCAAGCACCTCTCCTGAAACTTGGTAATTAATTAGCCATGATTATACTATAATTGCAATTTTACATTTAGTTAGTTGATTATTCACATAACATCTACCTGCCAAGAGAAAAAGCTCCATGGGGTCAGAAACCAGGTCTGTTTTTGCTCACCACTGTATCTAGACTTTACTTAAAAGTGCCCGGTACATAGTAGGCCCCCTCTAAACATGAAGTAAATGAATAGCAATGTGGTAAAGGGAAGGAAGCTAATCTCACAGCACTGGCCACGTGCCGTGCACTTTGCTCTTACGCATTTCCCATTTTCATTAGATCCTCACAACAACACTTTCATGTAAGTATCATTAACCTCATTTTATAGATGAAAACAGGCTCAAAGAGGCAAAATGATTTGCCCGAAATCACACAGCAAGTAAATGACAAAGTCGGAATTCTAACTCAAACCTGACAAATGTGTTCTCTCCACTGCAAAATTCTGCCTTCCTTCCTTTGGAAAGCCTCGAAAGCCCATGGTGACTCCTACATCTGATGGGAATTTCTAGAAGATGACTCCATAACCAGAGGAAGCCACCAAGGACCAGCTGGGTTCAAAAGAAACTGCGGAGATGAGATCTAGACGAAAAGAGCTCAGAATGGCATAAGCTAGTTTTAAGAATTCAGCCTTGAACATGTCACTTCGGAGCAGGATGCTGAAAAGAAAAACTGCGACTATCCGCTGTTGTTAAGGTTCCCACTTAAATTCTTTTTGACTGTCATCCAGACAAAAACCCGGGTCCCCCCTTGGGATTGTCAACATAATGCCGGCAACAGGAATAGTTGCATTAATACAGTGGTAAGGGGGAGATTATCTCATAAAAGATGTTTTTAAATTAAGGAAATTGGTCCTTCTATTAGTATTACAATGTGTAAAAAGGTAATGAAATTCTATTATCTTCCTTTAGAAACAGCAGATTAGTAAAAACCGGTCTCTGAAAAAGAAGACTAGCAAAACACAGTCACACAGAAATAAGTTGTCCAGAGAATGACGCTAAAATGATGCTGGGACTTGACTTTCTTTTACTAAAAAAGGTGTGTAAAATGAAGCCAATGGAGGAAGAGTGAGACAAACAGGTCCTATGCAAAACACACAGTCACCTTAGACTTCTCTCTCAATGGGCACTAAGCAAGTGAACCCAAGGAGCGGGGGTAATGAGCTTATCGTGTAGCCAACTTCTCGGCCACTTTGGGGTGGGGGTGGGTGGGAATGGTGCACTGGCCAGTCTGAAGGCTGGAGAGGAAAGTAGCAAACTCGAAAGCCCAACACCAAGCCTCAGCTCAGGCAGCAGTAAGCAGCTGCTGTCTAGACACATAACCAGCACTAAAAAGCCCAGGTTATAGTTTTTTGGAAAGAGATTCTGAAGCTAAAGTAGCTTCACATATTAGAGGGGATCAGTCCCATGAACACAGCCAATGTTCCAAGTTCAGAAGGGGAGCACTTTCCTTTAAAGGCAATTTAAAAAAGCCATTTCAGTCCGCTGACCTTTTCCGAGTTTGCAACATTTTTCAGTAGCTTCATGCTTTTCTGCAAAAGTTTTAAGTGACTTTCTTTGAAGAGAGCTATTTAATGCCAATGACTGTAGAAAACATTTGTTCATAATTATCCAGACATAGACTGGAACAATGCTGAAACAAGAGCAGCATGCAAAAATGTATTTAAGGACTATCATCCCAAAATGCTGCTAAAAGCTATTAACCAGTATGTGTTAATTGCCACAGCATTCATATTAATTTTCACTTCAGGCTCGACATTGTGGAATATTTCCCCTGATACATTTTAAACAAAGTTTAATTTAAGGAACTGCTTCTATCAACACTTATGAAAATTAACAGCCAAGCAATTAGCACTCATGAATTATCCCTTCCCCCATGCTCTCTGCAGCTTCCCTGTTAAAACAGTTTCTAACAGAGAAATGGTTACTTTCTAACAAGTTAACATAATCAAAGTCACAGTTGTCTACATGAACCAGAACTGGTTCTGCCTTTTTAAGCACGTGTCAAGGCAAACATTCTCCCTATATTTAGAGTAGAATTTATCTAAGTCAAATAAGTAAGATATTTAACATCTGAGTAAACTGCCAAGCAATTACTAATACGAAACTGCCTTCTCACCTGACGTTTGAAAACCAGCCATTGCCAAATAATAAAGGAAGTAAATAATTACTGGTCATAACCTTTCCATTTAAAGTTCAAGGCCAAAACCCCACTGGACTCTGTGGACTTCGACAGACAAGCCACCTTCCTCCAGTCTGCTGCACATCTTGTTTAACGATGCTCATCTAAACTCCTGGCTTTAAGAGCACATGTTCTCTCACGCCATCCTGTCAACAATCTAATGAAGCACAGAGGAGAGATAGCGTCGCTGGCCCCCAACCTTTACGGAGAGAGAAAGGGAGAAGCGGGGTGTTTGTCGAGTGCTTCCTATGTGCTACATGTCTGGCTAAACAGTTTTAGCACTATTAATCCTCATGAAGAAGATACACTGTCCATCAGCTCATTCCACATGAGGGCTGGAGCTTCAAGGGGGGAAAAAAAAAAGCCTGAGGTCACACCATAAGTGGTGGCGTCAGGATTCAAACTCAGGTCTTATTACAAACTGGGTCTGCTGACAAATTACACTGCTCATTGAGCTAGGTATTTTATCCTATGTGATGATCTCATCAGCCTTGTGAGGAAAAAACTATTCATAGGTAAATAAACTGAGGTTTGGAGAGGTGAAAAAACCTGACCCAGATGGCAAGACTGGTAATTAGCACCATTTCTTTGTTAGTAACTGCACTGACAGGTAATGGGCATTTCAGCTTCTGATGGTCTACTGATGACAATATTTGAAAAATACTGATGATGTTCTAGGAAAAGCTTCTCAAGTAAGTGATAATGCATGGAAAGGAAAGGGTGAGATACTTAAAACACAACCTCATTCAAAAAGGGAGAGGGACTGGGCAGAAGTCCACATATTTAGGGGCATGTAAATCAGCGCTGAATGTTTACTGTCTATCCCCAGAGCCCCCTCCCTCATCACCTCAAATCAACTCCTTGTCACACCCGACATCGCCCACATACAGGGAAATCAGAAGGACTGGCACAGGAAACTTCCAACTGTCTCAATCTCTAGAACAGAGGTTTTGTTTTGTCGATGAGGCTATTCAGAAGTCCTGTTTTCAACAAGCCCGAAGAACCCGGGCAGATGGTTTGGCCTGGTTCTGCCTGATCCAATTTAGCATTCCCTGAAACCACTTACAATCTGTTTTGGACCTTTTTTCCAAATGATCAATAAACAGAGTTACTAATAATCTATGAAATTAGAACATATTACAGAGGGCATCACCAATTTGCCAAAGAAATAATATGAACATAATAATAAACTTGATACAAAAAAACTGTCAAAATTATAACAAGGTACATGCCTAACTACAGCCTTTCCCTCTCAACTGCATGCCTTCAAGAAATTAACCAACCGCAATTAAAAAAAAAAATTTATTAACCAGCTATAGGAACCAAAAATCATTTGAAAGTATTCGCTTTGATTTTGCACAATAGCTAAGAGATGTTGACCCTCAGAATCACCAAAACCAACATCCCCGTTTGCACGGACCGTTAAGACACTAGATATGCCAGCTTAACTACAATGTAATTGTAAAGCCGTATCAAACACAAAACCCTTTTTTCAAATCTAATGCTAGCTTAATCTTAAGGAGGATTTCACAGCAGCTAGTCTCTTGAGGAAATACATAATTAAGTAGTTTTTTAGCATATTTAATTAGACCCCAAACTCTTCCCTGTCCCCTTCTCTCCCCAATTATGTACCACTTGCCCAAGAGACCTAAGCAACTCAGTTAATTATGTAAATAAGGCAAATGTTATTCCCAAGAAAAGCATTGTGAATATTTGTAGGGGGAAAAAAAACCCTACATATTTTAGTGGCTTTAACAAACCTTTGAAAAAAAAAATAGAACTATCAAAGTACATGGGAAACCCTTACATTTGAGGCAAAAAACATGAAGTTCAATGACGAGACGCTGAATCATTAAAACAGAACACTCAGTTCACTTCTTAAATATGAGCGGAATAAAAATAAAATAATTTTAAGTTACAACAGCAACAAAAATTTAGTGCTGAATGTCAAATGATTTATGGGAAGAATCAATCTGGAAATTATTAAAGTCGACTCTCATAGAAAAGGCTTTGTTATCAAGGGGTTGACATGATCTTAACTCCAGAGGCAGCCACGGTGCTGTTATAACTACTACAATCCCATTATTATGCAATCACGAAATGCTAATTTGATCATTTTGAGGTGTTATTTGAATAGTCATTTTAATTTCTAGGTTACAAAAAGGCTTGACTCAAGTATAATTCTCTATTAATCATTGAGATGTCATTGAAGATCATATTGATGCATTTCACAAAGATAAAAAAAGACTAATTTAATATGTACAGTACAATATCCTTCAAATATTAGCCACTTTCATTACATATCTGCCAAATGCATCAATATTAAATAATAGATGAGAACAAGGGTTTAATTGTATTTTAGCAATTGTAATACGTAGGACAATAATAAAATAGCAACTCATCACAAGATAGACTTATAGATATATAAATCTTTCTTAATGGGTAATGGTGACTGCCCCATGCTCACATTCTTTGCTGATTACAATTAGGCTTGATATGACAAAAGCATCCAGAGCTTTTAGTGTAAACACTCATCTAGCAAAAATAATTCCTTGTTACTGAAACTGCTTCTTTACATTTAAAAAAATTTTTTTCCCTGTTACTTCATAAATTAAATATACGTCAAGCAGAGGTCACAACCTTATGACAAATTCAACCCGAAATTTATTTTAAAAATCTAATGGTATGAGAATTCCAGAATATTTTAAAAGAGCTGTTCTATTCTGTGGGTTTCAATGCATTAGCACATATTAATTATTCTAGCAATTACATCCTCAAACAATGACATGATTTCAGGCAAGGGAAGCAAATAAATTCCAATCATGTAACCTAATCCCCAAAACTTCTCACGTATCTAAATGAATCAATTGTAGTATTTAAGAAAAAATCCTTGACAGTCCAACTTGCCATTTTCCAGAGGCTGACATTCCTGTCGCCTAGAGGGACCCTTCCTTCTCTTTGCTGCTTTCCACAAGAAGAAACAGGAGAAGCAGCAGGGACATTCTAGAAGAATACATCAGTTCAATGTCTAATTTACTAAAAGTACTTTCAGATGTTTTCTGGAGGAAACTCCTGAGCATAGTAGTATCTTTATTTACACACTGTTTCTAGTTCATGCTCCTCTTCCCCATCAACATCAACGACCGCACATGCCAGTGGCCACACATGCTCACTGAAGTCTACGGAAATATACTGCAACGTATGAGGTCAGAGTGTTGCCACGAGAAAACATCTTCTTGCTCGAAGGTGACAACTGACAGCAGCAGCACATAACCAGAGCTTGAACATGAAAAATGCAAACATAAGCAAAGAGCTATATATTTATTAATTGCAATGGTGCTGAAATAAGACAAATTGAACACAACTCCTCTGGGCAACAAGCTATCACTCAGCACCCCCACGCCACTGCCAGACAGCAAACATAACGGCAATAAATACATAAACCAACGGCTACTGTCTCCTGAATGAGGCCCAGCTCAGCACAGAGACACAGAACGGTGGGGAAATGGGGCGGGGGCGCCGCATACTGAACTATATTCTACCTAAAATGTGGCCATTTTTCTAAAAGTAAAATAAACTTTAATGTTACAATTGCAAATTGTGACAACAAACATTAAAAAATAAAGTCACCCTGTATGATAAGTGTCAAACGAGATTCCCTACAACGAAATACGAACAAGCAAAGCAATGGCCTAGAGTGCTGAAATGAAGTTCTAACCTCAAAATTTCTGCAGGTATAATAAAGACTCAGACAAGACAATGCTAACTGTCTCCCAGAACCACTTGCAAGGCTTTAGCAACACAACTAGGCCTAGATTAATCACAACCCAACTAACCCAAACCCTCAAGTACACTTAAGAGATAAAAAAAAAAGGGGGGGGGGAAATACAGACATATATATCTCAGGGCTGTTTTTGTTTTAACGCTCCTAAACATATTACTGTGGAAACGACATTAAGCCCAAATTCAGGCCTTTTAATATTCTCGGTCTTAGAAAATGTGACATCCTATAATTACTGAGTCATTTTATAAACCCTCAATACAATAACAACAACAATAATAATACCGACAGGAATTCCACTTGACTGAGGCTTTACTTAAAAGGGCAAAGTTTCGTTTTTACTTACCTTGCCATCGAATTTGGAATACTCATTAAAGGGGTTGTTCAGCTGCAGAGGGCACTGCTCCAGGCGTACAGACAATGTGGACTGCTTTCCAGAACTCGGAGGTTTCTCTTTGAGGGACTTTTTTTCAAACAGTGACCTTAGCTCCTGGGCTGTGATATAAGAGGAAGATAAAAACAGCTTTGTGATTATACACAGAGAGACAGCCTGACCACTTTCTCGAAAAAGTCTTCCTTGAAAGCTTAAGGAGGGAAAGTCCAGGAACGCACTCAGGCCTAACGTGTGCCAAAAGCTTCCCACATGCCGGCATCTGCGCCTTGAAAAGGCGCAATGCTTTAAAACGCACGGGTCACGACTGTCAAGTTAGAAGGACGAGGATTTAAGGAGAGAGGCAGAGTCAGACAAAACAACAAGGCATTTCTTTCAGAAAAGCATTCGCGCTAGAGACTGAGCTTTGGCTTGGCTTTGCCACTAAGCTGTGTAACACTGGAAAATTCACTGAATCTTTCTGGGTTTGTCAAACTGGATAACTCTGACGATCTCTCCTGGCTCTACCATTGTGTGATTTTGGATTTCTGGTTCTTCGAGGTTGAGGTTCACGTCTCAATTCTCACACACTGCAATGCCACCTAGCACAGAAATCTGGGAGACAAAGATGAAGAGGAGGAAGAAGAGAAAGATAGTAACATTTACTGAGCAAGCCAATGTATCTCGTTTACTCCTCAAAACAAGCCTGTGAAGGAGACACTCGCATTATCTCGATTTTGTCAATGTGCGAACTAAAGCTTAGAATATTTGATTAGCCTTGCGCCACACAGCTAGCAAGGAGCAGAGCTAAGATTTGCACCCAGCCAAGCCTCTTAGCCATTAGGCACTAATGAACACTGTAGACTCTCAATAAATTTTAGTGCATGAATCAGTGAATAAAATAATGACTGAAGGAATTCAGATGAAATTATTATTGAATCAGAATCTTTAACTCCTATATATTAGTGAATCAAGACTAGTTCCATATCTTCTCAACGATCATTTAATTCTCTAAATTAACCCGAGAATTATTTAAGGTAGTAACTTGATAAGTACATGGAGATTCATTACACTTTTATTTTTTGATTAGAAAATTTCATACTTAAATTTTTAAATAAATCGATCTCAGATCTAAAAATGTGCAATGAATAGGTTCTACTCTTCGGCATAAAATGGAACGGAAAGAGATGAAACAGAACTCTGAAAGGATCACTCAGAACTTTTAAAAAATGTAACCAAAACTATTTTTTCAACAAACTAGTGGGGCAAGTTTATCAAATGAGTTCCCATAAATTTAAGTGGCGAGCATGGAAAAACGGACCTGATTCTTTTTAAATATTAAAATACTATTCTATCTGTAATCTATTAACAATTGTATTGCTACTCTTTGAAAGGAATGATCCTTTATATACCCACAATGGGCCAGGGACAATACCACATGTTTGCTCACCTTGTCCTCAGGACAGTCCTAAGAGATAAGTTACTACTAGCTCCATGAACAAACTGAGGTATAGCAAACATAAGTAACTTCTCAAAGCTACACAACTATTACCAGCAGGGTTAGGTGTGGGGTGATGATGATGTTTTAGCTCTTCCGTTCTCAGGCTAATTCACACTTAGACCTCTCTCCTCGACCTCTGACACTTTCCCTTTTCCTCTTTTGTTTTCTACACAGAGGAATGGAAACATCCAAAAGAACTTTTGCATGATCTCGCCTGCCTCCATCGTCCCTCCTATTAGCAGAGCTGAACTGCCATTGCCCCTCTCAGGCCAGCCCCTCCTTTGGGCACTAGGTCCCAACTCCTCTTGCAGACTCAAGGGCATCACCCAAGCAATTCTCTCCATCTCTCTTCCTTTTTCAGTTTTTCCCTCTTACTGGTTTAGTTGCATTAGTGCACAAAGATACTGAAATATAGCTCATTTAAAAAAAAAAATCCTTCGATCTCACTTCTAGTTACCACCCTGTATTTCTGCTCCTCAAAATGGCTCTGTCTTTGCTGTCCAACTGCTCTCTCCCATTCACTGGAACCCATGGTAGCCAGGCACTCAGGCCCCACCAAAGCAGCTTTCATCAAGGTCACTGATGACCCCTTTGTTGTTAAATCTATTGGTCATTTTTTAATTTGCATTGTACAAGACCTCTTGGCAGCATCTGACACAGTTCATCACTCCTTCCTTTTTGAAACACTTTCCTCACTTGGTTTCCAAGACCCCCTCTATCTGGTTCCCTTCTCCTCCTCATTTTCCCTCTAATCTTTGACTTTCTCCCAGGCATGGTCCTTAGACCTTTTTTTTCTCTATCTACAGTCACATCCTTAGTGACCTCATCCAGCCTTATGTTTAAAATATCATCCACAAGAGACAACACTAAATTGTGGTCATATGAATCAAAACAATGTTGCCTCTGGGAAGTAGCCTGACTAAAAAGGGTCAAGAGGGAACTTTCTGGGATATAGAAATGCTCTATACTCAAGACACTAGTTATGCAGGTGTATATGTCTATCATCAAGCTGTACATGTAATATCTCTACATATCAATATACATAAAGCATATCTCAATAAAAAATAAATTAAAAAAGAAAACCTAAATAAATGTCCTTTATATGCTGAAAACTCCCAAATAATTATTCTTTGACCTAAACACTCCCCAAAATTACACATATATATTCAACTTTCTACCTGACATTTCCACTGGGATGTCCAATAGGTACCTCAAACTTTACAAGTCCATAACAAAACCCCCGATTTTCCCCTAACCTTGGCCCCTCACAACCGTATGCTCCCCAGTTAATGGCAACTCAATTCTGTTAACCAAAAAAACTTGGGAGTCATCCACTCCTCTCTTCGTCTCACAGCCTACATGCTCTCCATCAACAGAAACTTCAGAAGCTATCCAGAACCACCTACAGCTCCCAAGGCTGGATCATTACCACCTTCAAACTGTTAGCTTATTTTTATCCTTGCCTCCCCAAACCCTACCCCAACCACTATGAAGTTTTTAAAATATAAGTTTAAAACTTCAGAATAACAAAAAATTTGATAAATTTGATCACATGAAAGTAAAAATAAACTTTAGTATGGAAAAAAATTAGCAAAGCAAAAAAAAAAATACAAAGAAGGAAAAAAGGTTAATATCCCTGATATACAGATTCTAATAGAGAGAACACTGACCAACAATACAAAAAAACTGCCCTCCCAAATTGCAATGAGTTGAAAAATATAAAATATGCTTTAAAAACCCATGAGTTCGTAAAGATACAAGAGGAACATGAAATATTCACAGAAAAAGACATATTCGAATGGCTCTTAAAGAAACAGAAAGATGCTCAATCACATTCATAATAAAAGATGTGCAAATTAAAACTATACTGAGGTATCATTCCACGCTTTTAGATTGGCAAAAATCTAAAAGTTGAAGGCTATGAGGAAATAGGCACTCTGTACATTTCTGGAGAAAATGCAAAATAGCAAAACACTTATGCAGGAAAATGCAGCAATAACAAAGGAAGCCACATACTTACCCTTTGACCCAACACTACTACTTCCAGGATTCCAATTTCAGATACACTGGCAAAAACAAAAACCAAAAAACAAAACAACACACAACACAATACACAAGGCAATTCACTATGGTGCCCTTTGCAACAGCAAAAGCCTGAAAATAATCAAACATCCATGAACAGGGGACTGGTGGCTAAATTATGGTACTTCCATACTACGTATGGAGTACGAGGAAGCTGTAAAATGAAATGAAGTCAATCTCCATACATTCACCAGAGTAATTTTCAGAATGTGTTGCTAAGTGAAAAAAGTGTTGTATAAAAGAGTGTATATAATATGCTATCTTTAATCTAAAAAGAAGGGGATGAGAATGTAAATATATTTACATATAGTTTTAAGTGGACAGAGAAACCTAAACCTTTTTTAATAATAACTACGAGAAGAGTGGGAGAGAAAAGAATTTAAGCTAGATTTCTCTGATTTTACTTTGTTTTGTGTATTCAACTTTGGAACCATGTAAATGTTTTATATTATTAAGGGAAATTAAAAGTGCAATCTAAAAATAAAGAAAAATGAAACAAATATTATAATATTGAGTTGGTAGTTTAACTACAAAGAAGAATTATTTTAAGTAACTTTATCACATAGCAATTTGACTATATATTTCCTAATAAGCATTATTAAAAGGGCAAAAAAAATCTTGAACTGTTTTTAGTAATCATATTGTTAGTAATGACATCGGTATTTCTATTCTGGAACCGTTTTCTGTGTAAGAGAAAACATACATAAACATAAAATTTTTAAAGTTAACTCTGTAATCCTAAATTTGAATAGATATTATCAGCATTCACTCACGGTGTATTTTCTCTTTAAAAATTTATTTTTTTCTGAGCTCTATCCCCTGAAAGGGTCTATAAGGGAAAAACACCAATCCAGTGAGCAAACCCTAGAGCTCAAGTGTGTCTCTTAACACCACTGAACAGTAAAAAGAATTAAGAGCCCTGGAGAAATGGCTTTCTGATTTGCAGAAGGAAATGTGTAAGAGAAGCCTGGAACATCTCTCATACAAGCAAGCAAGAAAGCTATGAAAGATTACTGAAATTATGTCAAAAAAAAAAAGTTAGAAGCCAATGTGGAGGGACTCATGATAAAAACTGCCAATTTTTACATTAAAAAAAACTGCAATGAAGTGAAAAATATAAAATATGCTTTAAAAACACATAAGTTCATAAAGATACAAAAGGAAAAAACCCTCATTGATCATCTATGTAGGATGCCAGAAAACAAACTCTTTTAATTCTGAAAACTATTAACAAAAAAAAACAGTGTTTGTCTTGCCTTCCTTATAGGGACTATATCTGAGGATAACCAAATAATAGATTAGGAAAACTTCTTTATATAAAACAAATTAATAAATGAAGATAGACTGATAAAATTAGAAATCAGTACTTCGCAACTCCTAATGAAATAATGCATCTAGGTAATGCCCATCAATGGGTACAAAAAAACATGAGATGAAAAGCTGATGGGAGTAACTTAATAATGGATGGACAACACCTGATTCCATCATCAATTTTCATATCAACAAAGACATTTCGTGTTTCCTGATAAGATGCAACAGGAAGTACAGATCAGCATGTACCAAACATTCCTACCAAAAATCACACTTCGAGCTGAGCACGTTTCTAGATCTAACTACCAGCAGTATAGGAAACAAAAAGGACAGAGAAACATATTAAATGAGACCACGGGGATGCAGTCAGCAAAATCCAGAATGTAGAAAATTCTACAGGACAAATGGCCAGTAACTAATAAATTACAAGGGAAAATAGTGAAGGAGCATCTAAAGATTAAAAGGGAAATGAGACATGCAACCAAAAGTAATATGTGGACATTAGATCTAGACCTGAACAAAGGAACTGGGAAAAAAAAATCTGAAACAATCCAGGAAATGTTTGGTAATATTAAAGAATTCCTGCTAATTATCTGGAGAGTAGTGGATTGCAGTTTTCTTATGTGTTAAAAAATACATAAGTATTTAAGTATGAAATTATATAATAGCTGGGATTTGCTTTAAAATAATCTGGGAAGGGAGGTGAATATATAAATGACACAAGACCAGCCATATGTTAACTGCTAAAGCCGGGTGATGGCAGTGTGGGAGTTCATTATGCCCTTCTCACAACTTCTGTGTATGTTTGAAATTTCCTAAAATAAAAGTTATTTTAAAGAAAATTTAAGCCAGAAGTAAAAAAGTAAGTAACATCACATCAGTATCTGATCCGATCACATCACCCGGAGTAAAAATTAAATTCCTTGTAAGATCCTCCACGATCAGGTCTCCCACTACTTACTCCTCTGATCCCTCTCTTCCCTTACTTTTTGTACTCTAACCAATAAGCATCCTTCCCTGCTATTCCTTAAACACAGCGGGCACACTTCCGGCACAGAACCTTTTCACTTGCTGTTCTCTTGCCTTAGAACACTCATCTCCCAATATCTGCCCGGCTCACTCCTTCACCTCCTTCAGATCTCTGCTTAGCCATCGCCTTCTCAATAGGCTTTCCCTGATCATTCTATATAAAACAGCCAAATCGCCCGCCTCGTATTCCTTAAGCTATATTTTACTCTGTGCCACTGAACTCTTTCTGACAGCCTATGTTTGTTTATTATCTCTCCTGCCAGCTTTCCCTGAGGGCAGGGACTTTGTCTTGTTCACTGCGTTATCTTCTAGACCTACAATAGTGACTAGTCACCCTTGCATACCGTAGGAGCTTAATAAATACTTGTGGACAGAATCCCTCTGGACCAGAGAAGCAGAAACAGTTGTGGGAATGGGAGCAGATCGGGAGGAGGGAGAGAGCTGATGGGCACAAAGCAGCAGAGGCAAGATGGGGAAGGTCATTAGAGAACTCCTTCCTAACCCCAAGCCATTTTAAGGCACAGCTACTTCTCTGAGCTGCTCAACTTCAAGTGCGCTTGCTCTTTGTTATTTGTAACTGAAAAGTCCTAACCAATATAAACAGCTGAAAGTCCCTAACAAACACAAAACTGAAAAATAGCCTAGAAAGTTAATTATCAGGTTCATGAGAAAGCACATACTATAGTATTCAAGAAGATGAACATGCACATTAGAACTAGTGAGGACTCAGTGAGGGGCTGGACACAAAACAATGTTAAAACAATAGATTTCCTTATACGAACAGTAGGAAAGTATGGGAAAGAGGATGCTATTTACAAGGGTAGCACAAAATACAAAACTTCTAGAAATAACCTTAATAAGAAATGTAAAAGTGCAGGAACAATATGGAGACAACACCAAACATTGCATTCATGTAATATCTATATACACAAAAAATACTAAAAAAAAAATATCACAGGTGGTATGATTAGAATATTTAGATTATACATACCCATAAATATATAATCTGAATAAATATAGCAAAATGTTAACAACAGCAGTTCCTTTGAATGTGATTATGGTAGCTTATTTTCATTTTTGTATTTTTTTCAGATTTTCTGTAATAATTTTTTTTAATATAGAGGCTTTGGCAACTTTCCTGAGCACTGGCCATAGCTGACACACAGAGAAGAAAAAGAACGGGGAACGCCAGACTCCTCAACGCCAGAGCTCCCTTCTGCCTACAGCGTGGGAGAGAGCGAAGCAGAGTGGAAAGACTCAGTCCTTGGGGTCGGACTGGTCGGGAGAAGAATTCTGGCTTTGACATTGACTACTTGAAAGTAAGGGATCTGGAAAAGTTGCTTGGCCTCTGGGCTCCTGTTTTCCAACCTATAACAAAAATATTAACAGCTAACTTGTTGGACTTGTATGAAGATGAAGCAAACTTAGTGGCTGGCATGTTACATACCAGCGGTCCTCCGAGCTGGTTACTCATCGGAATCACCCAGGGAGCTTCTGAAAAATAGAGATTTATGGACCCCGACCTTTATCTATCACTGAACCAAGAATTCCATAAGTAGGGTCTAGAAATTTATACAAAATGTCATTATAACATGCATTTTCGGATGCATTTCTGATTTTATACAGTCACTGTATCTGGGACTGTTGTTTTAAGAACCAATAACAGAAGTTATATAAAGAAAACTTCAAGAATATTCATAAATAACTAATAAAAATTACATTATTGTTTTGAGTTATTATTTAACTTCATGTGTAAATAGCCGTATTTTCCAATTAGACTTCAAACTTCTTGAGAAGAAACATGTATTTCCCCCTAGCACCTAGCATAGAATTACTATGCACACAGAATGAATAAGTCATAGCTAATTTTGTAAAGAATATACAACACCATTTTAAAACAATAAAACTAAAAATACTGGGACTTTATTTGATGCTACTCCTGACAAAACTGTCTTCCGATGACTGCCTTTACATTTCTCCATGCATTTTTGGGTACAGAAAGAAAAGAATCCTACTCTAAAATATTTCATTTGTCATGTGGTCTCATAGCATATGAAGCAGGAGGTTCATAAAGAACTTCAGGGGATGGACCAGATGGCTTCTAAGATCCCTTCCAACTTCTCTATAAAAAGGCTGCATTTATGCTGTGTCTTAAAGGATGGACTGGATTTAGAAAGAATAATGTGGAATAAGAACATTCCAGTGGAAGTAATCATATTCATAATGGTGATTCTTCCAGTGGGGAATAAAATTTTTAAAAAGATCAGAAAAATAAATGAAAGGATTTTTAACAAAACCTAAATAGCATAAAAAGAATGAGGAAATGAAAAAATGACTACCTAACCAAATTTTTCGATCAAGATCAAAAGGATTTGGCCATGGCATTTCTTGTCAAGAGAGAATATATGTTTGAGAGATGTATGAAAATAGAATGGCTGCTTAGTGTGCCAGGCAGACTGCTGATTCCACTTGTCTGACACGTTTCAGGATACCCAGAGTGCCGAGCTGTTGCTAATGCTGGAATCCAGCTCAACAGATTCAAAGACATTCCTTTGTGTGTTGATAAGGTTCACTCTAACCTTCGGGAGTTACTGGTCTAGCCGGAATCAAGGTCAACATTTCAAAGCATGGACAGGCATGTTAAGGAGCTTTTTCAGAAATAAGATCATGCGGTCAATAACTGAAATCAGTGAGAGACAAAAATAAGAGGAAGGGAAACTGAGGGAGAGAGGAGTATACAAATATAAAGGATGGTATAGTTACAAATGAAAGCAAGGAGGGAACTACTTATTTCTCCAATACATTCTATGAAACACTGAACAGACGTTAAAGTCCATTAGACTTTAAGGAGTGAGTGGGGGATGTATCAAAATGTATTAGATGTACCTAATTATTAGATTACTATATGTATCAAAATTTGAGTTGAAGTAATTATATTTGAGTTGAAGCAATTATATTTGAGGTGTTCTGTTCATCCTACTTATTTGTAATATTTTAAGATAAGGAGGTGAGGAAGGCAAAACCAAAAAAAAGCGCACCTGGGGAGATGGTCTTAGATAAACTGGTTCTGTATTCATTAAGAGATTAATTGAAAAAGTATTGAGATACATAAAATACTTGAAGAAAGTGAACAATATGATATAAAGGTTTTCAGTTTGTGTTAAATATAGCAGAGAAAAGTATTAACCGGATCAACAAAAAGACTAGCCCAGAAAGATTTTTAAAGTATCAAGAGCAAAATTAAAGACATTCAAGAACTATATAGGAAGTCATGGAAATGAGGTATAAGAAAGAAAGGAATGAGATTTCTGGTTCTACATAGTCATCATTTAGAAGCAATCATTAAGAAAATCAGACTCACTGAGCACATTTGGGTTTACAATCACAGGAGGAGAAAGCAATAACCACTTTACATAGTGTGGTTTAGCAGAAAGAGATTGGCCTTTAGATGCAGGCAGCACTAGATATAACACATGGTCTACTGCACTACCACTTCCTGGCCTTGAAAGTTTAGCAAGTGAAATCTCTCTGAGCCTCTGTCTCATCTAATCAACGACACATACACCTCATAAGACTGGTACACTGGAGGTAACGCACATAAAGTGCTTACAACAGCACTAGACAGGTTGTGACGTTAATGTAATAATCATTGTTAGCTTTATAAATACTATGGTGCAATGGAGTCAGCCAACAAAAATATATCGGACATATATTAAATGCCAGGGTGGTACTGGAAGGAGCTGGGAAGATACAGAAGAAACACTGCAGATATTTCTTTGAAAGGAGAAAAAAAGAGAAAGTCTAGGAAACAATAAAACATTAGAAAATATTTTAATAGCATTTTATTTTGAATTTTTCAAAAAGTCTTCTCTTCTTGCTGAGATTAAAGCTTTAAAAATACATACTATGGCCAGCTTGTTAATATATACATCATATGAACATATATTGCAAATACTAATAATATCAGCAATGTAATGGTTTTTAAGCTAAAGGAAAAGAATTAGCATATATGCAAAAAGGACTGTTACTGAGGCCACTAACGAAGCGAGGTGAAGTCTAGGCTGGAAGTGCCAGCAGGAATCTGTTGCCCAGAGGCCCATCCAAATCCCAGGTACTCCTTGGCTCGAAGAACAAGGCACTGGCATGACAGTTTGTATAAAATGTGCCTGTACACATCAATTCCTGTGACCCAGAATGAAGAGTGGCCAAAAAGACAAGATCTAAAGGACACCCAGCTTCAGAGCACCAAGGCACCCAAGTGAAGAGTTCGAAGCTCAAAACAGAGGTATCTGCCCAGAGGATATAAAAGGATGAATTAAAAATAAAAGCTCTAATATAATAAGGTAAACTAGATATATAAATCTCAAATCAACAATTAAAATTATTTCCATTTACCTGATTGCTTAGAATTTCTTTCTTTCCACTGAATATTTTTGCATTTGATCTGGTTTTGTCTCTCTTTTCGGAGTCGTTCTAATCTTTGAGCTTGAAAAGAAATATTATAACTATAAGTTTGTCAATGAAAGTTTACTATAAACAAAGACATAATTAACTACCTTTATATGAATAAAGATGTTTTATATTGCATATGTAGGGAAAAAGTCATAAAATTTTAAAGGTGGCACCCCTGAAAAGCAAATACCAACAAAAACATGAAAATATTCTTGATTTATAATTGAAATTAGAGGATATAAAACATTAATAGAGATCATAAAGATAGTATTAACATGGAAGAGAATAATAAAATGTGAAAACTTCTGTGATTAATATGACATTTCATTATATAAATCATTAATAATGGTCTTAAAGGAATTTTAATGCACAAATGAACTGAAGTGAATATTACATTACAGGAATAAAATTACTGTTATGAATTACTCTACCCGTTTCAAAAATTAAAGATAAATGAACTCAGACTAGACTATTAAAGTTTTAAATATAAAATCCTTTATCTAAAAATCATGAAAATTATAAAATGTCAAAGCTATATAAATTAGCATAGCTTTTCTTCAGTGGGCTGAAACAGTTTATAGGTAGTAAAATAAATGATTTGTATCTTTGTAACATTAGTCAAATCTTAAAAAGAACAATTTTTCTTATACAAAATTTAAGATATACTGAAAGGATTAAAAAGTAAATTCCTTGGTCACTAGAACACCCCACAATCTTAATTAATTATTAGCATCTAAGTGCTATCTTAAGAAACTCCAATAAGAATAACTAAAGCGTCACCTAAAATTACGCATTTGTGATTATATTACCACTGGCTACTCAACCTTCAAAAATCAGTGAACCTATCTTTTAAAGAACTACTGTACACGGAGACCACAATGAGAAAGAAAGTCACAATTAATGCCACTTTAAAAATTTGTTTCTTCTTGCACTTCCTATCCTAGCACAATGCTTTAACAAAAACTAAATTTCTCTTTCGACCACTTTCAAGGTAGAAAATTATATACTCCTGCCTCAGCACTGTTGGTAAGGAAACACAAACTAATCTTGCCAGAAATTTAAACAACGCCAGCAAAGGCATTTTGACAGTGTCACTATATCTAACCAAATTCCACTCCATTCGATAGCAATTAATAAATGTGAAGGGTACAGCCAAAGTAATATAATCATAAAGCTCTCAATTGAGCTGCATTCTCCTACCGAATCCATTCAACCTGTCATGTAAGATATCATCTCAATAACCCGCTAGGAAGTCGGTTTCAACCAGAGAACTGAGAATCATTGGTTCTAAATTATATTCAAACCTTCGCTCAAATCCTATTTTGATAAAAGTTCCTTTAGATACCACGAAATGCTATTATTTTCATCATGAGAATAAATTATTCTTTGTAGATGTCACAGAAGGCGGAATTCTGAACCAAAACCTTAAGGTGCTTTCTCTATAAATTGTATCCTGCTCTGCCTGCAGCACTCCTTCCTGTGGACTTTATATCTGAAACACGAACGTGTAAATATTTCCCGTGTCCTACTGCAACTCCTGCCATTACTGTTCCCGGGAGTTCGGCAGGTTACTGCTGCTGATTAGATTACATTTTCTGATGACCAAAAATAAAGATCTCTCAGAATACCCTGTCATATTACAACAACTACATTATATATTCTAAATAATTTACTTAAGTAGAGGCCTTGGTTTATCACATTTTCCTTGCACGGCTTTCAAAAAAATAAACTGGAAGATGGGCAATAATCAGCTTTTAAAATCAATGTGTGTGTGTGCATTCCTTGACTGGTCAGCTCCCTTTACAAAAGGTTCTTCATTATGTCAACCTCAAATCTGCCTCCAGGTTAGTCTACCTACCTGCTCTGTGAAAATACTCAAAACTAGTCCACTTCACTTTCCTACACTATGACTTTTTAGAAATAGAACATTCAGCCTGTCTCTCATAGCCAGCTTTTTTACCTATTCCTCGTCTGTCTACTTTCTAATAGCATCCTCACTCCAGAGGCTCTCTCCATTGAGTCGCAGACACGGATATGTTGCTTAGACTCACTCTCGGTGTTGATATATGTCCGTTCCTGTTAATACACAGAAACCTTCCCCATTAAACCCAGTCCAACGTTATGCATTATTCTATATGATTTTTACTGATTTAAAGCTCAGAAGACATGACTGAAAGGCAATGTTTACCTGTATTTGAGCGTCTTCTAATACCAAAGTCCCAACTTGAGGTAATATCGACTGACTGGGCGTACACATAGCCCTGAGTCTCACCATTGCTTCCCTGAATTTCTGACCCACTGTCTCCAGGCATTGAAGGAGGATGAATCTTCTCTAGGTCAACATCATGATCAATGAGAACCATCTCACACATTCCTGTGTCATCACTGGTCACATGTGACTGTCGAATATGAGCTAGAATGATTGTTGGATTGTCCAAGAAGGCCATCCTTTCTGTGGGCCAATTTCTTTAAAAGGCTATTTTCTCCTCTTCATATTGTTTCACGGGCTCACCTACCTAGAAACATGATGTACACAGCAATATTTAAGAATAAGGCAGAAAATGACTGAATCATTTTTCAAACAAATTCAACATGGTAAGAGACTTCCTTGGAAATCAACACTTATCCCTGTACATAGGAGCTTAAAAAGATTAAGTCTAAACTGAAAGGAAATCCTTATAAACCCTGGGGGCTAAGGTTACAGTCGATGGATCTCCGTGGCATCAGAGAGGATGCTTGCTCTCCTGCAGAACAAATAAGTAATTCCCTTAGTCAGGCTACTCAAAGCGCATAACTACTGTTAAAACAATAAATTTTCCTTTCCTTCTCCCTTTAGTCCATCCAGTCTCTCATTACTTTATAAGGTGATGGAGGAACAAGTTCTTATTCCTCAGACAATGTGCTAAAGTATGAAACTGTATTTCTTCAGTTTACATTTCCCTTTCCTGTCATATGGTTTGTGAATTAGCTTTAAAAGGACACAGACAATGCTTCCTGAGTTACTAGTAATTTTACAAAAATGTACTACCAAAGTGATTTTGTTCAATATATTTTCCTTTCTTCTGATTTAAGATAGTATTGTGCTTTTAAAATAAAACTTATTAATCGAACTCATGTTACCAGATTAATTTATTTTAGAAACCTAATTATAAGAAATGCTTCCTGAATCCTGTTAAAACTTGTAATGAACAAGATGGTACCTACTCCATTAAATGGGAATTCAACAAAAAAATATTATAGAAGAGTGGTTAAAAACCTAAGACCAGAGGCAAAACTGGGTTCAAATCTTGATCCATCACTTGCTAGCGATGTGATCAAAATAACGTTAATGTCTCTGAGCCTGTTTTCTTTCTTCATTTATAAAACGGGGGTTGTTTCCAGGGATGAGATGATATGTAGGAGCTACTGCAGGTAAAATGCTCAAAACAGTACCTGGCGCATAATTAAATATTAGCTGCTACTACTACTAATGATGATGATAAAACTAGCAGTACCAATTTCAGCCTTCAATTCTTGTTTAAAGTAACCCTAAAATGTATCAACAACTCACCCTACTTTAGTAAGTTCACAGCAGGTAAAATAAGTGTGTGCTTCCTTTTCAACAGAGGACTCTGCAGTCACCTGGGTCACCCCTCTGCTCCTCTAAATCATTATATAGTGTAAAAAATGTAAAAGCTGGATTGAATACGTTCCTAGAGACAGTCTTGGAATTTAGTTTTAGAAAGACCTATACACCCAGATTTTCTTGTCATTTGCTTCTTCTAGAAATTGACTGAAGGAAATCAATCTAGTTAATAATTGTTCCAACTAACTGAGGTTTTAAAATGTTTTGTCTAGTAACACAGTCTACTGACATCACTCGGTGGGTCTTAAAGATAAAAAGATACTACAGAAGTTTAACTGAGGCGCATCTCTAATCAAGTGAATTACATTAATTTTCATTTTTTCCCCCTTAAATATATCCACTGAGTACTTTTTTTTACACTGATGGTAATGGGAAATGAAAAGGTGAGTAAGGCAACCCTAAATCAAAAAGTTGATACCTTGATATAGAACTAACACATCTCTGAATACAATGGGATTCTTCTTTCAATTTTTGAGACAGACTCAGAGTGTTAATGTCTGTCCACCATTTTAAGTGTATTAATTTTTAAAAAGGTACAGAATGAATGGGGAGCATTTAAATTTCACTTGTACAAATAAGAACTTCTTATATAACCATAAAGAGATGTACACAAGCACAGAATTACTTATAAATGAGTTTTTTTTGTTTTGTAACAGAATCACAGTGTCAGAGATCACCCGAGCAGCAAACACCCTCGGAGCAATCACAAGAAGCATCTTCCCCGTGAAAATAAGGCAACTGGTTGCCAGCAGAAGAGGGGCAGGTGCTTCCAACTTCATACCGAACAGTTCTCCCCGCAAAAACAGGGGCTTCGGTGAGAAGCCACCTTTAATGGGTGTTCTGGCACCAAACAGTCAAATGGCAAAGGGCAAAGCAACAAAAGAAAACTGAAGTATCCACAACAGCTCTTTTCAAGGAAAATGGACCTGCTCCATCACCTCTTACAAAGAAAATCGTTATGGGCAAACGCTTCCAAAGCCACACACCAACTCCCTGACTTTATCCTTACAGACGGAACCCTCAAGACACCTCGACAAGAGCAGATACCTTCTCCATCAGCACACTTGGACTTCATATAGTGGGGAGTCTGCAGGATTCACTCAGCAAATGGGTATTCAATACCAGTTTGGACAGGGAACTGCCACAGGCCGGCCTGGGAAGCGTGCATTCCACCTCTTATGCCAAGAACTCGAGGGTTCAGAATCCAGGTCCCATAGGACCGGGCTCAAACACCACATCCCTCTGGCAACAAATGATCATACACATGGCAGGAATTCAGTATATGTTGCTACCTGACTTACAACTCTGTCATGGACATTAGACACATATAAACAGGTCATGTCTAAGTGTGGTTATACAGAAAGGATTGCCTTTCTGCTATTAATACAGATACAAGAGTCTCTCTTCAATGTGCCCTTCAAAATCGTCTCCTTGGGACACTATCGACTTATTCCAACACTACTTTCGAAGCCAAATATATGTTTTAGATTACTTTAAGAGCAGCAAATTATCATTTGAAGGTAGATTTGATTTCTAAGACAAATTCTGAACACAGATAAAAACAAGTTATTTGCTCTGATCAGTTATGTAAAGAGCAGAGATTTTTAAAACCTACGGCTGACATGGGTTCAGAGAAATGGGACTTTTTAGGGAGTCATTTAGTAATACCTATCAAAGTATAAAACAGGAGTAGCCTTTAGGCAAGCCCAGTTCCAGGATTTGCTCTTAGGAGATAACTGAAAATCTGAAAGCAACCTAAATAGCCACCGACAGTGCAAATGACATGACACAAACGCACAACGGCATACTACACAGTCATTAAAAACACATGGCAGAGGATGCACAGACAAAATGTACACACACACACACACTGGAATGTTATTCAGCATTAAAAGAAAAGGCAATTCTGACGCACATTACCACACAGATGAACCCTGAGGACATTATGCTAAATGAGACAAGCTCATTACAAAAGGACAGATAGTAGGGTACCACTTATATGACGTACCCATCATAGTCGACGTCGAGGAGGAGGAAGGAGAAGGGTACTTGCCAGGGCTGGTGGGAGTGGGGATGGGGAGTGAGTGTTTCATGGGTATGCTTCATGTGGGAAGATGGCAAAGCTCTGGAGACCAAGGGTGGGGACGGCTGTACAACAATGTGAATGTACTTACTGCCACTGAGCGGTACCCATACGAATGATTAAAATAGTAAATTTTATGTTGTGTAAACTTTACCACAATGTTTTAGATTTCCGTTTAAAATTTTAAAAAATGTCTAGGAAATGCCAGATTAAAAAAAAATTAAATAGCTTTTCTTCTTGCTGTTTAGTTATAGCACTTCTTAAAGTTTTTAAGAAACTAATATATATTTTGAATATTTAAGAGTGGAGAATCTAGTAAAACGATATATCCCCAATCCCAAACTTATCTGATCTCTGAACATTTTTTTCCTCTAGGAACACTAAAACATATTAATGCACAACAGTGTTTCACAGAACATGGCTTAGAACTGCTGCTCTCCATTTTTACAAATGCTGTTTCTTCAGGCCCTGAATGCCTTTCCTGGATATCACGGACTCTTGACTCTCTGAGGCAGTCCTTTTTATACATCTTAGGCTATAGATAAACAATAACTTCAGGCTCCAGAAGGTCTGTTCCCCTAAGATATCCTACTTTTCACAGGTTCTCCCATTTTTTTAACTCCAGGTTCCTCAGAACATAAAGCTTTGTTTTACTAAAAATGGAAGCATTGAGGACATCATGCAGCTTAGGAGGATAGTAAGAGATGTCCCAAATGACATGGCCATTTTTAATGTACTGGGTGGGTCTCCTTTTATACTTCATTCACTCAACACATACTTATAAGTTCCTATTATGTTCTAGGTGTGGTTCTAGGTGCAATTTGGATGCTATTACCACTTTATATAACATTTGTGTTCATTAACAATCGTATGCCTGCCTACAGTAACTTGGCACATGCCCTGAAGAGGCAAGTATATTTTTATGGGTTTTATAGGTTTTAATGGGTGTCAAGTCTTAATACAAGTGTATTTTAAATAATAACTTTATATGCATATGTCCTTCAAATTTTATTTGCAATGGTTTATAGAAAAAAATAAGGTATAACACTATAAAAAAATAGATGAGAAGAAGTGGCTAAGGGGAAGTAACTCAGGATGATTCCATAAGCCATTACATTCCAAAAGATCTTATACATTTGCTACAGACGGACTGCAGAGTCCCAGAAGCAAAGGCAATTATAATAGCTAATTTATTAAAAGCTAGACTTATTCTTTTTTACATGGATCAATTCATGTAATTCTCAAAATAATCCTATTAGAAAGTTACTATTTTTATCTTCAGTTTATAAATGAAAAAACTGAGGTACAGAAAGGTTAAAACCTGCCCAAAGCCAGACAGCTAATAACAGAACCAAGAATCAAATCTAAGAGTTTGAGATCTTAATCACTATACAGCCTCTCTAAACAAAGAAGAACAAAGAATTATAATTGTCATAATAAACGTGATTTTGAAAAATCCTATTGTTGAGCACTCTGGGTCTGGGGCCTGAGAGAAATTTCTTCCATGGGCTTTTAAAAAATGTAAGCCAGTAAGTGTGTTACACAGCAGACTAAACCCTTAGCCTCCCTCCTAATGCGACAGTGATTTGTACAATAGCAAGAAATAAGAAGCTCACGTTATTGCTGTTCGAAATCTAAAAGTCACATTTTACACATGGAAGGAACTTTAGAGCTCATCTACTTGTTGACCTGAAACCAAAGAGGAAAGGTATACTTCGAGTTCCCAGTTAGGTCTAAGTATCTTTTTGAAAATCCCTAGAGATTCATGCAACTTCAGCTACGAAATCCATATCTGAAAGATTCTGTTATTTTTAAAATAACCCACCATAAGCAAATGAGCCCTCCTGACACCTCTTCAGTCCCTAAAGACTTGAGACAGACAGCAACACGACTTCAAATGCTCAAGTTCAGCCAATGGTTAGAAGGCAAGTCCCCTTCCTGGACTTTCAAAACACTCCCTGCTCTCACTTCTCTCTGCCAGGTAGACTCTAAGCAGCCTCACCTGCAACCTGTGAAACTCGTCTGCAAAAGCAACAGCCTGAGGCTTCGCAAAGGTCTGCAAACTCCCAATCAAAAATTACTGCTGCCCCATCAATGTGTCATATAAATGTTGGCATGTTAATTGTGTATTTATAAGATTGTTAATGGTTAGTTAATTTACCTCCCACACTATTATTGTACTTGAAATGATTTAACGTCTGCTGAGGGAGTTAACAACACGTAACAGCAGATGCCAGATTTCTTTTTTTTACCTTTCCACACTGTACCCCGACTTCATGCTATTAGCATTAGGCAAGTTAAACCCAATTCCTATACAGGATTCCTTAAGAGTGTCACAGAAGCACCTACATTTATTTAGTACAACAAGGAAAGATCATAAGTTAGAAAAACAAAAGCCTTTTTATTATAAGCAACGTCTTCCATTAATAAAAACCAAGGATACTGTTTTTTTATTAAGATTCCAACATTCTTTGATCTAGTTAAAGTTGAGAATTCATACCTCCTAAAATTCAAAAATAATTGAAATGACCATAAAAATAAAATGAACTTTATTGCTTTTAAATCTCTTTTTCTAACTCTCTCCAAATTAAATCTAAATTAAATCTTCATTATTTTTTAGACCAGTAAAAAGTATGCTTCCTCCCTCCTCCCACCTTGGGAAATTAAAATCTCCGTGTGAATGACAAATTTCATTAAATAGTAAATAGTGAGTGAGACCCTGTATCTGGAGTTTAATTTTTCCTTTCCCATTTTTATTTCTGTATTTTGACTAAAAGTACTTAAACAACAGAAAAGAAATGTTTGTATCTTCTTTTGAATAGCATGAGATTCATTCACTAAACATCGTTGAGAGCCAGGCCCTGGGAATCCCACAAAAAATTATATGAACGTTGGCCTGTACCCTCCAGTGGCTGAACTTCCAACGAGCTATGTCCTGTACAGACAAAACAGTAACATAAGGCAATACATACTAACCACCAAATGAGAAGCTAAGACAGTATGTTTTTCAAGAGACAAGAAAATTACAGAAGCTTCAGGAAGGAAGAAGGTTGCTTTTTAAGGACGGCTAAGCTTTCATTAGGCAGAAACACAAGAACAGTAATAGATGCCATTTACTGAGCTTTTATTATCAGCTATACTTTTCATGTAACAACATATTTCACCCTTACAACCAGCCCAGGAGGTATTAATATTATCCCCATTTTGCAGATTTTTAAAAAATAAAGGTATAAAGGAGTTAAGTAACTTGCTCAAGGTCATAGGGTGGATTTTTAAAAGCCCAGCTTTGCACCCCCTCCCAGCAAGAGGCGGAGTCTTCTTCCCCATCCTGTGAGTCTGGGTTCACAGTGTGATTTGCTTTGAGTGACAGGATGTAGAGGAAGTAAGATGAGACTTCTGAACCACAGCCTAAGGGGACCATCAGCTTCCGCTGTCACCTTCTCTGGAACACACTTGAATTATGGGAAGAAGTTTGGAATAATAGAAGACTATCCTGGTAAGGCCCCCTGATGAGTGACTAAGGACATCTGGAACCAGCCAGACTGCCACCAACCTGCCCTTGATTGGTGGACTCTGACCCTGGATTTTTCTTTCCTTGTAGCACTAACCTCCACCTGAAATGTCTCTGAATCTATCTTACCATCCGCCAAGATCCAGTGGAAGGGAGCCTGGTACAGTACAGTGCCTCGCAAACTTGTCCACGGACACACCTGAAGGACAGAGGAGAGTGACCATAAATCAAGGTATAACAGAACCTAGGAGGAGCCACCTAAAACAACGTGCTGTAAGAAATTTCGTTTTAGAATTCATTCATATTTTGCATGTTATCCTATAATAACTGTATTTGTCTTAATTGAAAAAAATGTTTTATTTTTGAATGTATCACTAACATTGATACTCCAGAAAGGAGTGCCATGCTTGCTTCGTGGCTTCTAGCACCCTCTGGCACATACTTGTTTTCTCATAACCTGAATTTGAACAGCAAGGTCTAGTGGAAAAACATTGACTTTGGTGTCAGAAATATCTGATTTTGTGAAGATAAAAATGGCACTTTATCAATGGACAACTCAAGATCTAATTTTTGCTCAATAGATGTTTCCTATGACAAGTATGAAGAACTGTAATTATTAACACCAAACTATATATAGTTATAAATACAAGTTAGACTAAAATCTCTATTATTATGCAGCTGTTACAAAACAATCAGTATTTTCAAAGTGTTTTTGAAATAATGTTTATTAGCTAGCAATAGCTGTTAAAATTCAGACAATCTAACCACCCCCACATCCCCCCAAACTCCAAACCTGCCAACATTTCTGGCTGTTACAAGAAATCTGCTAGTTTGGTGCAATGTAGCCCTAAATTATTTTTCCAATGGGTGTTGCCTATCTGACACAATCTTTCTGATTGACACTTGTGATAACAAACAACTAATTTTAGGTTTTCCTTTAAGGTTTAAGGTAAAAATGTCTATAGTTTTATCTAAAGTGAGGAAATTAATAATGCCAAAGAAATCTGACTGTTTCTTAATGTGAAATTATCAGTACAGGGGCCGAAACTATCATAAAGAGCGCTCAACCATCTATCAAATACACGCATCCACTGATCTCATTCACATGACATCTATAAAGCACTTGACATGTACCAGGCACTGGAGGTCCAATGCTGAGCAAAAAATGTTAAAAGACTTGGCCCCTGCCTTCATGGAGCTGAAAGTGCATATATGGTAGTCAGAATTCAAAGATGGCTCCAGAAATTCTGGTCTCTCCGTAGCTACACCTTTGTGTCATGTGCCCTTCCCTTGAGTGTGGGTGGAACCTGACTTGCTTATAGCCGACAGGGGCGATGGGAGAGCCACTCCCTCGATTACTTTCTGTTATATAAGACTCTGTCCTAGGCAACTGAAGAGAAAGGTTCTACGTCAGAGAGATTTTCCTGCTGGCCTTGAAGAAGCAGTCATTACAGAACTATACATGGCAGGGACCCAAGAGCAGCTTCTAGGAGCTGAGAGTGATCCTAGCCAACAGAGAGCAAGAAAATGGAGACCTTAGTCATACAGCCCCAAGGAAATGAATTCTGACAACCTGAGGGAGCTTGCAAAGAGAGCTTTCCCTAGTCCAGCCTCCAGATGAGGATGCAGCCAGCTCACGCCTTCATCTCATCCTCTTGAGACTCTCAGCAGAAAACGCAGCTCAAGCCAGGTCTCCTGACCCACTGAGATGACAAATCTGTCTTTGTTTTAAGCCACAGCAACTGAAATGAAAATATACAATGCCAGAAAACAGCCTAAACTCCTTCGCCTTCATATACAGTTAAGGCTCTTCACAACCCAGTTCCGCTCACGTGCCTTCTCCCCAGCCTGCAACTCCCAGAACTACTCAGAACACGTTCCAGCCTTGTCTGAGATGTGCCCTTCTCCTCCAATGCAAACCCTATTCTAAGTCCAACTCAAAACCTCATCCTCTGTGCACCCTTCTCCAGTTCCCAGGGTCCAAACTGTTTTAGAGGCTCTTTTATTTCCACCTTCAACACAGTTACATGAAGATCATGTTTAAGGAATTGCCAATTTCAAATGTTTATCCAATTCTAGATTCAGAAATGCAGTTACTCTATTAAGGTATAAATATCTCTTCCACAATCGTATGCAAAGTTGCTGAAGACAGGAACCCCTGGACGCCACCAATAGGAATGCAGTGACTCTAGTGCGCGTTCTCAACTGGAAGGCAATTTTGCTCCCCAGGGGAGCAAATGTCTGAACACATTTCTAGTTGTCACACTGGGAGGTGGGTGCTATTAGCATCCAGAGGGTAGACGCCAGAGATCCTGCTAAACATCCTACAATGCACAGGACGGCACCCATAACGAAGGATTATACCCTGGAAACGTTAAGTATCAACAATGCTGAGGTTGAGAAACCTTGTAGCAATGTGTTGAATGAAGCCATTAAATTTGTGGTAATACCTGACCTCCCCTCCCCTGGTTTCATTTATACTAGGACTAAATGATACAACTTTGCTACTCAAATCTATGTTCAGATCTTCTAAGGTACTAACAAATTTCAGCTCCAAGTATCTGTTCACTAAAATTTTAACCTACCCTAAGAGAATCAAAGTTCAAATTACACTAAAGACAAGTAGTATCCCTTCAAAACTACCTCTTGATCTGAAGCTTATTCATCCTTCTTCCCCTGGCTACTTCCTACTCATTCAAAATTCAGTTCAAAGGTCAATTCAGGAAACCTCCTTAATGAAACCCAGAGACGAGGTTAGCCTTTCCCTTCTTCATTGTCCCATTGCACTACACTATGTCACTACTTCCGCCAAATAATTAATCCAGCACGTTGCCTGTTAGCAGTAGGTGCTATGTGTTTGCTGAAGGTATTTATTCAACCAATATTTACTGAATGCTTACTGTGTGCCACACACTGTTCTAGATACAGAGTATAACCGAAAACAAAGCAGACCGAAAGTTCTGCCCCCATGGAGTTAACATACTAATGCAGGAGACAAACAAAATAGAGAAGTAAATTATACAGCAAGTCAGAAATGCTATGGGTAAAAACAGTGCAGGGAAGAGAGCTGGGGCATGCCCGGTGGGTGGACCATGGTTGCAGCTGTGAACGAAGTAGTCAAGAAATGCTTCCGGAGAAGGTGACAATTGAGTTAATGGTTAAAGGAGGTGGACTTTTGAGGGAAGTGTGTCACCAAGCGGAGGGAGCATGCCTGGCACTGTTCAAGGAGAGGCAAGGAGTCCAGTTAGGGGACAAGTAACAATGATGTGTGGAAGAGCGGGGCAAATCACGGAGAGCCTCGCAGGAGGCTCCAACGATGCTGCTTTCACTCCAAGGACTGTAGTAGAGCAGTAATGATTTAACTCACATTTTAAAAGGATCTCTCTGGCTGCTATGCTAAGGACTGAGTATATGAATGGATAAATGAAATAATCACACTTAAAAAAAATAATAATGTATTTATATGTTGGTTTTTCTCTTCTAAACTGTAAGCACCTTAAGGACAGTGATTATCTTATTCATCACTGTGCTGCCAGTTTGAGTTTGTAGCAGAATGTGGCTGGCATCCAATAAGAGCTCAGTGTGGAATGAATAAACAAATGAATCTTGTTCCCAAAGGGCTGCGCCATGATTAAAAATAAATAAAAAGGCCCCTTTATCTATGGTGCTGGTTCAATACATAGTTCTCCCTCTACAGTCTAAGATTGATTTTCCTTTGATTGTCTCCTCGATGTCTGAGGTTTCTTCAACAAGAAGGATGGACTTATGTTCCTACTTACCTGGCTCTCAGGTTAACCACATCATCAGTTAAAGGAAGCAACAAAGTTTACTGCAGCCACCCACCGCTCAGGAAACCTGAATTTCAATTCCCTAATTACCAGGGATCTAATTACGTGGTCTTAGACTTCTTTAGATGTGTTTAACACATCAGTCCATTTCTGCATCTGTTAAACGAGGAGGTTGAACTATAAGAGGGGACTTTTCAGCTCTTGAGTTCTATTCCAATCACATATGAGGAAGAGGATGTGACCAGTTTACTCTAGAGTCCAAATAAAAAGTTGTGTGTGTTTTGCCTCATATACTTTTCCCTCAAGGGTCTGAAGAATTCAACTTCACGATGTCAGCTTACTATCTTTAGCCTGCATAGGAAGTAGCTATGAGATGCCTTCAAGAGAGTCAGGTGCCTCTCACTGTGCTTTCTCAGCAGGAAAATGTCTAAATCCGTGTCTTAGACACTTCATAGAGAGATACTTAAAGAATACATACAAAAACTAAAAAGGCACTACACGAACCCAAGATGCAATATTATTGACTTTTCTTGTTCTAGCTACATCATTTTACAGGGAAAATAAATAAGTTGTCGTTCAACTCCTCATGCATGGAAGATAGCAATGGGATTATCTAAACTAGCAGATAATCCCCAAACTATTTTTATGTGACTCTGAAAGGTGCTTTGTACTTTCATTGAATGGAGCTTTCATAACCCTGATAAATGGTAACTGCTACTATTGTTATTAACAAAACTGCACTAACTTTGCCAGGTATTTTTTTTTATAACCTTCTAGACTACCTTTTTAAAAAGAAACCATCAAACATGAGGACAGGGCAGCAAAACTGGCTTCATTCAGCCTTTAATGTTATAAAGTTAGGGTGGGAATGTTCCACAAAATACAATTTAATTAGAATAATTGAGCATCTGAATTCCAGGTTATTTATTTAGCAAGCACTTATGTCATTTATGAAATCATGAAGTAGATTCTCTCATTACTCATGGTTTACAAATCAGTCAACTGAGACAGACTTGCGCAAGGCCACTTCGCTAGTAAGAGATGGAGGAGCCAGGAGAAAACCTAGGCAGCCTGGCTCCAGAGCCCCTGCTCTGAATGATTACATTATGCTGCCTCGAATTCCCAGTGTGTCTGTTTTATCACATTCTTCTTAACCCATTTCTCTCACTAGTCTAGATATTGGTACAAACAGACTTACCTAACTCATTAGAAGCATCAATACCTACTACATGCTGGGAGTTAGCAGTATAAAGTAAAGAGTCACAGTCCCTATCCCAAACTTACAGTCAAGCCAGGGGGAAAGACAAGTACGTAAATGGTCACTATAAAGAATGAGAGCAGTGCTAGAGGATTCAATAAGAAAGTACCAGGGAAACACAAAGGAGAAATCTTTAAATGAAACTGGATGCTCGGACTGTTGGGCAAAATTCTTAATCCTTTAATTAAGTCTTTCCTTTCCTCCTTTCTTGGGAGAAAGGCCCTCTCCCTCAAACTTAGATAATTATCTTGAAACTGGTGACTCAAGTCCTCTGGCAACTGATAAGAACATTGAAATCAGCATTCTCCTTGGCCCATCATAAGGTAGGAATGGATTTAGGCCAAACAGGGCCCTTAGAGCCCCAGAAGGAAGGGGACCTTTAACCCAAATTTTTTCTTTCTTTAACGAATATACATTAACCAAGCCTGTTTTCCCTTCACCTGCTTGAAAAGTAAATCAATAACAGAAACATAACTGGGTATGTGATTCAAGGAACGAGTTTGTATCCTCATTTTTCCTTGTTTAGGGACTGAGGCGGCACTCTGGCAAGAAATCCAACACCCCGTCCTGACTGAGGCAGAGAGGGAAAGAGCTCCATGAAAACCCAACAGACAGGGACCACAATCTTCCTCAGTAGGAAGCAGGTGCAGAAGAGACCTCTCATCCCTCAACATCCATATTACTGAAAAGGGGGTTCATGGCTCTTAGAAAACAGGCAGGAAAGTTAGATAGGGGATTTCAGGTTGCCTACAAAGACACTGAGGTCATCCGATTTTAGAAAGGGTCCGCCCTAGTCCACCCACAATTAAGCAAGCAGAAAGCATTTTGGGGCTAAAAGCAATTCTAACAAGGAAACAAGCAGACAACTGGGTACTAGTTTCAGCAAGTCACTGGCACCTGCCCAATAAAGACCCCAACGACCTTTAATTCACCTGAGCCTCATTGCACCATCATTATAATATGATGCATATGTCTGGAAGTTTATTAATATCATAACCGACTGAATTCTAGGAACAAACATGCTGAGAAAGCAATGAGTCACTGAGTCCTGCCAATCTTAGCTGTCAATCAAGAAAGGCCACTCCTCTAGTAAAGTAACCACCCACAACAACAGGGATAAAAACCCCAAAGACTTTGTTATTGTGCCCTTGGCCCTCTGAACCACGCTTCTCTAGTTCTGCCCGCTTCCCCGTCACAAGTGCACTATTGCTTTACTTTCCCCTCTAATAAAGCTATTCTTTTCTGCTGTATTTTGGTGTCTTGCTCAATTCTTTGTTCAAAACATCAAGAACCCAGACAATGCATTGAGAGGAACCCCACTGTCCGCTAACAAGAAGAGGCTTTACAGACATGACTAAAATCAAGATAACGGAAGTGATTACTTTCAATGTAGTCACCTCGAGAATGGTGGAAAAACCAGAGCTGGCAATTTAATAATCTATAATGCTGGCTCCTTGATCCAAAATGTTTCAAAGAATATTTGCTCCGGATCTGTCCTATGGACTGCAGATTGACGTCAGGCTGTCATAGAAGGTGGGAGAGGGTAACTGACCTTTGGGGTCGGGGAAGTGCGAGGAATCGGGGAGCCTGGGAAAGGGTAGGCAGGAGACACCAAGAGCGAGCAATCAAACATCGGACTACCTGGGTTCAAATCTGGACTCAGTTATTCACTCTCTGTGGGATCTGGGGAAAGTAATTTCTGTGCCTCCTTATCCTCATCTGTAAACATGAGTAGTTTTGTGCCTACCTTATAGGAATGCTGTGAGGACCGGATGGATTCATGTATATTACGCATGTGTAACAATGCCTAGCCCATCTGGGCCCATGATTACCACTATGTAAATGTTCGTAATTATTGTTATTGCTATTATTCCCTGGTCTTCAAAGATGAAAAGCCACATAGTTAGGAGAAGAGTCAAAGACACAAATCCGTCTCTCCCAAGAAGAGACAGCATGAAACAAGGCACTAAAACAAGAAACAGCAGAACAAGTATTTGGTAACTAAAACTACATGGAGTTCAAAGTTGCCGATTAGCATTTCAGAGAGACTGCTCTGACAGTTGCATGGGAGATGAATCTGATGCACAAGACACAAGATTAGTTATGAAGCTGTGACAACTTAGGGAAGGGACGATGAAATCTGAAATAAGGCAGTGAAAGATGGTTCTATGAATTCAAGAAATAGTTAAAAATTTAGGAGATAAAACTGGTGGAAATTGGTTCCTGAGTGAATGGAGAAGGTTAAGGGGAAGGTTAAGCATAATAGAGCCAATAAATGAAACTGTGACCTCAAAAGGAGGAACAGTTTAACAGGTAGAGGGGAAATGAGGAATGAGCTTGAGATGTCCGTGGATTACCCAAGCAGAGAGCCATCACAGTGCAAACCTGAGAGCCCAGGAAAAGCTCTGAGCAAACTGTGGAAGACAGCAGCATATGAGCGACACAGGAAGGGTATGCAAAACTGAAGCCTAGGAAAAAGGTTTGCGCGAACTTGGAAGACATCAACATACAAATGACAGACGGCACCATGGATGTGAATGAACTTACCAGGGAGAATATGTTAGAAAAGAACAATAACCTAAGGACAAAACCCAAGGAACAGCAATAGTTAAAGGATGAGCCGAGAAAAAAAAAAACAAAACCCAGAAGTTGTGAAAAACAAGTCGATCTCCCAAACTCTAAAGTGAGGATCTATTCTGTGAAATTTCATACAGTTCTAAGCAGTTACTTTCTTCACCGGCTTTCGCCTCTTCTCCCATTTCCTAGTAAGAAGTTCCAAGTACTGGATCATGAAGTCTTTGAGAGGAAAGGACTAGAATCCTTATTTGATTTCCCATCACTAACACCCAGGATAAGGCCTGGTACACATATCCTTGTAGGACAAACCTGGCTGAATAGAGAAAACTGAAAAATTTCTCGTTTATCAAGACAAAGGGCTCATGGAACTCCTGGAACCTGAGGTTGCTTCCAGCTCAGACCAGAGCAACACAGAACCTGAAGAGACCAAAAGCAAAAAGGCGGTGTCTTTATACAGTGCCCGTGGGCATGTAAAACGGTGTAGCCACTTCTGAAAAGTTTGGCAGTTCCTCAAAACATTAGTGTCACCATCTGACCCGGCAATCCACTGCAAGGTACATATACCCAACAGAACCGAAAACACGTTTGCACAAAAACCTGTACAGGAATGTACACAGCAATATTACCCATTATAGCCAAAGAGTAGAAACAACCCTCCATCAACCCGATGAATGGATAAATTTATTATTAATACTTAATATTAAACAAAATGTGGTATTTCCATACAATGGAATGCTGATAATAAAAATATATGAAGTACTGATACATGCTATGACATAGATGAACTTTGAAAACATGTGCTAAGTAAAAGAAGCCAGACACAAAAGGCCACATATTGAGTGATTCCATTTATATGAAAGATTCACAATAGGCAGATCTGTAGAGACAGCAGATTAATGGTTGCCAGGGGCCGGGGGAGGGAGGAATGAGGAGTGACTGTTAATGGGTGTGGGTTTCTTTTGGGTAATGAAGTTTTTTGGTTTTAGATAGTGGTTGGTGAAGGTTATACAACTTTGCGAATGTAGTATAAACCATTAATTAAACTGTACACTTTGAAAGTGTGAATTTCATGATATATGAATTGTATCTCAATTTTTAAAAGGGGAAGTGGAAACACAGGAGGGCCCAAATCCATGCTGCGTCCTAGGTTCCTTCTAGTTTAGGTGATCCCAGCACAAGGATACCAAACCAACCACCTAACTGAACAGCACTGGCGACAGTAATCATAAAAATTTTAAAATAATTTTTAACATGAGTTGATTGCATCAAAGAGATGTCAAATTCCTCAAGCAAAATGGAAATTTCTGAGCCTTTTCCTTGGGGAAAGGAAGAGCACTATGATATGTTAGTGACCCTGTGTGGATGCAGTTAATCTACATTTCCAGCTAAGGGAGATTCACTCCTCGTGCTGGGAATCCCGACAGAACTTGACTTTGTTTAAGCAGAACTCACGTGCTGGAGCCGCTTCCCCTCCAAAGCACCAGACGATGCTTTAATCCAACCTGAGTGGGGGGTAAGAAGCCTCAGAGTTAAAGTCGCCTCTGCCAGCTGCCTACTGAGCTACTGGCCCTTGGGAAGTAATTCTCCTCTTCACTTTGGAATAAACGAACGGAAGGGGATAAAACAAGAAAGGCAACGTGGCAGGAAAGAAAACACAAAGGCGTTGGAGTGCTTCCAATTCCACCGCACAGTAGCTGAGAAAACTGGGAAAGTCACAGTTTCTCTGGACCTCAGTAAGACATTATCACAAAGCTGCAGTCACAATGGAGGGCCCAAAAGTCGCCTGAAACTAGGTGCTAGCACTGTCATTTTGGGATCATCTTAGAAAATAAGACTCACAGACCTCTTTTCTCTGACGTACATAAGTACATTCTCTCCTACTTAGTTAGAAAACAAAAAGAATCCTTGACATTTCTCTTTCTATGAAGCCTACGGCCATTTAATTAATTACAAAACCACTGCATCTTCTTCTCTCTAGATTTCATTTTATCTCTATAACCTAATCCAAGCCACCATCTCTCACCTACGCCGCAGCAACTGTTTCCTAACTTGTCTTAAAATCCTTCAATGACTTTCCAAACTCTTCGATTTAACTGAACCTTTGCAGCCCCATCTTCCACGTACCCCGTTAGTTCTTTCTGCTCCAGCCACGCTCAACTCCTGGTTTTTTTTTGAGCCTTAGAGTATATACTCCTGTCTAGAACAGTTTTCTCTGTCCTTTCACCTGGCGTAGACATCACTTTCTCCTTCGCCCTTCAGATCCCAATTTAGACATCACCTGCCCCAGGAAGTCTGACCTTACCAAGTCCAGAGTAGGTATTCCTCCACGCTCATCTTCACTCTCGATTACCATAATGCTTCTCGAGCTAGGTGTACTTTACATTACTATACTGCAAGTCCCATGAGAGCAGGGTTGTCGCCTAGTTTTCACTGCTTAATTCCTTAGTGTCTTATATTCAGCAATACTGAATAAATAAATAAGTGATTACAATTAAGCAAAAAGCTTAGCTGACTGAATGCAAGATTTTATATATGATATTTTCTTCCTATAAAAAATATTTTTAAATACGTTTTTAAATTTTAAAGAAAATTACAGATATAAGCAAATGCAATTCTTCATAACAACTGTGGGGAAAAAAGGACTTAGGCACACATGCACTTTCTACAAATTTAATGGTTAAGACCAAATATAATCAAAAGGAGCAAGCCAGACCACTACCTCAGTGGGAATGGTGCTCCTTACATTGTTGTAAAATTCTTAACTCTCCTAAACTGGAAAAAGCAGAAAAGGTACATAAAATGCAAATTATAAACATTATAGACAAATCATGCACTGGAGTGAAAATAGTCAGAAACTGGGCTTTTACCACCCTTCCCCCACCCGAAGAATGTTAGGCACACTCCATGGAAATGCTGCTCACTCCAAACAGCTCGCCAAGTGAAGGTTACTCTGAAATACTTCAGATTCCAAAAGTGTCAGGACTGCAGACTGGGGGGAGACGTGTTCCAAGCAGAGACTAACAGACAGAAGGCACGAACGAAACGAGCCCTGGTGCACGATGACTATCTAAGGAAGTCTAGATTGGAAACTAAATATATTTGTTCTGAAGTCATTAACTTAGCTTCGGTTTCTGAAATATGTTAAAAATACTCAACATATTTTATAAGTCTAAAGTATAAATGATAAAATTTGTTATTAAAGATAATTTCCTTTGCCTAGTTTAGGATATATAAATATAACATTTCAGACTCAGTTTTTGTATTTTTAATTTTTTTACAGCAACAGTTTTATTCCTTATCATGTGTTTGTTCCCTATGCTGACAAAAAAAAAAAAAACAAGTTACACCAATTCAGAATTTTTATTATCATTTTGGGGACGTGACCACCCTTTTAATTCTGTTCATATTTTAACACAGCAACTTTAATCCAGTGATCAAAGCTTCATTAGCTTGTAAACAAACTGTTTCTCAGGTAAACTGAATGGCCCCACATCAGGAACTTAAGCAAATAAATAAGTACAAAAAAGGCAGAGATTATAAATTAGGGCAGACAAATCTGTATCTAGCCCCACGCCGGTAAAGAGCATTCTATCAATATAGTGAAATGCTAATCTCCTAATTAACAACCTAATTAGGTAATTATGGCTTTGCAGAGGGATGCCGAAATGAAATATGACAACATGGTCACCTCTTTATATGGCACCTGTGGGCCTTTTCAGCTGTCACTGCAAAGAGTGCAATATCAATTTGAACAGATGACAAAGTGCTGTCATTTTTCATTCTGATAATATACAGAATGCTTTGGACAGAAGCAGTTTACAAAAAGAAACATCTTGCCTGGTATTTCCCTAATTTAAATATGTTCAAATACTTGGTTAAAATTTTTGCACACTTCTTTATATCGTATATAGGAGAAGAACCAAGCACATTAGAAAAAAATACCTAACTGGCCATCATGTTTAACTGCACATACTGAAACAATTGCAATTTCAATTATAAAGTATATGACAATCAGAAAAGTAAAAGGCACCAATTCATGACTCTTAATAATCATACTTTTTGAATATTGTTACAGAAAAATTAAAATTTGAACTTTGATCTTTATTTTTTCTTACTAAAAAAAAGTTAGAGAAATTCCCACTTCTCATTTTCCACACCAGAAAAGTACTTCTTAATATCTAAGCATTCGACTCACAAAAAAAGGTCTATATACACCAATGCCCAGCCTCGCAGAGACAGAAATATACTTTCTCTGAAAAAACCCTGTCACACAATTTACTCACTGTCTCACTGGCCACCGAAGAGGTGATGGCACTAGGTCACGGGTACCACCAACATGAATACATAATACTGCCTTAAATAGAATTTTAGGGGGAGGAGAGGAAGGCTAGCCTGGGAACCTCAACATCATTTATGTCGAGATACATGAAACCAAATTCTAAGCATAAAACAAGAGAAGTGAAAACTAACTTGAAAATACAATCCATTTATAACTTCAGATCACAGGCATTAGCGAAAACCTTTCTGGTCAAAGTGCTGTTCACTGGCTCTACTCATATTTTGTAATACCAAGTTTAAAACTAAAATGAATTTTTTATTAAAAAATAATTCATGTTTATCAGAGAATATATTGGAAAACAGAAAAGCAAAGACCTATCATCTTACCACCTATTTTTTTCTTACGTTTGACATAATTGGGATTATACTTTACATAGTTTTATATCCTTTTTTCATTTCATGATACATAAGCATATTAACACATCACTAAAATTCTTCTAAAACACCTTAAATGACTGCACAATATTTCCATAATTTCTCTAAACTCTTTGTTAAATACTCTGTTTCTAATTTTTGCTAGTATAAGTACTGCTGCAGTGAACAACTTAAGCATGAATATCTTTCTACATCTGATTATATCTTTAGCAACAATCCCTAGAAATAAAATCACAAGCTCAAAAGGCATGCAAGACTTACTTTTTTTAAGGCTTGTGATAAATACTGTCAAAACTTTTTCCAGGAAAGTTTTACCAATTTATATTCCTACTAGCAATATGAGTGACCATCTCACCACCAACCTCTGCCAGGAATGAGTATTAGAGTTCTATTAAATCTCTAAAATTCATATCATAAGATTATGCCTGTAACCAAATACTTTCACAATGTAATCAATAAAAAGTTTCTGCAGGCATTATGTTTAAATAAGAAAGGTTGTGTTTGATGACCATCCCAAAACAAGGACCAGTTCCAATATCCAAATCCAGAGCAGCATGGAACAGTGACAAAAGCACTATTCAGAGAGAAAAAACCCAAAGGTTCAAATCCTACCTTTGCCATTACTGGTAGTTCTCCACTTTGAATCACTTCTCTAGGCTTCAGTTTCAGAATTTCTAAGATGAGGACAAGAAAACATAATACCCCTTGTTCTAACAATTTTGACAGGTAGTCATGAACACAAAAAAATAAAAATAAAATAGTAATATAAGCAACTGAAGGTGTTTACTGTTATTTAACAGATCAATTCATTTAATAACCTAAAAATAGCATACCGAAACCCTTTTCTCCACAGTGCCGTTGGTAGGTGTGCTCAGGTAATGGGCAAAGAACAACTAGAAATTAATGAGACTGATTTCATGATCCAGACATGCAAATGAGTCTCAATGCTTCACAATCACTCCATAGAATCATTACTGTTACATTATACTAATATCCGAATGTCTTGTGCACCTGAAGGCTGGTACCCACATCTCTCCAAAAGCATCTCTCTAGAAGCATCACAGTACTATTTACATAAGTTACTTCATTTAATCCTCACAAATAGTGTGTGTGAGATGGGCAGTATTGTCCTCATTCTGCAGACAGTCCAGGTCACACAGTTAATAACTGACAGAGCCAGTATTCAAATCCAGGTGGGGGTGACTTTAAAGCCTCACCTCATATTACTTCAAGATTCAAGTCTGCACCTCAGTTCTGTTAGTCTCGTTTATGTCAGCAACTAAAGTTCAAATTAAAAATTTACTTTGTTCAAAAAAAAAAAACATTCCTTCAAACAATTTTCTACCAATTTCTCTGCTGAAACTACTTATTTATAACACAGTACCTTAAAATGAGTCCACGGGGAACTAAAAAATGTTATTGTTTTGAATGAGTAAAATTCAGTCCATTTTGTCTGCATCAATAATAAAAGCATATTCATAAAAGTGTACTCAAGTACAGGATATGAATCTAACACTGTATATATTTTGGGGTATATGTGACATAATATTCAATTTATTTCACAAGTGATTACTATAATTTAATTCCGATAGTTATCCTAATACCTCCTTGATATTTCCAGAATATAAGTTTTGTTTTTTAAGTGGTTTCTCTCATTTTTCTCACTTTCAATTACTTAAAACTGTTCCCTTTTTGGGTTCAAATTTTGTGTTTCCTATATTAAATCTATTGCCCCAATATATCCAGACTGCTGCCAACCAGAGTTAATAAATTTTGAATGACTGTTCAGGATTTATTTTCTTCATTTTATATTCTATGTTATTTCCTTATACAACAGAGCATGAATGAAAACGAGTATCTAGAAGACCAATATTTCTTCAATTTTCACCTTGTAGAAGCTAGGTATTAAAATAAAAATAAATTAAACTCTTGGGCTGGGAACTCCCTGACCATATTTCTCTCACTGTGCTGGGTGTTTCTATGCCCCCTTTCAATCTTGTGTATATATAGTCAACAAAGCACTGTACGCATTTGGGGAGCACCTGACCTGTCAAGATCCTTTCCCAGAAGAGGTAATGAACAAAGAACAGAGGGAAGAGGCGAGCAGCGGCTCCATACCTGTCATCAAGGGAGGAGGAGCAGCATTTTAGATTTGAACCATTCTCTACTGGCGTCTGCCAGTAATCAGCTGTGTGAGGCTTTAAGCATGTCAATTAGAATCAGAAAGCTTGGCATCCTGAAAAGACCTCATTGAATTGAACTCCTCATTATCATCCAGATGGGAAAAAAAAGATGCAAAGATTTGTAAGTGACTTGACCAAAATCAAAAGGCTTTTAGCAGCATAGCTATATTCAGAATTCAGGTCCCTCTCAATCTAGTGCACTTTGTACTAAACTCTTTCACTGGGTGCCAATTTCTTCATCCCAGGAGGTTATGATTACCCCTCTTGTTCGCTTCATGGCATTGTAGAAAGGACCAAAAGGGACAAGAGACTTAATAGTATTTAAAGTGTTAAGAACACAAAGATATTACAAGGTCAACTCCTTATCAAACCCTTCCCTCCTGAAATTTTGCCTGATTATATAATAAAAGCATTTGCCTGCCACTTCCCCAAAGACATCAGTATGAGTCAATCACAACACCCTCCCTCCCCCACTGTGGCAACTTACCAGTAGACTTCTGATCAATAATCACAACCTGTGCTGTACCTCCTGCTTTGAACAGTGGGTACCAAAATTTCAGCAATAAAGTAGATCAGAATTCTCAATCAGGCAGCCTAGAACAGTACACTGCCCACAACTGTGCTTTGATCTACATGATTATTTTTTACATGAGAAATTTAAAAATAAATACATTAAAATCCAGATTTCCAGCATCTCTTAAAAACAACCAACCAATCCAGGGACAGTGGGCCTACTCTCTCACATAGCAACAAGCAGCTGGAGGTGAGGAGCAAAAGATAACCTTCGGATTGGTCATATGCCCTCCAGTTCACCAATGTCTGCCCTACTTTTTATACTCCATCACGGGCATTTGAGTTCAAGACTCTGAGGTAGGTGCTCAAGAGAACGAAGTTAATAAACATTTGGTCACTCTTTGCAGGCCAATTTTTTTTGGTGTTATCACTCACCAGCTGTGTGACTCTTGAGTAACAACTAAGCCTTAGGCTACTCATGCGTTAAAGAAATAAATAATTTAAAACACTTAACACCGACCAAAACATAAGTGCTCAATTATTTTAAATTTAACACAAGTTGAAATGTGCTAACTTTTGAGTCAAATCTTCTCAAAAACTTCAAATATAGAAAACATAAGGTCAGGGCACCTCCATGGGGAAAAAACCAAAATGTGACAGAATTCTTTGTCATATAATAATTTGGTATCTATTGCTGTGTCCTTAACAATAAGGCCTACATATCAGAATAACAGATTTCAAAAAAATTCTCTGAGCCTTAAGTATTTATGAATCCACTGAAATACAACAGTTTCTAAAGTCTTCAGTTATGAGTCAACAAGCAAAGCAAACTCCCCACTAATATATATATTAGTGAGAGATATATACATATATATTTTATAACATGACAGACAAGGCAGTGAGTTTCTTGAGTACGAAGACCATGTTCATTCCTCATTATCCCTACAGCCTAGCACGTTGATAGGCATATTGAACCTACAGCTCAAGGCTGTCTCCTCCCTGAAGCCATTCTAGAGGGTCCCTGGTCCACATCACAAAGAAGAAACAACACGGCTAGTATGGAAGAGTACAGACACCAAAATCTAGCAGATAATCCCCTCCGTTTATAGCTCCAACAGCTGCATAAACTCAAGGAATTTATTCAACCTCTCTGTGGCCTAGTTTCCTCATCTGTAAAATCGGGACGCTAATATACACCTTTCCATACAGAAATAAATGAGGTACTACGTGAAAACACTATGCTGGCACATAGTAAGTGTCATTTGCAACCATCATCAGTGTTCTCTTCTCGGTGCTCCTTGGTACCCTGTGGGAATTGCTATCTTAGTACATACAATACTTTACTACAGTGCACCTGCACACAAATGTCTCCTCACTGGAATGTTGAGAATTTAGGATTGGGACCTGGTTTTATTCTTCTTTGCAGCCCCAGGGTCTAACATCTCCCCTGTCACTGCTGAATGAATCAGACCCTCGAAGTAATTATTAACTAGAAAACGTGTAAGAAAAAACTGTCATTTACCTCTTTTCCCTGACGCCCAAGCCCTCACTGACAGACCCCTACTGACCCTCCAACTTTACCTCCCAGTATCCCCACTAAAAAGCTATGGCTTGCTTTATTCAGACTGGTCTACTCACCACTCTAAAACCATGTCACAGTCATTGCACCTTTGCATCTTATACTATCACTTCAGGGACTTTAGCATGCATCAGGCCCTTTATCCACATTACCTTAATATTCGCAACACTCCATTAGATCCACATTACCTGCCCCATCCCAAACCATACTTGAGGAAAATAGTGCTTAGAATTAAGAAACATGCCGAAGGTCACATATCTAGTAAGAGAAGAAACCAGGAATTGAATACAGAGTTCACGGTTATTCTCTACAGAATGTCTTTCCCACTCACATTCAAAGCTGAGGTGACCCACCTACCACCTTCTTGCCTTGAAAGATTACGGTCTTTGTGACATTTAAAGGGCCATTTGGACCATTAATTTTGACATTCACATTTTTTTCTCTTGTATACTTGTTTTACTATGTACTTGATTGAGCTATGGTGTGAGAAAGGAGGCAAAACATAATGGAAAAAGTACAGATGCAGGCATCAGGCAGACCTGGGTTTGAATCCTGGCCCTGTCTGGTACCAGCTGTGTAATTTATCAAGTCTTCCTATCTATAAATTGAGGTAAAATGATTAAACAAGAGAAACCTAGACGTAATATGCAGTACACAGTAAATAATAAAGTTTAGTTAACCCCACATTATGAAGCATTACCTGGCCATAGCACACATCTCAAAAGTTAATGGCCCTCTCCTCTCCTGTGCTACTATAACACAGAAAGAACTCTCAGGCAGTGTACTTATCATTGTGTTGTAATTACTTCCTTATCTCTCTTACTAAATTGAGCTCCCTGCAGCAAGGACTGAGTCTTATTTATCACTAAGCTGTCTGGCATGGTATCTGGCAGAAACCCATACCTAGTAAATGTTTGCTAAGTAACAGTAGATATAATAAAGAGTGCTTATAGGATTCTGGAAAAGAAATCATTTCTAGCTGGGGTTTTCCTGAATTGGTCGAGGGAGGCTAATTTCAGCTGGGCCCTGGGTAACAGCTCATAGGTGAAAACAGAAAAGGAGAAACCTTCCAGCAGGGATAATGTCCTACAGAAAACAAGGGACAAAGAGTAAAGGATAACGGTAGAGTAATTTAGGAAGGAAGCCTTTTCAAAGGGCAGCTGGAAAGTTACTCAGGTAACAGATTAGGAGGTAGAGAGAAATGCAAGTTCAGTATGGCACCAGAGTAGCTGACAGTAGGTATGTGCACAAAGCTGAATGGGAAAGGGGCCACCAGCACGCCTCACAGGCCCCAGCAGGGCTGCAAGTGTGTAAACTGAAAAAGATGAAAACAATTATCAATGCTTCATCAAGAACTCTTTCAACATTTTACTGAGCACCCTCTGTGAGCTCATAGCAGATGAGGAATAAAACATGGTGCCCCCTTTTCCTTCTCTAATAGGTTTTTAAATTAGGAAGCCACCCCCTTTGCTTGTCAAAAACAGAACGAGAATGTTGGCTTTGGGACGTGGTTCCATAGTGTAGTGGTTAGCACGTCTGCTTTAAACATAGAAGGTCCTGGGTTTGTGCCCCAGTGGGGCCACCATACATGGTCCATGACCTCCCTAAGCAGGATGGGGCCTGGTTAGTACTTGGATGGGAGACCAGGCCAGGTGCTGTAGGCATAAATAATAATAAAAAGAATGTTGGCTTTGTTTCAACTGTATGTAAGTACCTGTCTCCATTTGACTGTTCACACCTGGGGAAGTCTTGGACTTTGCTGGTTTTGGTTTACATGATGCTTTGCAAAGTACTGTGATAGACTTCGAAACTACTTGTGTTCATTCAAAATGAAATTTTAACCAATTTCTGTCCACTTTTGGGACTCTGGCTAAAGCAATAATCCTGTTTTAAACTACATCATTTTTTTCAGCCTTAAACGGATCTAAAAGACTACTTGCCACTCCCATAAATAAGAAAGCTGAATCAAAGTTATAGCAGCACTATAGCCAGATAAAAATAGTTCTGCGAGGCTATCTACCCCTTTAGGGCGATGAGGAGAAACGCCGCTAGGAAACAGGTACCATACAAGCATGCTTTAAAAAGTTGATTTTCACGTTATGCAGATTAGGACTCCTACTACGTTGCCGAGTGCAGGGCCAGAAACTGCCAAAGCCAATAGTACCCTCCTCTTTCCCACCCACCCCTAACCCCCACCCCCACACTCCCAGGTCCACCAGCTTCTCCTCCCCCAAATCACACACCCAGCTAACTGTCAGGCTCACAAACAGCAGCCTCTAGTTCTGGAAAGAGCCAGGAAACGGATGCTCACGGGATACCTGACCAAGGGCCAGACAGGGTGCTCGCTGGGCAGCGCCGAGAGCAGCGGTATGAGAGGGCCGCCAGGCTCCTCGGGTGGAGAGCAAGCGAGTGAGCTAGGGCTGGGGCAACCTTTACCTGAAGGTGCTGTCACACTACGGGCCGGGTCGGGCCCGGGACACGTTCTTTGCGGGAGAGCCTGACTCCCCCGCACCTCCCGGCCCCTACCCCGACCTCCGCGCTCCCGGAATCCTCGGGGTCTGGCGCTCTTCCCGGCCGGCTCAGCTGCCGCTTTCCGGGCTCGCCCCCATGCCCCCGATGCTCGCCGCCACCCGCCAGCGAGTAGCAGCCTTGCTGCCCGAGTCGCGCTACGACCCGGAACCGCACCCCACGCACCGGAAGTCCCGGACCGGGAAGGAGCCGCTGGCTGGGGACGTTGTGCGCAAGCCCCAGAGCCGAGAGCGAGGAGCGAAGCTTCCCGGGGGGCGGGGCCAAAGGGAGAGGTGCGCATGCGTGCTATTCCCCCGGCCCAGGGGAAGGGCTTGGGTCCGAGAGATTAGGTGGGAGTCGGGCGAGATACGTCTATCCCCGGAGTTTCTTTAGGCGGAAATCAACGTTAAAACTCTCCTTCGAATCTCCTCTTTTCTCCCTGGTTCCACGGGAAAAAAAAAAATTCATCCAGAAATGATTGATGAGGCCGTTTGCCTCTGGGTCAGAAAGACCTGGGTTCAAATGCCAACTCTAACTTGCTGTGTATCCTTAGGACATCTCCCTTCTCTGACCTTCGGTTTCCCATCCATTCAATAGCTCCAATTTCAGAGGATTGCTGCGAGAATCGAATGGGATGGTGCTTTAAAAACACTCAATACAGTGCCTGACACAATAAACGCCTAGTAAATACTGGTTATTACTCTTATTATCTGTAATATGGAAGTGATAATTATCTTCCTCAAGAACTGCAGAGACGTTTCTATGAGATGAGGACTGCCAAAGAACAGGAGCTCATGTTTGCGGGGGTCTCTCTCAGCGGGAATCAGTGGGGGATGCCTGTGAAGGGGAAAGGACTCAAGCAATGCGATGATATATCTCTCCTACCTGAGGGTTCTGCAAGTGTCTCTCAAAAAGGCACCTTAGCAAAAGAAAAAAAAAGTCAAGGCTGAATTTCACCCCTGGGGGCGCCAACAAATACACCATGGAGCCACCCCCATGTTCAAATATATAATTGATCTCTTAGCTCATGAGTGAGGGGATACACCTTAAACACCCAAATGCACTCTTGCACGTACACCACCATAGTACCATCAGAGGCCTGTCAGAGGCGCTGTGCCAAAGCAAACGATGTAAAGGAGGTCAGATATTCTGCTTTCCGAAATCACCAGGTTGTCTGACTCGTCCTAAATATTAATCTTCATTTTCACTTCTCTCTTGAGCTCCAATCTGAACCACAGCTGCCTGAGTGTTCCTTGGACACGTGAAACTCAACCCACCTAAAATTGAAATCAACTGAACAAGTTAATTAAGCACTTATAGGTTTTAAGGATCGAATATCCACTCAAAAGTCCGAACCAACCTTATTTGGTTGCTATAAGGATTAAATGAGCTAATACGTATAATCCACATAGGAAATTGGCATATTGCTATTTATTTACTAACATTTACATAAAATGCTTACCATTATTATTACACCTCAGTCAATAAACAGAATACTTATTGAGTGCCTACATATTATGCTTATCTTAGGCATTCAAGATTCAGTAGTGAAAAAGCCAGACAAGGACTCTACCCTCATGAAGTTTATAATCGTTTGACTATGAATTTGAAACAGTCCCTATGGCAAATTGGAGTACAGAGAAATATGGCAAAATTCCAAAGACTACATTCAGAGCCCCATTAAGAATGAAGACTGAATTTATGGTGATACTAATATAATGGTTTGTGTGACTTTTCTATAGATAGTTTGAACGGTCAAGGTACAGGCATGTAAAGAGTGAGCAGCTGCGTTCATCCAAGGAAGGAGTTTTGCTGGACAGGTGTGATTGGGTCAAGGAGTTTAAGATCTCAGTTTTTAAGAGTGCTTAAAACAAAGGGCCACAGAATGGATACTGGATAGGTAAGCGAATTCCAGAAAGGTTTGTGCCAGCAGCCTGAAGGTCCTGGAACACGTATGATGGAAGTCACTGATGGAGCAAGGCAGAAAGACAGAGGTTATCCTCAGAGATAGATGTCTTAATGAATAACCTTCAGACAAAGAGCCATGTGAAAGTAGGGTCTCAGCTGAAGTGGATGAAGGAAAAAGTTATTGGCAATGAGATGGTCAAGGAACTGAGATGCCACGTGGACCTCAAAAGTTCCCAGGATGATGGATGGAGATGGGGTGATTAAGAGACTGAGGTGCTTCCTAAGCCATTCTGCAACTGAGAGTGGTAGGTAGATGAGGAGAGAGGACAGGCCAACTGCATGGCTTAGCCTCCAGGGAGTAGGACTTGTATCAGACAGATGGCATTAAAAAGCAAAGCATACATTGAACTGTCTCTCAACCCAGGAGTGCATGGGAGTAGGACTGTGACAGCTGACACACAGAGAAAAATTATGTTTTTATAGCACTTTGATAGTATTGGGCCAGGGGCTGACTGGGGGACTCCAGCAGACATGGGGGCAGAGGGACTAATACCTCAGAATACCTACGACAATCAGGTTTCACAGACTTCAGCTCCAATTTGGAAAAGTGGCTATGGAAAGGGATGGAGGTGTCTTTTCTTCTGGTCCCCAGGATTAGAACAGGGGCAATGAGCTGAGGTTCGAAGACACCTCCCAGCTGCATGGCCTTTGACAAGTGATTTGTCTTCTCTACATCTTTGTTTCCTCAACTAGGTTGTTGTGAGGATTCAGAGAAATAATGCATGGAGACACTTAGAACATGGCCTGGCACAAGACGGGCAGCAAGAGTCGGGGTCCTTTATGCATTTGCTTTCCTCAATTCCTGCTCAACCTAAATTGCCCCTTCCCCCTTCGCTGCGTAAATTCCTATCCCTCTTCTTCACCTTCTTCTTTAGTGGCTGAAAATAACCACTGTTTATTACTTCTCAAGATTCTGTAGATCTGTGGGTGGTTCTTCTGCCAGTCTTGCCTTTCAGTCAGATGGCAGCTAGTATGGTTGGGTGGTCTAAGATGCCTGAAGATGTTGGCGAGGGCACCTTGGTTTTTCTCCTTGTTACCTCTCCAGTGGCTATCTTAGGTGCCTACAAAACATAGTGGCAATATTCTAAAAGAAGAAGCCCCAATGTGCTTTTAAAAATATTTTTATTTTACATCTATCTGTATATACATATATACACCATTTTAACTGTTTCTAAATATATTCTAGCCATCCTTGAAGACCCAATCTATTATTGCTTTCTCCAGGAAGCCTTCCGAGATCACCTCTTCTTAACAGGCCACTTCAAGAGCTTCGTTCTCTGTGATCAGCATTTCTCACAATTTCTGTTGTTCTTTCAATACGCATCAGTTTCCCTGACAATATATAAGGAAAACGGTGACTTTTATTTCTTTTTATATGCCAAAAGCTTAAAACACCATAAACGCTTGGTAAAATGCATGTTAAATGAAAAGGTGCTCAAAACGTGCACTTGAAATGAAGCAATTGAAAATCTTATTTTGTATGAGCTGAATTCGCATGTGGAAAATATCACTTTGCAAAATCTATGATAACAAGCTGAGAGTAAACATAATAAGATGAAAGTAACCCTCTTTCAAGCCCTGCCAGAGCTGTGGGAAAGTGGAGGCACCTTCGAGTTTCTCCGCAAATGTGTGTTCTTAATATTTTATATGTGTGAATACGTTTCCCTGCTATTTTCCCAATTTTGGTTTCCTCTCCATTTGAAATATGTTTTTTCCCTCCCACAGGGAAAACGCAGGCATTTATACTCCTATGGTACAAAGTATTTTCAGAGCAATAGAATATCAGGTGTCAAAAATCCATTTAAACTATTTTAAAGAAGCCCCTAAGAAGTGTATAATTTCAAAGCATTATAATATCTTTTCAATAAAAGATATTATAAAATAACATTTCAATGTTAAGAATTTTTTAAAGCAAATGTGTTGCTTATAATGAGGTGAGTTTGGTGGGCGGAAGGCAAGCACAAAATTAACCAACCAGAAAATCTTAAACATAACACTTTGCAGATATTATTTAAATACACATCAGTTCTGGGGTCTTGGCAGAGATTCACTGAGCTTTGTTCTGTTGTTTTTGTGCTGAATAGTCTGGTAAGTATCCCTTTTTTAGACACTTAGAGTGAAAAAGAACATCTGCCTGGTATTATTTCGTATCTCTTCCCCAAATCCAGGCCCTATAACCACCTTCTAATAGTATCTTATTTTGTTTTGAAGGTAGCTAGTACTGTGTGTGCCGACTCCTAAATTAATTGATGTTAACTGGACTTAGGATGTAAAAAACCAGACTCGTATGTTTTGTCGAATGCAACTTCTAAGAATGCATAATTAACAGTGTCTCCATTAATATACAGTATGTTCAACAGTGAGACACCACTATCATAAATAAAGGTAGACATGGATAAATTTATAATTAAAAATGCATTAGAAATTACAAGCATAATTTATTTACTAATGTACACTGGAATAAATTTTATGTGTAATATTTTAAAACAGGGCATTAATAAATAATAGTGAACATAAAATATTTTTGCAGCTAAAAATATTTCAATAAATATTAGTAAGTTACATGTGTTGCAGAGTTATAATTGCCATGAAGTAAAGTTTCTAGAATACAATCACAATGTAGAGGACTGTTTCTTGGCTATATTCAAAATAAGACAAACAAATAATTGTCTTTCTTCTAAGCTGACAAGTAGGGTATTTGAAGTAGTACATGCAAATGTTTTAGGAATAAAAGCTTAGGACATCCAAATAGTGAATGACTGACCATTGACTGAGACAACCAAGATCGTTCTGATCAGGTGCAATTACAGATTAGTGTATTCAATTCTTATCCAGCTTTTTGTTTGCCCCACAATAATTTGGAGCAATTCACCCAGCTGAGCATCCTTATAGGTATTTTTTGAAATTTTCACTTAAAAATTGACCTTAGCTTGCACTGCTGTATCAAAGGCAAACAATTCCTAGGTGCAGGCACAGTGCTCAGTGCTCACGTATTATACTGACTCCATGCTTTATTACCACTTCGCTTTACTAACTCTATTATTTTAATCTTATATTTATTTTGAGTATTCACGTCATGTATTTTCAATGAGACTGTTAAGTCCCACAAGACACAGCGATATTTGTTTGTTTGATGCCTCTGAAAAGGGAGCTATGTTTATATGTAGAGTGTTTTGTTTTTCCAGGTAGGACCATAGTTGATTAATAGCAATGAATGACATCCATCATTAATTGAGCATTATTCTGTACCTGGCACAGATATGCCTAATGGCTTTATACACCCAATCTAATTAATTCTCACAACAATCCAGTAAATAGATATAGATCGTTATTATCCCCATTTGACAAATAAGGAAACAGCCTAAAAAGGTGAAGTCCCTTGCTCAAGATCAGACAACTAGTAACTGGCCGACTTGGAAGCCCCAAGCTCTATACTCCGCTCAGTAATAATTGGCAGCCCCTGTTCCTACAATAACTATGTCCTTTCTCTAAATCACGTTGCCATCCAGCGTCTCACAATCCTTGCAGCTGGGTGCCCCTCCCCCATCGATATCTAATCTAAGTCCCTCCTGCTCCCATTTAAGATAATTCCCTCACGTCCTGTCCTTAGTAGACAAGAACTGCTGTTGAAAACACACGAGCAATATCCCTTTAGATATTTGAAGATGGCTATTAAATTCTCCTTAACCTTCTTTTCTCCACGATACAGTATTAGTAACCCCAATTCCTTTAGCCTTTCCTCACAGGGACTCTTTCTAAAGCATTCCACTCCTTGAGCCACACTCCTAGGGAATGGTTTCAGATTTTCCATATCTTAATTCATTATCATCGCTTCAGAGAGCATTTATTAAGGACTCACATGTGTATGTGACCTGTACTGGAATTTACACAAGCCAGGAAAGCAAAAGTTGGTCTCATTCTAAGGAGATGTCACTCTAAGGGTTTTCAAAAGGTGTTTTTTTTTTTGTTTTTTTCAAATCCTTTCTGTTATTCCCTCGCCTTCCCACCTCACCCACCTCATTGAGAGATGATTTACTAAACTAGAAGTAACCTGAGGCAGAGATGTATTTCAGTCATCATAGCATCCCTGATGACTGGCATAATAGGAACAAATAGTATTTGCTCATTAAATATTTGTATGACAGTGAATAAGGATTGTCCTTTGATAATCTGTCTTAGACTAACACACTCTTCCACACAAGTTGGGTGACTCTAGTTAGATTAATTAATTTCTTCATTGATGGTCCAGAATAATTGCAACATGTACTCAATAAATATTTCCTGAATGAAAACTAAATGAGGTAAGTAGTTGTTGAAAGAATGTGTTAATACTGTCACCCAAATGACAGCAAAAATAGAGCCTAGAACAATGATGAACAAATACTAGCTCAGAAGTAAAAGCAAAAAAACAAAAAACAAAACAACAGAAACACAGATAACCTGAAAGCTGAAACCAGTCCACAGAGTGTTGGCTTCCTGAGAACTTTCTCAGCTTCTCTGGAAAAAATTGGAAAGATGTGGCAACATTGGATCCACAGCCTACTTATCAACAAGCGGGTGAGTAAGTAGCTGCCCACCTACTGGAAGGTGAATGTGATGAAGGCCAGGTGGCAGCCACCATTCATCAGGGCACTTGCCCTGTAGCTTGCTGCACTCATTTGCAAGACCTCCCTGGCCCTATGGTTCTTGAGTTTGAGCCCCTGGTCTGGTTTTAGGAAACCGACTATGAATGAACTTCGACTTTTACATTGTGTGATACTGATAATGAGGGGGAAGAATTGAATGTGGAAGTCTCAGAACCTGCTTCACCTGGGAGAAACTGTTCTATCCGAGCACTGAAGTGAGTGTACAATTTCCATCAAAAGCCGAGGATTATATGGGAGAAAGAGGTTCTAGGAACTAAGGGGGTGGGGAGGGGGGAACTGTAAGTTATTTATCTTTATATTTCCCAGTTCTTTGCCAAAATCTCAGCACAAAATGTTGCTTTGAAGGGAATAAACTAAGTAGCTTCAGTTCAGCTGTGACTCTGGTAGAGTCACATTACTGCTCTCTGCCTCAGTTTCCCCATTCATAAGGTGAAAACTATAACATCTACCTGGCAGAGTCATGGGATGCCATTTTGTGAATTCTAAAATGTTCTAAATATGTACGCTGCAAGAGATGAAATCTGCTCAAATATTTATACTTAAATTCTTTTCTCAATAAAGTAGATAAGTTTTTGAAATATATATTTGTCCTTCAGACCCAATAATAGTGATTTTGAATGAAGTAATTTTCATTTTGGATAAAAAAGAAAATTCATAGACTTTTTTTTTTTTTTTAAATAAACTTGCTTGCCATGGTGCCAAGATCTTGGGTTTCTTGTCCCATTCTCCAGTTAAAGGAACTAGGGCTCCTTGGAGAAATAGCTGATTCTAGAGCTGGGGCAGGAAATATACAAGATAAACCAGAAACATCTTGTACTTCTAGAAAGTAAGAAAGGAGTTGAAAAAAAAAATCTATATTGATGGGGGTACATTAAAGGGTGTGACACTATAGCCAATGAAATGGCAGTGACCAAAGCTGAACACTTTGAGCAACAAAATAGAGTAGTATTGGATTATAACTCAACGTATAAAATAAATATCTGCTACCTCAGCCAGGTGATGAAGAATAATATCAACCGTAATAAATCATGTTGCTAGTATGATATGATGTGATGAAAATGGCACTGTATCCCTGTGGTCTTCCTCCCCAAACTCCTAACCCAACCTAACTGTGTGGAGAACATCAGATAGATCTCAATTGAGGGGCATCTTCCACAAGACTTGATCAGTACTCCTCAAAATGTTAAGGTCATCAAGAACCCAGAATTATGAGAAACTGTCTCAATGAAGAGGAACCTAAGGGGACAGGACTATCAAATGTACGTGGTGTCTGGGTGGGATCCTGGAACACAGTAAAAGGTGTTAAGTAAAGGAAATCTGAATAAACTATAGACTTTAGCTAATAAACTAAACCCTTTACTAAAGAACTCAACTCAAATTTAGTCATTTCATTAATTATAACAAATGTACTATAGTGATATAAAATGTTAATAATAGGGGATGCTGTGTGCAGGGCATATGGGGACTCCCTGTACTATCTTCTCAATTTTTCCGTAAATATAAAACTGTTCTAAAAAACAAATTATATTAAACATTATTTTAAAAATTGCTTATCATTGACTTAAAAGCTTCTGCTTCCATTAAAAACTGAGTTGGATCTCTAAGACGTTACACAGAGGGATAGAAAACATATTGCAGGATGATAAAAGGAATTTGAAAAGTAACATAGAGTATGACAGCATTTAATAAAAATACACACATGTATGCATATATCTGTACATACACACTCTCCCAATGCTCTGGCAGAGGCCCGTAGACATTCACAAAGAACTGTAGTACTGTCCCTAGGGAGGGACCAGGGGTACAGATGTATGGTTAAGGAGGACTTGGGCTTTATCTCTATAGTTGAGAAAATGCTTCAGAGAGGACATAGGTCAATATTACTGGCATAAACATAAAACAGGTAAGAACATAAACAAACTTTTAAAATGAAAACTTGCTGTCTTCTTTAGTCACAGAAACAGTTCCCAACTCCCCAAGATGGATCCCAGACTTTGTGCCTTAGGCTCCCCTCTCAGGGTCAGCAATATGACCCAGTCTCTTTCCTAACTCAGATCTCAAATGGTCATGGCTTCTGTTCATCCTCCTTAACCTTTGCTCTAAAGATTCCAGGATGTTTTCCATGATTGACGTAAAATATCTACTATGAAAGCTTCACCCAGAACCCAGTGAAAGTTTTACAAATGATTAGCTACCTAGAGTTTGTCATATTTGCTCTCCCCTGCTTCCTGGCAGCTTCTGATTCAAGAATGGTAATACTAATGTTGGCCACCACTTACTTATTCAACCAAATTTATTGAGCGCCTGGCCAGGCATGGTGTCTAGGTGCTAGGGATAGAATCAGTGAACAAAACAGACAAAACTCCTGGAATTTACATTGTAGTGCAGGGAGAATACCAGTATTGAAAAAAAAATTTAAGTAATACCTAAAATAAGTGAATAGTATGAACTATGGAAAAAAATAAAACAGGAAGTGCTGGGATGAGTTACAATTTGACGTAGGCAAGTTGGTCAGAGGTGGCTTACTGGTGACATTTGAGCAGAAATGTAGCTGCCTGGAGAATGATAAATCCTTAGTGAAGTACTTTTTAAGTATGATGTCTTCGAATTTTTATTATTGCTCTAGGAGGTAAGTATTCTAATGATTCCCATCTTACAGATGAGGAAGCTGAGGTTTGGAGTAGGGTAGCAATCTGCCCCAATTCACAACTGGTAAGGGCAGAGCTGGATTTGAACCCTCTTAGCATGGGCTCTTAACCACCGCTCTGCTGTATAAGTTAACTTTTTTTGCATGCACGGACGTGGCAGTGGTTTAATCCTGTCTCCCCACTCTCATACTCTCTGAATAAACATTGCCTTCCCTCCAGCTGGTGCTGCACAAGCTGAGATTGGCAAGCACATTCAGTGTCACTGTCCCCAAGGCAGACCCGTCTTTCCTGTTTGCTCTTTCTCCTCTGCTTTTTTCCTCCTGACTTCTGGCAAGCCCCTTCAAATGACAACCCCTTTTAGACTCGCTCTTCTAGTCTCCCTCTGCCCTCCAACCTCACACATAAAAACCCAGCCCTAGCCAGAGCCCCACCACAGCCCCACGGGCTTCGCCCCAGCCTGGCCTGCCCCTCCTTCCTGGTGGGGATGAGAGTGGGGAAATCAGACAACTCAGCTGTGACAACCTAAGGACAATTCAGTTTAATGTTTTGACCCACATCGGGAAAAGCAAGTTGGTTCTCTGAAGTGGCGAGGTCACTAAAAACTGAAAAAGCATGAACACATTTAACGTTAATTCTTCCATGTTTTCAATTCTGGGTGAAACATTGGTCATGCAGGCCATTGCAAATTACCTTTCAGAAGCCAGAAGGCAGCATGGAAGAAGCATGCTGCTTAGAGGACAAAGGAAACAATGCCTGCGGAGGACACTCTGGAAGGGAGAAAGGGCATAAAGAATTGGAACTTCATTATCACCAAGAAAATGGTGCGGTTTAGATTTGCTGCATACAAGATGCTAATAAAAACAGAACAGGAGTTTAACATTTGGCTTAGAATTTCCCCCTTGCTTTCATGGAATACTTAAATCATTTTTTTACATGCATCATCTCCTGTCATGCTAACGCTAATCCTAAACAGTAGCTACTATAATTGTACCCACTTTTCAGAGATGAGGAACTGAGCCTTAGAGAAGTGAAATAAATTGGTCGAGGTCACCTGCAGAGCAGGGATTTAAACTCAGGTGTGCCCAAAGCTCCACCTCTTAACCACAATACACACCTGACTGTCCTATTTGAAGACCTTGTGAAGGCCAGGTGAGAAAGAAGGTTAAACAGCAAGAAGGTATGCTAAGCACTGCATATTAAACATCCCCTAAAAAGACAGACTTTTTGAGTGGAAATAGTCATCTTCCCCTCCCCCTTTTTAGGTCCTTAACAGAATCCCCAGAGTAAAGTGGTTTCTAACTAGAAGGCATTGGTGGTAAACCACAAAACACTTAAGTCACTAACAAGTTTTCCAAGGCTATATTTTATTTTGTTTCAATTTTTTCTCATTTGGTACACATTACTTTATTGTCTTATTCCTAAATTAAAATTTTATTTTTCTCAAAGTAATTGTGCCTGGAAAGTAAAGGTAAACTAATACTGAAAGGCCTATAACAAAACGCTCTTATGTTGTATTTCTGTTACTTTCTTCTCCCTAATTCTGGTCCTCAGGGGATATAATTTGGCTACGAAGCCACGAAATTTTTTAAAGATCCCGTTTAGTCTCTATTTGTTTTGGGTTGTGGGTTTTTTTAAAAATGAAAGTTGTGATAATTCATTCTACAATATTTCTTTTAAGATGCATAATTACTGCCAGAGGAACATGAAAATGCACCATCTCATGCCAGCATCTCTCTCTCTCTTTTTTTTTTGTAAAGAAAATGTTATTTTTTAAATCAAAGTTATACATTTGATTTGGTTAATAAGCCAAATAGTTCTAGCTACAAGTCTGGTGTCTGCTACATCACAGCAGATCTGTCCTCAATAAATGAGGGAAAATCGCAACCATTTTGCACTGCTGTGAAGATCCCCGTGGTGCGTGATCGCTCGGCAGCATCTGCTTCTTACCCTCTCGGATACAAAGCGGGCAGAGTCAACTTTATAAATCCTATTACAAAAATGGGCATCTTTCCCCAAAGTATGCATAAGAATGCACGCTTTCTTAGAATGTCTGAATTGAGTGATAAGATACCAAATGAAACACATTTCTTATTTCTTGCCATTTGAATAGGGTATGAGAATGCATTTCCTTTTTTAGCTGGATCCTAAAACAGGGCCAAATCCCTAACTATGGAAATGCGCACACGTCGCACAATGCGAGTTGACATGAAAGACTTTGCTTCCTCTTGAACAAGAAGCCCCCAAAGCCTTTCATTGCATGATTGAAGGTGCCAGGGCTCTTCGGTCTCTGGATAATATGTGACGCTTTGCATCGTGAGGGCTGTACAGGGTGCGCGCAAGCTCTGCTCTGTGCAAAATCTCCGCGGCTGCCCGGAGGATCTTCCTAATCTGGACGCATTTGATCCGACAATGGCACCATTTTCAGTGACTGGGCTATTGTTCTAACTAAAAGTGCTAAAGGTCTTTAAGGTGATTTTTGTTTCTCTGATTTTATGACCTGAATATTCATTTTTAGTCGTCATTATCTAAGTAAACAAGATATGGTATAGGATCTGATTCATTTTGAAATTAATTGCATTGTAAATCAAACATATTTCCGTAGAATGCACTTACTCATCATTAGCATACGAGAGTTTCCAGTAAAATAGCTTTAGTATTATTTTTATTATTAACATATTTACACTGTCACTCCAGCCCTGCACTCTTTGTGAATCTGTTTTTAAAATAAATATGACCTGATACCAGAGTGATTGGTGCAATAAAAATGCATGATGTGGAATTAATCAAACATGGTAGGGTTCAATTTATAAGGGACACATTAAGAAAAATTATTTCTTGTTCGGGTATGCCATTCTAGTGAATCAAACAGAGCTGCATATATTTCAGCAAGATACATGTAAAATCCATTCATTCAACAAACATTTATTATGCATTTACTGTGTGCATCACAGGGGATAAAAATCAAGCTGAGCAAACAAGAAATTCACACACGAAACAACTGAGGACCGTAAGCGGCTGAATAATTGTGGAATGTACATTGAATTTCCAAGGATTCCAGAAACAAAAGCTGAAGTAGCAGCACTGTAGTGCCCTGGTTGAGGGTGTGGGCCTCTGGATTTATTTCAGTTTTTTTCAGGAAGTGGCCATTAATTTTTGAGTGAAAAAATGAGAGCAGAGAAGCATAATTCATTGTGAAGATAGGTTTTATATTCTGTATATGTGGAGGAAATAAATTTCTAATGCAATAAAAAAAGAGTATGGGGGAAAAAAAACCCAGCTTGGTCTTTAGAGTCAGAAAGACATGGGTTCAAATCCCAGTTCTACTATTTACTAGCTGGGTGACCTTGGGAAGTGTCTCTCTTCTGTGGAAGGTTTTCTTATCTGTAATATGGATATGATAAGATCTTTCTCATAGGATTGTTGAGAGATTTAAATAAGATAAAGTCCTTAGTGAGGACATTCTCTAAGTGTGAATGTCCTTTGATTGGGACTCTGGAAAATCAAAGAAGCTGTTTTGGGAGCTTCTATTGTCCAAGTTGGTGGCAAGGAGGAGTTGCTGTCCACGGCATCCCAGGTGGAGGAGACAGTATGGACGAAGGCAGGAAGACAGGGCTGGAAACCAAGTCGTCCACTCACTTCTAGGAATGGGGCTCTGCTTTCTTACTACTAGATCCCATTGGGTAGAGATAAGCCAAGTACCTGCCAGCGAAGCAGATGAGAGGGCTCGAGGACTATATCTCTACCTTTCAAGTGGCTTAAAACTGAAGAATTTCCAGACAGATTAGCAGGAAGCATCCATGGAGAATCACCAAGCCTTAGCAGGATGAAACTCAGGACCCAACAGTGTGAGCATCTTAAAGGCGGGGACTTCTGTCTTATCTGGCACTATACCTTACTACCCAGTGCAGGGCCTTGTCTGAGGGAAGCAATCAATAACTACTTGATGAATGAATGAACCTCTGTGTTGTGTGACATGCAATCATTTGCCTACTACCTAGGTAACCTCAATCCCTGTGCCTCCATTTTCACAACTGTAAAGCCAGATAAAGGTACCTATTGACCTCACAGGGATGATATGAACATCGAATGCATTAATATTTGTAAAATGAAAGAAAAGTGCCTGACACATAGTCAGTTCTACATCAGTGTTTAATAAATTAAAAAAAAACATACATCAATGTTAAAGGGTAATATGAGGATTAAATATGAAAACGTTTGATGACCAGTATTTGTGGATGGAAGTGGAGAAGAAACTGTCACCCCATGTAACGAAACCCCATCCCAGGCTGGTTCAGAGGTACCCAGACCCAGACCCAAATAGAGCTAATGAATCGAGGATTTATCTTCTCCCTGAGCCCAGCACACAGTGGGCTTGGGGGAGGCCTGGACCTGTCTGTCCTTCTGCTGTTATCTTTCCTTCCTAACCCCACAAGTACCAGATTATACCCTTAGCCCAAGGCTCTGACCCGGGCCCGCACTCAGCCAGCCTTAGACTACTCCAAGGCCCTATATGGCTAGAATCTATCTTTGTACTCATGACCAATAGCTGAAGTCTTACTTCCACTGAGACAGAATTATCTTCCCATACTTCTTCTTCCCCTGTACCCTCCTTGGAATGGAAATGCTGCCTCCTTTTGTTGATCACTGCTTCCCAGAAATTCTATTGCCCCCACTCACCAGAGAGGACCCCTTGGCTATCAACACAAGATGGGCTGGACAGGGGCTCACCGTGCCCCTTGGACATTATTGTTCAGATGGCTTCTGACCCTCCTTGGCACCAGCCTCCAGACTAGTCAGCCCACTGAGCCCAAGCTCTGCCAATTCATTAATTTATTCATCTATTCATAAGTTAATTCACATATTAATTTAACTAATGATAACACAGTTCTTCCACTATACCCAGCACATGGGGCTGGGGACACCGAGATCATTTACAGCATCCCCGTCTCAGAGCTCACAGCCTAGTCTAGGAGAGAGATAACTCACAACACAGGATGATTAATTGCAAAAGTAGAAATACATATGAGGTAGAAGAGACAAGGGAGAGATTTACTCTTATCTGGAGAATCAAGGAAGCATTTCCTGAAATAGCAACATCTGAGATGGATTTTGAAGGAGAAATAGAATAAGATCAGAATCATTTCAGACCTAAGGGGTAAAAAGGCATAAAGGGATTAAAGAGTAAGGAGCAGGGTTGTAGTAGAAGGGAGGAGAGCAGCCTAGAGTGGCAGAGGCCAGAAAACAGAACGAGTTGAACATGGGGCCAAGAAGCTTAAACTTTATTTATTTATTTTTTTGACAAAGGAGAAAAATGTGGAGCACCCTGGGTTGTTCCCCCAGAACCACCTTCTCGAGGGGTTTGTGGCCCCTGGTTGCTGGGAGTGCCATCCAGAGGCAATGTTTAGCTGTCGGGTCCCTTTAGGGTTTGTCTCAGCTAAGGAGCGCTATCTTGCCCAAGGTCATGCTCCTCTGTGGCAGGGCTACTGGCATCCTATGAGTGATAAATGCCCAACCTCTTGGCCCAGTGTGAGAGAACTCTGAAGGGCCATTCAAGTTTCAAAGTTCCCCGTGGGGTCATCTGAGGCCGTCATTAGTTCTACATCAAAGCTCAACATCCCTCTCTGCTCCTTCCTGCTTTCTTCCTCTCTCTCCCATAGGAATTGCTACCAAGGGCAGCATCTCCCCAGGCATGGATCTCATGCTCTCTACTTTCTCAGAACCTCATTCATCAGGAGACCACCTCTCTGCTTCTACCACAAGCTTCTATTTGTGAGGCATCTCAACATTCTCAGATCCCCTAGGTGCCCCAATCCCATATTGCCTTCCGGCTCCTGCCCTCTTTCTCTCCTCTGCTTGACAACTAGATTCCTCCAGGGAGCTGTCTGCCCCCATTCTGCAGTCTTCTCTGCCATTCATTCCTTTGTCGACTCTATCATGCTCAGCCACACACACCCAACTCCACTACCATGGTTCTCACTGGGGCGCCAAGGCTCACATTGCCATAAATCTAGTGCACACCTCTTAGACTGTAACTCACTTGAACTATTTACCTCTCTCTTCTTCAGACACTCCTGGATTCTGTGCTGCTGTGCTTTCTTACTCTTTCTCCCACCCCAAAGTCTCCTTTTAGGCTCCTTTTTTCTTCATCTGTCCTTTAATTATTGGTGTTCATGGACCCTCATTTTTTCTCATTTCTCACACTTTCCCTATGTGATCTCATTCACTGTCGTGACTACTAATACTATCGAGATGTTAATAATTCTTAAATCTCTCTTTCTAGTCTAGACTTCTCTCCTGAGCTTTAGATCTACCATTGTCCACTGGACATGGCTCCTGGTCATGCTGCAGGCTCCACAGACTCAACACGTATACAATTAAGTTGTTACCCTCCACTCAGACCTTTAGCTCTCTCCATGGTACCTCTGCCTCTGCCTTTTCCCAGTTCTTCTCACCCAGGTTCCCAGAATCTCCCTGATCACTCTCCACCTATCTTCATCCTTGAGCTTGGTTCTCTTCCCTGTCACAGATGTATGCATGATTAACAATTAAGTCATCTGCTAGGAACCAGGTAGTGGTGGGTGGCCCAGTCAAGACTGAGGGGCTCTAGAGTGACTCCCAGACACCATGATAACCAGAAATTGAAAAGCCTTCAGCACCCTTGGAGCTGTCCAGCTATCTGCCCACCCTCACCCTTTTCAGATTGCACTATTTCTTCTTTTGTGAGTATTCTGTTTACAAGTGGCTTTCTCTGCTTCTCCCTGTGCAGTTTACTAAACATGACTGACCCAGAAGCCTGTGGGTTATATGTCCTCAATTCACACAGCCAGCAAACAAATCACTGTCTTCCTGGTGCAAGGGCAAGTCCCCAGAAGAGGGACTGGTTGAGCCCTGGTCGAGTTGCTCATTCCTGATCAAATGAGCTAAGGCTAGGAGTGTTGGGCTATGTGGTGGGAAAAATGGCTATGGGGGCTCATGAGATAGGTGTGAAGTTCAAGAGGAAATGGGGTCTTGTGCTGGCAACTATCTAAGATGTGATTTTTATAGCCCCCTGCATAATTACAAATGGCCAAAATTCCCAGAGATTATAAAATGTAAGTTTTGGCAAATACCTAACCTCTTTGCCTGTTGATCTAGCTTCTGGGTTTGTGAAGCATCATCTACTTATTTCACCTCTTCTCCTCTTTCTACCTTATTGTGTGAATGAGTATTAACATAGAAGGAAGAACATCATAAGGAAAATATCCCATGAGGTTATTTCTAAAAAATAAAATCTTAAGTATATACTTGAATGGTACTTCCCCTTGTAATACAAAGTTATTAATTATAATAATAAAATAAAAGGCCTTTTGAGTCTATTTTAATTGTTGCTACATTAAAATCTTACCTAGAAATTCAAAACAGAAGATAATCAAAAGTATCATGCAGTTGCTTTTGACAGAAGGAAGTTTATAACCTGTGCATAAGTTCTTAGGAAATAATACCACCAGAAAATCTCTGATGGCCCCATTATGGGTAAGAAAAATAATTTTAAAAAATTTATTTTCATATCGACATATTGTAGCATAATTCTTAAAGAAACTCTTACTTTAAATCAGTTTTGTTGTAAGCCTAGAAAAGAAACAGGACTAGGAGATGAACTAGTGTTGACAAGAAGCTGGTGAAGAGAAAGAAATATACTGTGAGGCCACTTGTTTTTAAGAAATGAAACTCTGGATATATACACCAGATTTAAAAAATATATATCTCTAGATACACTGTTCTGCAGCTATTTGGAGCTTGTCTGAAGTTTTTAGTAGACTTCAAATAATAGCGGATTCATTTGTTTCAAGATAGTGATTTTTTGATACCCTATTTATGCATTTATTTAACAAAATATTTTCTAAGCATCAATTATATGCAAGGTGTTGTTCAGGATTTAACGTTGGATGTTGAAAGACCTTTTCCAAAAAATTGAAGAGGAGGCAATACTTCCTAACTCCTTTTATGAGGCCCTGGTACCTAAACCTGGTAAAGGTAACACACACACAAAAAGAAAACTACAGACCAATATCTCTCATGAACACAGATGCAAAACTCCTCGATAAGATACTAGCAAACCGAATACAACAACATATTGAAAAGATTATACACCATGATCAAGTGGGCTTCATTCCAGGGGCATAGGGATGGTTTAACATAGGCAAATTGATTAATGTGATATACCACACAAACAAAATAAAGAATAAGAATCATTTGATCATATCAATAGATGCAATATCTTGTCGAAGGCTTTTTTTTTGCATCTATTGATATGATCAAATGATTCTTATTCTTTATTTTGTTTGTGTGGTATATCACATTTATCAGAAAAAGTTGAAAATCACATGATATCACTTATATATGGGATATAAATCTAGAAGCGACAAACAGGACAAACAGAGACTCATGGACATGGACAGTGGACTAGTGGTTACCAGAGGGTGATGGGGGAGGGGAAGGTAGATGGGGTAAAAGGGGTCAAATATATGGTGACAGAAAGAAATCTAACTATGAGCGGTAAACATACAATGCAATATATATACAACTTACTGTTGAATTGTACACTTGAAACTTACTGGATTTTGTTAACCAAAGTCACCATTAAAAAAAAGACCATTTTTTCAAGGAGCAGAGTATATAAGATATGTATCTAGAAGCTATATTAAAAGACACACATTTACCCTTATGCACTTTTGATGTAACATAAAATGGACCAGCCTCCATGAAAAACAGTTATGGCAGTTTCTGAAAAAATTAAAAATAAATTACCATATGATCCAACAATTCTACTTCTGGGTATATAAACAAAAGAATTGAAAGCAAGAACTCAAATACTTGAATGCCCACGTTTATAGCAGTATTACTCACAATAGCTAAAACACGGAAGCAACCTTGTGTCCATTCATGAGTGAATGAATAAACAAAATGTTTTAGTACATGAATATCATGGATTATTCAGCTTTAAAAAGGAAATTCTGATCTATTCTACAGCATGGATGAACTTTCACGCTAAGTGAAAAAAGCCAGTTATGTAAGGACAAGTGCTGTAGGATTCTGCTTATATGAGGTACCTAGTATCAAATTCACAGACACAGATAATAGCATGGTGGTTGCCAGGGGCTGGAGGAGGGAGAAATGGGGAGTTATAATTTAATGGGGACAGTTTCCATTTTGGAAGATGAAAAAAGTTCTGGAGTGGATGGCAGTGATGTTTGCACACCAGTGTGAATGTGCTTAATGCACCCGAACTATCCATTTAAATGCAGTTATGTATGATAAGTTGTGAATATCTTACTACAGTTTAAAAAGGTACACATTTATAAGAACCCAAGTGATATTGTGGTCTCATGAAGTAAGCATTTGCTTCCTTTTGGGGTTTAGAAAGGCTTTCTTGAGGTGACACTAGAACAGGGAGGTAACATGTGGTGGAAAAGGTCAGAGGTCTCCAGTCCTAATTCCACTCTGTCGCTTAGTGTAACCTTGGACAAGTGATATAACCCCTCTAAAGGCAGTGTGGGATGAAGGTTAGTCACAAGGATACTGAGACAGTGATTTGTTTGAACCATAGGTCCATTTACCAGCCACGTGATCTTGGTCAAGTCATTTTTAGGTCTTGGTATCTCCCCAACTATGAATGGGGAGGTTAATGCTCAAGGCATAGGGCTGCCATGAAGATTTAACTGGGTGAAGTCTGAGATCAGGGTGCCAGCATGGTTAAGTTCTGGTAAGGGCTTGCAGATGGCTGCCATCATGCTGTGTTCTCACACGGCAGAGAGGAAAGCTCTGGTGTCCCTTACTCTTTTTATAAGGGAACTAATATGCTCATGGGTCTCTACCTCTGTGACCTCATCTAAACTTAATTATTTCCCAAAGGCCTCAGCTCCTAATGCTACCATGTTGCACGGTATGACTTCAACACATGAATTCTGAGGGGACACAAATATTTAATCCATAACAACTCCCAGTGACTGTTATCTCCTAATATTTATATTCTGTGTAATCCTCTGCCCTGGAGTGTGGGTTGGATCTAATGACTTGCTCCTAATAAAGAGAACACAGGAAAAATGTCACTTCTGAGATTAGTAACAAAGACTGACTTCAGTCTCGCTTACCCTTTTTTGCTCTCTTGCTTCCTCATCCTTTTAGAAGCCAGCTGCCATGTTGTGAACTGTCCTATGGAGAGGTCCTGGGGTCAAGAAACTGATGTCTCTGGCCAACAGTCATTGAGCATCTCAGGCCTGCTCATAGCCATGTGAGTGAGCTGGGAAGTGGAGCCTCCCCTTGGTGAGCTTTGAGGTGACAGCTATCACCCTGATTAGAGCCTCGTGAGACACCCTAAGCCAGAGGCACCCAGCTAAGTTACATTCAAATTCCTAACACACAGAAACTCTAGGATAATAAATGTTTGTTGTTTTTAAGCCAATGAGTTTTGGGATAATTTATTACACAGGAATAGATAACTACTACAGAGCTCAATAAGAATGCATTCGTTTCAGATGCCATCCACAAGTTCAGGGCATTTCAGGCCACTTGCATTTCTGACCAACTGGTAACACATTTGGGGGTTCTCACAACCTCCTCATGTTTAATAGTTCACCAGAATGACACAGAATTCTGAAAAACACTATACTTATGATTACAGTTTTATTATAAATGCTATAAATCAGGACTAATCAAATGAAGAGATACATACTTCAAGGTCTGAGAGGGTCCTGAACACAAGGGTTTCCAGGCCCTCCAGCTGATAGTGTCAAGGCACATCAACTTCTTGGTGAACAATGAATGTGTTCACCAACCAGGAAGCTCCACTGAGTGTTGGTGTCCAGAGTTTTTATTAGGATTCCATTTCATAGTCATGATTGATTGATTCATTGGTCATGTGATTGACTGAGAGTTTTTCAGAGATTCCTGTTTTTGATGACCTTGACAGTTGCAGAAGACTAGTCAAGTAGAATAATCCTCAATTGGGGTTTGCTTAATGCTTTTTCTTATGATCAGACTGGCATTAGCTTATGGGTTTTGGGGAAGAAGATCACAGAGATAAACCATCAAACCATGTTGATTTTTATGTTCATATTGTCACCTCATTATCACAAGATGGCTGCTGCTGCCACTGTAAAATCAGAACTATGTCCAAAGATGGAAAGTGATGGAAGGAAGAAGAGCCATGTTTACCCATCTACCCCTCATTTTTTTTATGAAGCAGGCTCAGAAGGCAGGGGACAAGATGTTCATACTTAACTTAGACCTTGACTGAGACTGAGTACATTGCTATCAGAATAAAATTAGGGTTCCATCAGCATAGAAGGAGTGAACCAATGGATGACAGGCAAGCAATGGACAGAGTCAGCCCCAAAGCCTACTATGTATGAGAGTGCATTTTACCAGGAGCTATGAGGAATGAAAGGGCATAAGGGATGTATAAGGTGATGTATAGTCATCATCCCTTATCTGTGAGGAATAAGACTCCCAGTGAATGCCTAAAACCATGGATAGTACCAAACCCTACATACACTATTTTTTTTCCCCTATACATACATACTTACGATAAAGTTTAAACCATTCTTGTGCTTTGGGGGCATTATTAGGTAAAATAACGGTTATCTGAACACAAGTGCCACACAATATTTGACAGTAGATCTAATAACCGAGATGGCTATTACGTGATGGCACTAAGTGACGCAAGGCACAGGGTTGATATGCCAGACAAAAAGATGATTCACAGCCGAGTGGGATGGTGCACAATTTAAAATGTATGAGTTTTTTATTTCTGGGATTTTCCATTTAATATTTTTGGACCATGGTTGACTGAAGGTAATTGAAACTGTGGAATGCAAAAATGTGGCTTTGAGGGCACTCCTGTATTCCAATAAATATTCTCTTTTAAGGACCTTATTGTAGAAGGGTGCGCTATCTTCTACTGCTCCTTTGGTTGCTCAATCAAATACATCCTCAGAAGATGATTTGTTACATGTCCCACGTGCTATCAACTGTAAAGACCACCTCTAAAGAGTCATTCCTAAGCGGTAGAGAAATGATATGTTTGGGAATAGGTATTTATGTAGTTTCCCCAAAGTGACAATTAGAAAAGATTTTTTTTTTTTTAAGCAGAATCAGTCATGTTGTCACATCTCAAAATACTTATGAACTAGATGAAAAAACAGGTGACTTGAGAGCAAACAACACAGGACTATCTAGTATAGTGGTAAATTATAAATTGTAAGTGATATGTTCTGAGAGAGTTTAAAGCAGGTGAAGCTTATTAAGGCAGGCATGGCAGGAAAGCTTCAGAGAGACGGGATCCTCGATGGCCATGAAGGATGGTCTCGCTTGGGCTTTAGTCTTCATTTTACTTCTTTGCTGCCATGAGACCCAATTCCCCTAATAAAATTGTTTATCTTCTTTTTTATTAAGTATCTAGTTACTTATTTTTTTTATTAATTTATAGTTCACCTGCTAATGCCTTGTGATTTTTACTTAGTAATCTTGATTAAAATGACTCCTTTTTTTTTTTTTTTTTTTTTTTACAGGGTGGGCTTTGCAACCACACAGATCAAGATTTTAATTCAAGGTTCAGTCCTTATTGGCTTTGTGGTTTTGTGTAAATTCCTTACCCTGTCTCATTCTGTTTCCTTATTTAATAATAATCTCACCTAGATAGGGCTGTGAGACCGAAGATGAAATACGGGGAACACAGAGCACACTGTCCCACCCTGAGAGAGTGGGACGATGACATCTGTTGTGATGACCACCACACTGATGATGGAGGCAATGTGATGTTAATATAAACCCATGGGAAGGGATGATGAGTGAACCTCTACTTGGTTTTCACCACTTTGTCACTATTAACTTTACATGAATGTACACTCGCTAAAAGTAAATTACATTTCCCTTGACTTTTTAATAATCACTATCGTAGAAATAGTAAAAGATGGATTTAGGTACTTAGGGCGGTTCTATTCTATTATTTGTAAAGGCACGGACCATGTGACTATTACTGCTGAGCTGAGACAAGGCAACATCCTAAGTGAGAAACTGGCAAAAGCACAAGAGATCTTGGAGCATGTACAATTAGCTGACAATGTTTACCGGGGCTTGGAAACCAATCTAAAAGAATTTATGCTTTAAATCAATGGCAGTTGTCAATGAGCCTGTGAGGAAATCCTTGCTAGGATCCTCTGCTTTTTATTGCAACTCATATTGATAATAACAGAAAGGAAAACTTCCCAAGCTGGTCAATCTAATCCAATCACTTAATGCAGAATTATGGTATCAAGTTTCCGGAGTTTAAAGGTGTGTGCCATAAAATAGCTGTGGGTGTTAGACATTTAATAAGTTGTTCTATTCCTAATTGTTGGCATTTGCTTAACTGTTTTCTTAATTCTAATTTATGTTTTTATGTTCCAGTTTGTTTACATAGCCCATAGTTCCCAATTGCCTCTATTTGCTTAAGTGTTTCTTTAATTTTATTTATATTTTTATACATGTTGCTTTACTTACATAACTCAATGTTTGGAGTGGGCTAGAAATAACCATAAATCCCCATCACTAATTAGCCTCATCCTCATGACTGATTAGTCAAGATTATGAGCCTAGAAAGAGGGCATGAGGCCTGATAGTGAGTCACAGCATCATTGAATTTTAGAGCTAGAAGGAATTTAGGTCTCAAAGCATTTTTTTTCCAATAGAATTACATGGTTTTACATCTTCAACACTGGAGAATTATGAAAGATTGGCTGCTTACTCTGGCTCCTTTATGCAAAAATGTATAAAGATTTGGTGACAGCTTTGAAAAACAAGAATAGAGAAAGCTCAGTCAATGATGGCTATGAGTAACCCATAATAGGGGCTTGAAAGATCAGAAACTTGACTCATAACTGGGCTATAAAAGAGTGAGAATACAAATGAACATGAGGTGGGCTTCTAAGCAGGGCAGATTGTCTGGAACTCCCTCTCTAGCAGCTGTGCAGTTTGTAAGGATTTTAGCTTGCCTAACTGTAAGGTTAGCTATTAGCTTTGCAGTGGGGAGTATTTAAAGGTACACAAACATATGAAGGAAAGAACCTGGAACAGAGTAGCCTGCTTCATTCCAAGAATCCATCTGGCAAGTAAAGAACTGCTTGTCCTACATTAAACCCTGCAGAGTAAGAGCCATTTTTCATAATTCACACCCCTATTTTTGGTTTCAGGTAAGACGGCTTACTGAGTTTGGGGGAAGGAACAAGAAGATTTTTCAGAACTATCTAATAGGAGGACCGACCTAGTGTGAGCTCCACGAATGTAAAATGGGGAAAACATGTTGAAGTCCTGGTTGGGAAATCAGGTTAAGAGAAAGCTCAAGCATCCACAAGAGGTGAAGTCCAGATGCCCAAATAATGTGAGACTTCAGTCATTTGTAAACAGAGTACAATGGAAGAGGTGTTATACATATGAAATTCTGTGGCTGGAATCACCAACATTAAATGACTCACGGTGATGGGTAAGTTAATAAGTGAAATCCTGTCTATCCTCAAATAAACATACTTTGTAATAAAACCTCATTTTTGCCGCTTGATTTATATGGAGGCAGCTAAGGCAAATGCTGCCAAAGGAGTGGTCCCTGGATTACCAGAAACTGCAAAGTGTGTAAAGGGTGCTAAACCTTGAATTAGTCCTGGATGTCAGGCGCTTTCCCGCCTCTCAGATCCACTTCCCTCTAAAACATTTTCATATGCTCCCCTTTCAAAGGAAAGTGTGCAGCAGTCAGATCCGCTTGGCGCGCAGACTTTAAACATGCGGGACAACGGGTTCTTACCTGGTCACCTCGTGAGGGACAGCGCAAGGCGAGGGCCCAGTAGTCAACTCCGAGCAGCGCCTTTTCGGTTACTATGGTGATCGCAGAAGGGGCGGGGCCATTATCCGCCGCGTCCCCTCCACTGCCCAAGACATTTCGAACGCTCCAATTGGGACAGCCCTTCCTTGCCTCTGTCCCGCCCCATTCGGCTCCCAGCGCCATACGATTGGTCCAGGACAGGCGGCGGGCATCTGAGGGCACCACCTCCTGACGGGAAGAGCGGGAAAATGTATCCCGGTGCTGTCCGAGGCGTGAAGCTCACAGCGCTGCAGAAAAGCACATGGTTGGCTTTGGAGAGAGTTGCCCCGTGTCCCATACACAACTCATCATCGCACCATAACTTCTAACACTAGGGAGCAAGAGCCGGGGCACAGACACGTTCGGTCCAGTGGAGTCCACCCCGGGGGACGAGGACGCGTGCAGGCGTGAAGATCCGGTAGCGCGCTCTCAGGCGCCGAAGATCAGAGGCCAGCGGGGGCGGGCCGAACTCCGGGGGCGGTGCCGGCGGCGGCGGCGGGAGGAGTAAGGCCCAATGAGCGCGCGCACCGCCCCCAGGGGCGGGGCATGCAGCGCGCTCCCCCGCCCCCCGCTCGCCCCCGCCCCTCCCCCCGGGCGCCGGGGCCGCAGTGAGTGAGTGGCACTGGCAGCCTGTCAATCCCTCAGCCGAGCGGCCTTCGAGCCCGGTCCGCGGCGGCTGCTGGCAGGGTGCGCGGCTCCGGCAGTGGCGGCGGCGACTTCTCCCGCCCCATCAATCTGCTGTCCGCTCGGCGTGCGGCCCGCCGGGGCCCTCCATCGGGCTCTGCGCCCCCGCCGCGCCAGCCCGCCCGCTCCCAAACTTTCCTCCTCCGCCCCCCTCGCTCCCCTCGGCCCGCCCGCCGGCCTCCTCCTCCGCCGCCGCCCGCCGCCGCCGCTCCCTCCCCCGGGGCCGCCGGGGCTCGGATCCCGCCCGGCCGAGGAGGAGGAGGCGGAGGCGGCGGCGGCGGCGGCGGCCGAGGGAGGGTAGTGCGCAGGCTGGCGCGGGGAGCGGCAGGCGTCCCGGCAACTCGGCCGGCGCTGAGGAGCAAGTTGCTTGGGGCCGCCCGGCGGGGCGCGCGGCGGCGAGGAGGCGGCGCGGCGGCCGCGTGAGGGCAGCGGGCGCCGCTGCCTCCGCCTCCGCCACCGCCGAGGAGCCCAGCGCTTCCGCCCGCCGCTTCTCCTCAGCCTCGGCGGCGGCGGAAGCCGGTGCCGGGCGCCGGTCCGCGCCGCCTCCGCCGCGGGCCCCGCCGGCCGGGCCGCCCCCTCCCCGCGCGGGCGGGGAGCGCGCGGCCGCCTCCCCCTCCCCCTCCCCCTCTTTCTTCTCCTCCCTCGTCGCTGCCGCCGCCACCGCCGCCGCCGCCGCCTCAGCCTTCGTCTCAGCCGCCGCCGCCGCCCGCTCCCGCCCGCGTGCGGCGGGATGGACGATCAATCCAGAATGCTGCAGACTCTGGCCGGGGTGAACCTGGCCGGCCACTCGGTGCAGGGGGGCATGGCCCTGCCGCCTCCCCCTCACGGCCACGAAGGGGCGGACGGCGACGGCAGGAAGCAGGACATCGGCGACATCCTCCACCAGATCATGACCATCACCGACCAGAGCTTGGACGAGGCGCAAGCAAAGTTGGTGTCGTCTCATTAAGCATCTTTTGTGTGTGTGTGTGAGGGAGCCGGGCCCGCGGCCGAGCCCGAGTCCCGGCCCGGGGGTGGCGCCCGGGGCAGCGGCCTCATCCCCGGGCGGGGAACTTTCCCAGAAAGCCGGCGGCCGGCCGGGCCTCGGGGGGACTTGCCCGCGCCCCCGGACGCGGGCGGGAGTCGGCAAAGTTGCTCTCCGGGCTCGGGTCGGACTTGGGGCGGCGCGGGTTTTGTGGTGTTTCCCTCCCGCGCCGTCCGGCCCATCGGCAGCCCGGCCCCCGCGCGCGGATTCAAACCTCCCGCCCGGCCCCCGGTGCCCGCCGCCGGGACACGGCCCCGGGCCGCACCTGGCGGAAGTGCAACTTTCTCCCCAGGCCCGGAGTCCGGGCGCCCGGCTCCACTTGGCCGCGGGACGACCTCGCGGTGCGGGCGGCTTCCCCTGCCCCGGCGCGGGGCGATGGGCGGTTCCCGGGCGGGGTGGGTGCGGGCGGCCAAGTTCTCGGGGCGGGGTGGGGGGCGGCCTCGCAAACTTTGCGGAGCTGTCACCACCACCCGCTGGCCGCGGGCGGCCGCCCGCCCGCGCCGGCTCCCCCTGCGGAGGGCGGACGCGGGAGCCCCTCCGCGCAGTCCCCGCCCGCGGGTCGCCGTCGCCTCCCGGGTGTCGAGGCTCCCCGCACGGGTTCGCGCCCTGCGGTCGCCGAGGCTGCTGCCTGCCGGGCAGATGGGTCGCGCTTCCTTCGGGCTGGAGCGTGAGCCGCCGGAGCTTGCCGGCTGTCGCTCACTCGTCAACTTGAGTTTCTGTTGACTTTTCAGGGTTCAAGAAAGCCGTTCCGAATCGGGGGCCGGAATTAAATCTTGGGTCTAACTTAAAGGAAGGCGCCATATTATTCCATAGGTGATGCTAATACCTTTGTGTTTTGTTATTTGTTTTTTAGGAAACATGCCCTCAACTGTCACAGAATGAAACCCGCGCTCTTCAGCGTCCTGTGTGAGATCAAAGAGAAAACAGGTAAGACGCTGCGCCCCGCTGTGGGCCTGGAGACCCCCGAGGTGGGGTCGGAGCTACTCCTTCGACTCTCCAGTTGAGAGCTGCTGCTTTTGGGCACCGCCATCTTTGATCATTCTCTCCTTCCCACCTCCTGATCTTGAGAAAAAAAAACTGCAATAAATCTGGAGTCGCTTTCTCAATTCCGCCCCTGGTGTAAAATGAAGTGTAGATGCGGACGGGGCTGGGTCGCTGTCCCCAGGTGGCCGCCCCTGGCTGCAGGCGGGGAGGGGGCCCGGAGCGTCAGCTGCCCTCTCCAGCTCCTTTCGCCTTGTTTGTATGTCAGTTTTTAAAAGGAGCGACGGGAGACTGGATGCCAGGAACCGAGTCCCCGGGAGAAGCATCGCCCGAACTTTGTTTTACTTGGACAGCCTTAAGCGTCAGCTCCACTGATAGAAGAATAGATGCAATTGAACAGACTCCAGGGGCATGTTTGAATTAGTGTTTTAGTTGGGCAGATTACTTTTAAGAATTGAGGAAGGGTAAATGTTGCGTTTAGGTATATACAATGTATTACATCTATTAATAATACTTCTAGTAAATTGTATCCTTGAAGTCATTACTTTGTAAATATGCTTAATATATTTTATAAAATAGAGAAAGGTCCACAGATGCAGGTTAAACAATTTTTGAAGTGTTCAAGGCAGTGAATATATGAGGAGACAGCTTTTCCAGAAGCGCTGGAGTGAAAGCTACAAGTACATATTAGGTAAATTTCTGGCAGTTCATTTTAATTTCATTTTCTTAGACTTAAAAATTGAAGGCATTTTAGTGTTGAGGTGACAGTAGTGACTCAGGTGGAATTAGGGATTTAATCTAGATGTTTTAGTTGGTATTTGGTTTTATCTTCCCTGAAAATGGCAAACAAGTGCATTAAACAAGCTTTACTGTTTCGTGTTTATGTCTGGGTGCCTGTGTTTGCTATACAGTGTTACAAAGTTGCCATTTTTAAGTTGAGGCAAAGAAGAGAAAGTTAAAGTCCAGGATGTAGCAACATCCAAGAGATACTATTTAAAACGTTAACTGATTGTATTTAAATTGAGTGTACAAGTAATAGTATACTGCCTATAATTGTTATTTGGTAGGCAAGTTACTCTTCTTGTAAACAGATTTTTTCACTCTGCAATGCTATTCTGGTCCTAAAAGTAACCTAGAAAAGATGATGGGTTATTGGTAGTTATTAAAATATATGCTAAAACTATAACTAACAGCAAATATCAAGAGCGTTAAAGAGCACCATTTTCTGCCTTTCATTCACGTAGTGTGCATGTTCTTAATATTGAGTGATCTTTTTAAGATGCATGGTTTCCTAATACTGAGTGATCTTTTTAAGATGCATTTTCCATTTTGTAAACCACAGACATTTTAAATTACGAACTTTCACTCTGTTGACTTTTAGCTATCTTTGGAAAGCATTGTGATTTAAAACAGTAGATAATTTTTATCTGACTATAAAATAAGACATTAAGCATTAAATCTTAAAGATTCTTAGTTTAGGAGCCTAAAAGTACATAATTCTCAGTAAATTATGTTGCTTAATGTCCAAGGATTTTCTTGCTATCAGGGCTCCACTTCAGTTTCTGCTGACAGCTAAGCACTGGGGTATTGACTATGTTGTGAATATTAAGATTGATTCCACTTTATACGGCATTATATTACTAGGGAGAGGGGATTGATATTCCTCCCCTCACCCCCTGCTCATGATTTGTATTTATTTATTTTTTTTGCCTTTTTAAAGTTTTGGCCTAGCTAGCTTGAGAACCAAACCCAGCAAACTGCTTTTCTTGTTTAGACATTTAGCAGCAGGCAGAGAATTCAATTAGGAAGCATGAGTCCTCTAGTTGCTTATTTGCACAAGACTTAGTTACACCGTTCTGAAAGGGTAGTGTAGTCAACCTCATGTCAAAGGTGAGTTACAAAAAAGAAACAAGTCTTTTCAGAGTCTGGGATTACTGGCAAAGAGAGCTTTGGTAGGGCTTTTGCTATTTAAGAAGCAAGAGGTAGCTGACAAAGGAAATTTTTGTGTTTTGAAATTTGTTTCTGAGGCTTTCAGTGATACCTTGTAAATTAGATCCTCTTTTTGTGCTTTGGCCAGTGGATTCAAGTTTGCACATTATCTCTTTTGTAAAAAGCCAACAGCTGACAAAGAGTAAAGGAGGCTGTCTGGGCAGAGGCATCTTCCTGCCAGCCTCTCTAAACTCGAGAGGGATGGATTTAAGTACCGAATGATTGATGGGGGTGAAGCTCTTTCTCTCCCCTCCTTTCTTCCCTACTTACTACCCATAGCTCCACCTCAGCCTCTAAAACTAGTCTTAGAAGGAGACAGGGACGCTGGACTCAGAATCCTTGGTTTGAAATAAAACAGCTGTGTAGACATTAGTGTTACCAAAGCAAAGAAAGCGGGGCAGCAAATTCCAGCTTCCCCCTGCCCCCCATCTGTTCCCACGGTCATGCTTTGGAAACTTATAAAATAAGCATTGTCGAATATCTGTATATTGTGTAATGCTTTTTCTTTAGGTCATTTTATTTAATCTAATAATATAGCATTCAAACATTAATTCTCTGTAATCTAGAGAAAGTTTACCTAGTCATTTGTAATAGAAACCTGGAACATTATGTGATGACTCTATTCTGCATAATGGAAGGATAGGGGGTTGACTAGCGGGAATGTATGTGTGTGTGTGGGGGGAACTGTCACTTCAATAGATAATGTCATTTCAGTTGTGCTTCTAAAATAAAACAAAATCTTTAAAAAGAATTCCATGTATTTGTAGATCTGCCAGTCGATTTCGAGGTTTCTGATCAGGTAGTGAACACTGCCAGTTCTGATGCACATGAGGGGTTTAGTTTGGAAAACGTCTTTTTTCCCTCCTACCAAATACAAAAAGGTATTTTTCCCTTCTGACAGATAAATGGGTAATCCACCACAATTGTATTATTTTCTTGTTCAGAGGTAGGGAAAGTATGCTTTTACTATGAGATACTTGCTTTTTCTTGAAAATGTATTCTTTCCTGAAATTTGTCATTCAGTTATTTTTGGGCAAAAATGTTTGTCAGTGTTGAATTTTGTGAATTTTATGCATTTTGAAAGCCACTGAAAAGTTATAGGCTTTATAATGAAGATATTTGTGCCTCTAAACTAAGTAAACAACCAGTGAGATAATTATGTTAAGATTTTTCTCATTTTTTAGCTATATTTTACCATCACTTATTAATTAGTAATAATATTTATTTATGATGCTATGAGATCTCTTCATCTACATTTTTCGTGCATTCCCTCACAGCTTTTTGGTCACCTTAATCTTGATTGTTGAAGTACTTTCCTTTGTGAAATGTTACATCCTCACAAATCTGCCTTCTTCGTAAAGCTCTTAATTATGACAGTTTGAATGAAGGAAATGGTTTGTTTTTGAGAAAAAAAGTATTTAAAAAATTTAAATGAAAATCCAACGTTTTTACATAGAATCTGAATCGTATTGTGAAAAAATGTATATTAAAAAATTAACACAACCTTTTCCTTTCTTTAACCGGTAGGTTAAAATACTCCATGTTGATAGCTGCCAACCAAACTCTGATTTATTGCCACCACAAACCCTAAATAGCGTTCATTTACTAGTAATGTCTAATGGCATACATGATGGTTTGCCAGATTTGTGGCCTTTGTGAGGCTTATAAGCAAGACTGACTTGGGAAGATCATAAAACTTAATGAACTTCTCTACTGCAGGAGGTGTCCGCAGGGGAAGAGAAAGGCCTGCTTGGCTGGTTGGGCTGGTTGAAGTATTTTTTTATGTTTAAGAAGAAGGAAATGACTATTAAAAATGCTTTACTTTTAAAGGAACACTCCATAGAAAGACTCATAAGAATTTTAGAGAGCAAAACTGGATCAACAATGGAGCTTGGGTTTTTATATGCATTTTGAATATGATTTATATGATAAAACCTTTTATCTTTGCTGCTACAAGTGTGACCAGCTCTCAGAGGGACAAGGCAGTGCTTTTAGTCAACACCTCTCTATTTAATTCTGACCTTAAAGATTTAGAGACTCATTGGAGCCTTCTTTTTCTCATCTTTTTTTTTTTTAATTTATGCTTCAATATTAAAATATCTTTGTACAGTGGCATGTAATTCTTTAATTTCCAGGGTTTAAAAACCAAATATTTCATCAAATGAAAGTGTAACAAGAAAGGTGAAAATTGTTATGTGTGAGACTAAATGCTATTGTATGTATTACATACATTCTTTTAAGTTGCTCTTACAATATTTCCAATATAATTATCTATATTTGTTCCAAAGTTTAAAAAACAAATGAACTGTTTCTAAATACATAATAATTAATTTTGTGTTTTAATGAGCTTATTTTCTGATTTTAAAAAAATGCTTTATTATGGACAACTTCAAATATAAAACATGTAGCGTGAAGAGAAACTTGAACCCTCATGAACTCATCACCTACCTTCAGCAGTTAGCAACACTTGGCCATTTTTGTTTTCTCTGTGACTCCTACCCTTTCATGATTATTTCAAAGCAAATTTTAATGGACTTTTAATATTTTAAATTTCATTTCAATTTTAGACATGGATCGTTTACATTGGAAATATTAAATGATTAAATAGGAAAAAATACATAGTATATCTTGGAAATATCATAAATTATATTGCTTCATCATAAATTTTTCCCTAAAGCAATTTAAGAATATTTTTTATCAATTTTTTTCCATTTTTGTAGATTTGTATAACTTACTGGAATTTTTTAGGAGGTTTTGAGGGCGGATGTAAAGAACGGTGTTTTTCTAACTTCCTATACTCTTCCTCTCCCATCGTCATAATACATACAGTGTATTTGTAGAAAACCTATAAAAAAAACCCCCTGCTATACTGTTGTTTCTTAGAACGTCATGATCTAAAGTATCAAGTAGGAATTATCTTAAAAATATGGGGCTGTCTACTCACCCTCTTGTCAATACTAACTTGATCTGTAATTCTTTCCTCAGTTTTAGTGGACTTCATTTTTTTAGCTTTGTGTAGTTTTGGTATTTTCTTTGGGAGTTTACTCTGTTGTTTTATACATACACATAATTTTATTCCAAATCAGGAGTATATTACAATAGTAAAGGAAGTCCTGACTTGCCCCCCAAAGCACGCTGGTTCATTAGCTTTCATAAAATATATCAGTGTACATTTTTCATACTATGAGCCTTTTCCTTTTAATTAAATTTGCTTGTACTTTTAGATTTCATTTTATACGTTTTATAAAAGACCACTTCCAAGACATTTAAATTTAACATCTTATTTGGATTATTTAAATTTTGCTACTTTATGGCGGCGTTATATAGGATGAAGTTATATGAAGTATAGCTATAAAGAATTGAAACCGCTTTTCATGAACCACACCCTAAATCATTCATCACTTTCATACTCGTACTATTGAGGTATCTATTCAGAATAAATTTAACACATCAGCACCAACACATCAAGTTAAATAAAGATTTTTAGACTTTTTCCTTTATTTGTGTATATGTGAACATCTTTAGGTATTTATTATTTCAATATTGACACTATGAGAATAATGTTTTATTTGTTTTCTCAGCAGGCTTGTGTTTTAGCCATTTATCAGTGTGATCAGCATGATTTAGGTAGTAACTGACTAACAAAGCTTGCACACACACACCCCCTCCCATGTTGACCTTTTCAAACATTTACTCTACTTCAGTAGGCCATTTGAGTCTTTAAGTATGAAGAGAGTAAATAATTTAGATCACTATGGAGTATAAATTGGTCAAAGTTTTTCAGACTTGGCTATCAAATTTTTTACACAACTATAGAAGTTAATCAGACAAATTACTATCACAGCTAGATGGTAGTGTTATATATAACAAGTAAATTATAAGTAATGCTTGAATAAGCCACTGAAAAAATGAACCTTTCTATACCATCAGACACAGAACGTAATTTGAAAATAAATTTCATTAATCTTTTAACATTTGTTTCTAATTATCCCTTCATAGGCAGAATAACCAGGATTTCTTTGTTATTTTTTTGCAGATGTATAAATGTAATATGTTTGTAGTTTTGGATGGCAAACAGTAGTTTGCTTTGGTACAAAATTTGAGTTGTATGTCTAACAAAAAAACTGGTGTGATAGAATATGTTAAGTTGAATTGGTATAGTATTTTTTTTTGTCTATATAGTATGGTAATTGATTAAGACTGAAAATAATTAAAAGTAATTAGTAGATGAAAAATAATTTTTTAAAAGTTTCTGTAACTTGTTTAATTTTAAGTGCTTTTAAAATGTAAAAACTGTTTGAAACAATAACTCTTCTGTGTGATTATATTAATGAGGATTTGGTATTACATTGTAATCCTTTAATGCTGATGATTCCTCACAGATGTTTAAAACCATAATTTGGGAGACTCACATATGTTATGGCAAAATGATTTTTTTGTGTTGTTTTGCTTTATGGGTACATCAGTTTTTAAAAGCATATGTTTCTAGGCATCCGAGTCAGCAGGTGGCTTTTTACGATTAAAAAAATTCATAATTTAACCAATAAATAATTTATTCAGATTCAGATTAACTAATTGAGAATGTCAACATTTTCAACTGTCTCTGTATTAACATTTATAGTAGAACAAATGGTTGCATATAGAAATTATCTGCAACATAATCTAAATTTAAGATTCTAAACAGGCATTACAGATGCTGGTAACGTTTGGCAATTATCATTGTTGGTTTGGAACAGTAGTAAAACAGTGTGCGGTAAAAGTGTTTAGAGAGAGAGGATAAATAAAATTGAACAGTTTTGCAATGCAAAGTGGTTTGTGGTGTTTTTGGAGGATTTCTTGGCTCTCTCTTAACTGCTATTGTGAGCCTGGAGCAGATTTCCCCATTGCTAATGCCTAGAAGTATTAATTTCACTTTGATATGCTAATTAGAGGGCATTATGCAAGAAATGAGATTAAGTGGCAGCATGAAGCCATTTGCCTGTCAGTAAATTGAGAGCTTTAGCATCAGGAGGAGCTTTGTTTTTTTTTTTTTTTTTTGGAGTTTCTCTTGGTTTTGCATATAAATAAAATTGATTGAAAGGTCTAGAGAAGCTTCTAGAACATTGGTGGGGTTTTTTTTTTTTTCTTATTATTTAAACGTAATGTTATAGAATTTTTCTGAATATTAATTGACCTAATTTGAGATAGAAATATCTGAAGTTTTCCTTGTGCTATCTATATATGCAAGTATACTAAGAAGTTTGTCATCTGGTCTTTTTTTTCTGAAAGCCTAATTTCAGCAAAATGGCTAGTGAACTGTCACCTCTTTTCCGAAGTGTAAACTTGCATGTGTGCTTGTGCACCAGTGTCTTACTAAACTTTACAGGAATATTTTCTACACTAGGGAAAGAAGGAAGAAGTTGTTGAATTGGACTTCAGGAAACTATATTAAATGAGAATAAAGACTCATTTCGGTATCTAAAAGTGGAAACAATTAGAATTAACGGTTAAACTCTGCCCTTTATAGTTCCTGTGGAATTTACATTTCGACATATATCTGTTGGGTAAGATTACCATACTATTTCATTTTCATGTTGAAGAGAGTTTCATATTTGAGTTTGCTGATTTTTGTGGTTTAAGCCAAGGCCTTTGATAGTCTCTCTAAAAAAGCAACTGTGTGGTTTTTCTGTATTTTGTGGGGAAATACATGAATGAACACTGGGATAGGAGTGGTGGCCTGGGAGGAGGGCAGAACTTCTCTCGGCCTGTCAGAAAACTTGGGTTTCCTCAAACATGGAACTTCTAGCTGTGTAAACCATCGCTAGAGGTAGAATTGCCAAACCCTGGCCTAACTACAATCCAGTGGTTTGGATAGGAGCGGGTTTGGATGAAGCATTCATCTTGAAGCTTGGTTCTAGTGTCTGAATTCCACCACTGGCTGTGACTCTAGACCCAATAAACCATAACTTCTCTTCAGAGCCATATGGATTATTTAGTCACCACAGCTGCCGTGCATACACACTACTACCAAGGCTGGCTTCTCCTCGGTGTGCATGTGTGGTGCCTGTTAATGGTAGTGGCAGTTAGGAATGTACATACAGAGGGAGGATGAGAGTCTCTCCTGAGACAAAAGTCCCGATTATGCTTCTTAGTGAGGAGGTGTACCTGCACGTTAGCTGCTCTTGGTTACTTTAAATTCTCATTCCCTTCTCAGACTCCCTGAACTATTTAAATCAATGAATCCTCATTAGTCTCTGATTACTTGCAAAATTTCATTTAAAACATATGAAGTTATTTTTGATTGAAATGGGAACAAAAAGCTTTTGAAATTGCATATTATTTTTTTAAACAAAAGGTTTCTACAGGCTTTTAGATGCGCTAATAAGCTTTGTAAATAGGAATTTACAGAGGAATTGTTATTGGGAGGGACGTCTGAAATACTTGAGTGGCATTTGATGAGGAAATCACTGCATTTAAAAAAATAGATGAAATGATAAGCTTATATGTGCTGTTATGTAGAAACCTTTACTATCCAGGTGTCCTCAAATGAGAAAGAATTGACTTAGGTGGCCTCACAAGTTTCTTTTCTCCCCCACTTTCAAAAAAAAAAAAAAAAACCTAAGGATGAAGGTAGTTGGAATTCATAGTCAGATATATCATTTTCAACTTGGAATAGGAACTAGAACAGGAAATTGATTTTATATTTATTATGAAAGCAAGAACTCTGCCACCAACTGACAGCCATCCATGTTTTAGTTTTGTGATAATTGTTCACAGACTTTATTCTGCAGTTGGCCCAGATTATTTATAATGTTGATTGGAAGTGTTGGTCCATTAAAAGGTATGTGTGTAATGAATATCTTTAATTAAATCAAGTAATATCAGAATATTTTATTTTTCTTTTGCATTGGATCTTGAGTCCAGGATTAACTGTCAGTCCTGGTAAGAACAACTTACAATAGATTGTGCAATGATTTCTCTGGCTTCATGGATGTATTTATTACCATTTTTGAACAAATTATACTAACATGAAAAGTTGTGTTTGAAATGATTGTGTGGTAGATAAGGCGATACATTACAGGAATGGTTGGGTTTATGGAGCTTTATGTAGAGGTTTTCTCAGAAATTATAGCACAGGGCTGTCACTATAAAACCCAGTGATACAGTTGGTAATAACGTACAGTAGAGATATTTTTAGATTTTCACTTGTTATTCAAATAAGTGAGAACCCTCCAGTTTTTTTTGTCATATTTCTTTGTTGGAATATATAGGAGGAAAAAAATGATGGAAATTCTTTTAACTGTGTATAGGGCGTGGGTATTTGACTTGTCTGAATTTCTCTTGTTTACCACTTGTTAGAGCAGTGATGTGATATTGAGGATATCCTTAGGAACTTAGTGACTTCTTGGTTCTTGACCTTTTGGCTGTGATCAGGTATAGAAACAGAGTGCTAGAAGAAAATGAAATGATGGACTCATAAACATAAATTTTATTCTGTCGATATATTACATGAATTAATTTTGATTTACCTAAATTTATGATTTGTGTTTAATAGAGGAAATATTTATTCTTTTCAGTATAATCAGTCTAATATTACAGTTTCTAACATTAAATCAATTAACTTTTTTGACCAATTATCATTATGACTTTTTAATTACCATAATTATGTCACTTTTAAATTCCTAATATTTCAAAATATTGGCTTGGTGTTTTCTAGAAATAAACTATGATCCATGTGTATGCTTTGTTTTAACTTGAAAATCACAAGTTTAAAGTTTATTCTTAGTTGACTGCTTTTCAGTGAGTGAATTATTTTAGAAATACAAACTTTTTTTCCAATTCAAAAAAGTAGATGTTAGGGACTGTAATGTGAGAAAAAGGGTAAGTTGTTCCCATAAAGTCTTCCCTTTCAATTTTAAATGTTAGAGTTGATGGGCAAGCCATAGAATTTATAAACCTATTCATCTTTAAGTGATTATAATTTCTCGTGCTTTAATATAGAATATTGGAAAGACAAGGAAGGCTCTTCTCTTCAGAAGATTCCATTAATAATGATGATACAAACTATCATTTACTGAGCATCATCTGTATGCCAGGCATTGTCCAGGGTACTTTACTACTTTCCATGCACTCAAAAAAATTATGGGAAAAAACCAAAACAATCCCCCCGGAAATTTGAAAAGTAATACACACTTTTTTGGGGGGAAAATTCATATAATGCAGATGACATGTTTCTTAAACTTACAGCAACCCTCCAACGTAGATATTTTAATTCCAAATTTGTGGGTGAGGGAACTGGCAGAGAGAGGTTAGGTAACTTCACCATGGCCCTGTGGGTGGCAACCCAGGCTGTCCTTGCTCCAGAGGTGGCGGCAGAACCTCTCAGTTTGGGCCAAGAAAATAGTGAAAATTGAGGATGCAACGAAGATGGCAAAACCTGAGCTTAAAAAAACTTGGGCAGGTCCAAAGTGACACTGAGTGGCAGCAGAGCTATGGTCAGCACTAGTGTAAATATTTGTAGACAACCATGTTTTACAGACTTCCGTTTAATGGCAAAAATCTGCCCTAAATGCCTCAGTAAATATATGCTGGCGAACAGAAGCCTATTCACTGAAGAAACAATTGACTTTAGCTTCTCTGTTGTTAAAGTGGCCTCTAGTGATGGTGCTGCAGTGACTAGATAGAGCAGAGGAGAATGGCTTCCTCCTGGCTGGTGGGCTGGCAGTTTCACTGGCACTGCCAAATGTACTTCCTATTTGTTGTGCAAGGGAATTGGAACAGTGAGGCATTTATCATATCATCCCCTACTCCTCATGCAAGCAAAAAAGGAGAAGTTGTCAATGAAAGAAAAAGAACTGTAATCGCACATTTACATATGCTTCTAATTGTTGATTTGGGGATTTTCTATGAATATAGCTTCACAAAACAGATGCTGTTTAAGAAAAGGGGGAACATAATTTTGTGGGCAATGAATTAAGTGTTTTTGTGGCCCTCTCATCCGTAGCTAGGAGCAGTTTGTGGACCGCGTCTGTGAACGCGGCTCATAATTGTTTTTCACACATAAGTTATGCAAATGAGCTTTTATGGCAACTGGCATAACAATTAGCATCCTCCAGCAATATTTTAGCAGGTTAATTGCAAAATTTCTAAATTGTACATCTGACTTGTTAATTAGGCATGACAGAGGTGGTAAAATAGTTATCTTCAGGCAGTGGCAGCCAGGAGCTGCTTGAAATGCAAAGAGCAACGATTGATTGGATTTGAGGGTTACAATTGTGGGAGCACTGCTGTTGTCAAGTGCCGCTGAGCAGCTCTGCTCCATCAGTTGCCTCAGAGCAAGAACCACGTAGTTGCAGCGGGTATCCTGCCATTTACAAATCTGCTTTATTTAACTCTACAACTCTTCCATTCCGACCTATACGAACTGTTTATTTCATGCAGTTTCTTCTGCATTGGGATCATTGAGATGAGACAGGCAACACAAAAGAAATTATTTTGTGTTTGAATTTCAAGACCCTGGAAGTTTACTTTCTATTTTAAAGTCCGTCTCAGTATTTCTTACTGAAAAAAAGAAAAGCAGTTACAAATTCAGTTCTGGAGGCTCTTAAGTGTGACCGTTTGCTTTTTAATGATTTAACTCTTTAACATTGTTTGCTTTGTGCTTCACATGTTCATCGCAGGAAAATACTGTTCTCTGTATTTTAATTCTAGTTCTTTGGATATAGGAGAGGAAAAGAATTCAGTATAAGGGTTACATGCAGTGAACAAGTACACTTTGTGGAATTTATAAAATAATTAACGTGGCATACATAGTATAGTGATATATCCCCTAATAGAATTTTTCTATTTAAAAAATATTCTTAAAACATTTTTTCAAAATTGATTGTGTTTATTTCTGTGGTCTATTTCGTGGTTTTAATTGGATGGTAAAAATGATTTAGTAAACATAAACATTAGTGAACAGAGCGCGATGGCACATGTGTATCTGATTGTGCCAAAATGAACATGCCTTTTGTGTTTAAATTAGGCTAATTACATTTTTTTGTGCAAATAGTACCTACAAGTACACTGAATATGAAGTTAAGCATGTGTGAAATTTGATGTCACCTTTGAATTCACATATAGTCTCTTGATTAAGCCACATTGTGTTTAATGTTGAAATGTTATATTTTCATTTAAAAAGTAAATGTTCTACATGTGCAGCTGTATCAATATTTTACATTTTCTTGTGACATGTGTATATGGAGGAAGTGCCATTTATGATATGTTGTCATCAATAATTTTGTCACTGAGAATAAAAGGCTTTAAACTCATCCACCCACTGGAACGTTTTATCATATTTATTTTAAGAGATATGAAATTAGTGAACAATTGAGCTTTTATATGAAGGAGATGCAAATGTAACTGAATATTTACTATTAATGAAGTGCAACATAAATATCTCAGTGGCAATAAATTATACATAGCAATAGTGTATTCTATAGAGATCTAATAAATATTTTCTTTTTTTCCCCCCAGATCTTTTATCTACGTTCTTTATTATAGTCTAATTTACAGCCAATGGAGATATTAAATATTGGTTAACTTTTTAGAGTGATCTATTAAATTTGAAAATATTGTATTTTGAGTAAGAGTAAAACATCGTTCCAAATCATTACATTTACTGATTAAATGTTCACTGATTTTTATCTATCACTGTAGTCAACAATTCAAGCAAGAGTTTACTATAGTAATGCTTCAGTGGATAATATTTGGAATAGAGTAACCATTTTAATGAGGTTCATCGAGAGAGATTCAGCAGGGAGCATTTCAGGTGTATTATGGCTTTTGTCTTGTCATGAGCTGCATGTCTCTATAACATTAAAGAAAAAGCTACATGGCCCACTCATCTCAGCTAGAAAATTTTTTTAAAGCCCAAACAATAACCAAAAACCATCTTTCAAGTAAAGTCTGAGCAGAAAGATAGTAAGTATAGGCAGCACTTAATGTTTTCAGGAAACTTGATAAGTAAATCTTATTTCTGTAGGTTAAATTTCTATCACATTTTTAACTGTCTCAATATTGATCACCCTATAGAGGAATGAGACTGAAGTCTGGTAGTTATTAGTATAAAGAGGGTCAGCTGCAGAGACTGGTGGTACCCGAGCAGAGGCTCTCATGGTAATGATGCTGCTATTTATAGATCCCCATTTCATTAGTTGCAGAGTTTCAAGGAAGGGATTTTCTCTAGGGGAAATGGATACTTGAAGTTCATTTTCTTCCTCACATTAAGGCAGAAACGTGAACAACCTTCAGTATAGGACATACGATTACAGTATTTTTGCAGGGGCAGTTTATTCCCTAAATGTGTTTGTAACAGTAAATGTTGTAAATTTAAAACAAAATGTAAGAATTCAGAAATGCTAGTTGCCATCCTGGCTGAGCGCTACTTCATGCACATTGTTTTATTACCTTTCTTTTCATTTTTTTCTTGTAAAAATTATTAAATTTTTAGAAACTATACAAAGCTGAGTACAACTATAACTGTATTCTTTAGAGTGCTCTAAGGCCTGTGAAGGAGTTAATTGATTGCAAGAAGTGCAGTTTCCCACAAAATACAGTCCACCCACAGTGTGTATCTGTATATATTTATAAAATAGGTAATTGTGCTTTCCTTCTCAAATTCTTGACATTTGAGTTATTTTTTTTCCCCTTTAAGAGAATATTTACTTAGTTAGTATTCACTTAATTAGAACTGACTGTTTAATGTTTTCTGGGAGGGTATTTATGGTATTTTCTTTGCTATATTTGCATTCCAGAAATTAAGTCCCCCTGCCATTATTCGGCGAGCCTTTCATACATTAGAATGATGAATTGAAAGCAGAAATGGGAAAAAGACTGCAATGCAATGAAAATTTAATCAGCGTCTTCTGCTGCTTTAATAAGGCAAATAATTCTTATTGGCCGCTGTGTTAAGGTTTCTAATATTTAATTCATAACAAACCTTGCATTATTCTGCAGTAGCATCGACAGCTCCACTTTGCTGCCTGCCAACAGGCAACCATAAAAACTTAAAAGCAGATGTAAATGTCTAAAACAAGGAGAATGATTAGATCTAAAGCGGTCAGAAAAATCAACAATATTGTGAAAGAGCTTGATGGATCTCTATATTTAGTGATGCAAAAATGATATTAATTAAACTTATTTAAACCGATTTTTTTGGAGTTGGAGGTAACCTTTTACAAGGCATAGCCTTTTAGTGCCTGACCAAAGACCCCGAAGAAAGTAAATGTCAATACAACATTGATAATAAGCTTCTTTAAACTGGATACAGACTCTCCCATTAATATTAGAAGTATCTGGTTTATATTCCTGTGTATATGAATTCTCTCAGCAAATGCCGTGCTAAAATTGAGCTAATGGAATAAAATGTTTTATCTTCAATTAGCCCAGTTTGAGAAAAGCAGTATCTTTCACAGGTTCTCCAATTTTTGTTTAAAATGTCTTTAAATTTTTTTGTTACAAGATTAAAGGGAGTATATGTTTTTATTGCCTAACCTGAATTTAAAGATTCCATAAATAATAGCATTCATCTTTCTAGATTACCATCTAAATTATCTAAGTCTTCTCTGCTAGGTTATGTTGGGCACTAGATTCAAACCTGGAGAAATGAACAAAAAGATATTGTTACTGATTATATGTAAACAGCCTGAATCATTCAAAAGGATGTGGAGAAGAGTATTTCTATAGTGTGAAGCCAGAGAAAATGGCAACCTGCCAAAGCTAGGTGCAAGCTCTTGTTACATGGAAGGGTTGGGCCTGTTCTCATTTCTTCTTGAAATGGCTTAATTGGTGTCAGCACCCCAGGGATAAAGGCCTCTAACACTGAAATCCACACGATTCACCCTGTCTCTGCTCAGTGTAGGGAAACTGGTAACAACTGGTGGTGAATGAGGAGTGAACGGTGCTGTAACAATACTCGATGATGTTTGGGATGACAGAAATTAATACGCACTTGCTTGAAGAAAGCAATGATTAATGGCAGTGAGCACGGGAATGCTGTCCCTTCTTTTACTCCACTTTGATGGGGATTGAAAAGCAAAAGGCTGTTTTCATTCTCTGTAGAAAGCAGAGGTCACACAGAGTACATTATAGCAATTTTTCCTCTCCAGTTTTTTTATTTCATAAATATTATGATAAGCATAGATTAGATAGGTTTTTTTTTTTTAATGAAAGCTAAAAAGGATATTTTATGTCACTTAAACATTGTTGTTTATGCATAAAGAAATCACACATTCTTTTCACTTGTTAGATCATTTCCCTTCATGTCAGAATAATTAGTGTAATTAGGAATTAAAAAAGCCCACAAACATGCAGTTGTATCAATGCTGCTTACTATTATGTAACTGGAATCAAAAGGGCTTAGTTTTCTAAAGACTTCTAGGACAGGATGGGGACAGGAATGTTGCAGGGGCTTTCACCTTTTTTCTGCCCCTTCCCCGGTTTTTCTCAGTGACTGTTTGACGTAAATATATTTTGCAAGGTACTTGCACTTGTCAGCAGCTTTCTTAGCCATTTGATAAAGATTCTTTATTCTACAAGAAAGCCTGAAATAACAGAACTGTACTTTGGATAATGAATTCTTCATCTGTGGAGAACTTTAAAACAAAGTACAGTGTTGGCATTTTTTTCTTTTGAGTGAGAAGGCTGATATATCTTTTGGATCCGACAGGAAGACATAAATTAATAGAGTTCTGGAGTTCAGTTTCTCATTAATAATCCATTTTGTCATGGTTCTTGGCATTGTCAGCCTAGTAACTGGTTCATATTTTGCTAAAGGATAAAAGCAGATTATATCTTAAGGCACAAAGCAAGGATAAAGAGTTTATCGCCTTTTGGGATAACTACATGCTATAAGAAAAATATTCTTTTGCAAAAAGTTTCAAATTTTAGATAGAAATACACTGTACATTTTTCATAGGTAAAGCTTTTATTTTAAGATCTGAAGTGGTTCTTGGAACCTTAGGATATTAGAGTTTTACATCATTGCTTAAATAGAGTTGCCTTTACGATTATTTGCAAAGTTTTGCTTTTGAGAGACAGTTATATTAGACTTAATTAAGCCTGTTTTTATATTTTATAGAACTCTTTACAATAGGATATAATTATAGTTAAAAGAACATTCAGGAAAGTCAGTATTCTTTTTGCATTGGTAGTTCTAGATAGTCTATTACCCCTGCCTCGTTACTCAGACATGGGATCCTTGACAGCTATGGTGAAAGCTGCAGTTTTAACCATCTGAAAAATCCAGTCAATAAAATAAAAATAAAGCAATCTTGTCTCTAATGTGATAATCCTATACTTAACTTTTTTTATGGAAACTCCAGAAACGATTATTTGTAGACATTGAACCCAGTTACAAGTTCTCATAAATGGCATCATTTAGTTGTTTGTATTTTAAAGAAATTAGTTCTTGTAAAAATTGAAATACCACATCTTCCCTAATATTTGATAGTATGGTCACTGGTGAACTGAGATCCCACATTATTTAAGGGTGGGAAACGAGTTGAAGGAAAATGGGTACAAAATAATATCAGTTTTTTCACGCATTTAAGAATGTTTATTTTTAGTGTGTTATTTGTATTGCAAGTCTTTCACAGGCATTGTCTTAGAAATAGAAAACTGAAAAATATGTTTAGTCTTTAAAACTTGAGACTTGTGCTACCATTCCCAGTTGTCCCTACCTTTTTTGTTTGTTCATTCTGAAACTTCTAAGCAACACATGTGGTGTGTGCAAAGTCATAAATCTAGGGTTGATTATTGAGGTAACAAGCAATGAGAAAAAGAGAAGGCTCTATCTGGGTTATAAGGTGAAGGAAGGAGTATTAAATTATGACCTACTGGGGAAAATTACGGGAGATTTACTTATCTGTACTTAGAAGGGCTTTTTCTTATTATAATTTTAAAATCTTGATTTTGGGGGGCCATTAAAGTTCATCATTGGGTAAAATTGAGCTTAGTCAATACTGATAGTGGTATGCTAGAAAGATTCATTTAGGAATGGGTGGACTATTTTTTTAGTTTTTATTCTATAGGATGCTGTAAGCTGCTAGAGGGCAAGGACTGTACCTTTTTTTTTTAATCTGACATTACATTCTTCTAATCTTTTATATAGAAATTTATCTTATCTGTGACAACTATGTACAATATAGGAAAACTGCCATAGCTACTTACCTGGATCTTAAATAATTTATGTGCAAACTATATATAAAAGTAATTTATATACATTACTTCTTCCATTACTATCATTAATGATAATATTTATGTTAAAAAGAAAAAAGTCAGTGGTGATACCCCTGTTAATATGCTTGGGGTTGATTCACCTTTGAAGTTTTTAGTTTAAAAGTAGGTATGATAATAAGGAATCTATTTCATAGGTAGACAATATTTGTATATTTCCAAATAGTTTTGATTTATGATTTAAGACTTTTTTCTCTATAGTATTGAGAAGGACATTTGTTTTAGCACATTATAGTGAAATTTTAAAGAGTGGATTTTGACAAGAGACATTTTGCTGACACAGAATATTTTGTTCATTTTGACTGTCAAATAAGTTCTTCTGTCATAATGATTGATTTATGTTCATTTTAGACTGTACAGTTTTATAACTGAATTTTCTGTCTATAAGGTACAGAAATCTCTGTTTAAGTTAATAAATTAAATAAGTATCTTCAAAGGTGACAGATTGGTTACATGTATTGACTAGTCCAAAGAGTGACCTAAGATTTGTTTAAATATACTATGATTATGAGTTATTGAAATGAATGCCAGTTTTACGTTTAGTGTGATCAGGAAAACAGTATAGTAAGGTATTATTTACTTAATAGCTCTAGTTTTTGCCCTTCTGGACTTTTAGTTTTAATGACATAACTTATCTGTACTATAGTCATTATTGAACTGTTTACTTTCTACTTTGAACCAGCCACTGATCTGTTGCTGCCCATCAGGTGGAAAAACCTGGGAAATCGTATTTTGTTTCACTTGCTTTGTTGACTATAACCCTTAGAGCAATTTTAAATGGAAGTAAATCCCTAAATTTTTGTAATGGAAATCCATTGGAAGTAATTTTGTCCTGGATTTTCTCAATTGCAATACCAGAAGACCATTTCAAATGACTCATGAATTTGGTGAATACTAAGTGGTGAGTTAGTAACACTGTGGCTGAAGTCTGTCTAAATCTCATTTGCGAGTAATAAAGTAATTGCCAAATATTTTACTTTATGAAAGTCATTTAAACATGGTAAGCTTACAACTATTTAATTGATGAATATTTTGTTCCTATTTTGTCCTTATTCTTAATAAGTCATATAATTCAAATATCTGTAGTCTCTTCTATCTAAAAGTTAATAAGTCTGTTTATGCCCACCTTTTGCGAGTACCTAAACTTGGTGCTCCAGATAGCTGTAGAGTAGGAAATTTTAATCTTTTTTGGTTACAGTTGCCTTTGTGAATGAGATGAAAGCAATGAATCTATTGCTTACTTCTTAGAAAAGGCACATACTCATAGGACTTTGAACACAATTGCGGGGAGTTTATAGACACCATGAAAGTTGTTCATGCATCCTTCATGGAAAGACTGTGGCTCTGAGTTTAAGAACCACTTTTGTAGAGGCAGTCTTTTTTTTTAAACCATATTTTGTCCCAAAATGTAATTGCAATAGACTTTTTTCTTGGAAGCCTAGTGGATTTACTTTCTTACCAGTGGTCCTAACAAATACTCAGCACCAGTGATTTATGAGTCTAGTGAATATCTGGCTGTATTGAGGAGGAAAGGATCAGGAATATGGAATAGAACAATTGCATGAAAAGAAAGAGTAAGCTAGCAGTGAGACTCAGGTGCTTGTAGATACGGAAGAAAAAGGAGAGGGAGTTAGAAGAGGGAAATCTGAAATTTGGAACACGAGTTGTTGAAGGACTTACTTGGCAATTAGTATATGTCGACTTGTCATAAAAAATAAAAAGAATTGGTTTACCATCTAGGTAGTACAAGCTCCTTGTCGGGAGGGAATTTGTCTTATTGGCAACTCTTGCTCCCTGGTGCTTTAAAGGGATTCAAGTTTTATTACATAGAATTTGTTTAAAATACATTCAGTCTTTTTGTATATAAATTAAGTAGATGATTTCTTTGGTAAGAAATTGCATTTCATATGTTAAATGTTCTTATATGAAGACTTCTGAGGAAAATTTCTAGGTCAGTGATTCTCAAATTGTTTGATCTTAAAAGAAATTTTGCTTATGTGGATTTAATATTGATCAACATATATTAGAAATTTAAACAAATTTGAAAAATATTTATTAATCTAATTTACAAATTGTAAGCTTGTTATAGTTAACATAAATAACATTATTATAATTATCAGCTCTTTACATGTTATCCTAAACAACATTTTCCAAAGCAAAACAAAACAAAATGATGAGGAAAATGTTATTGTTTTACAGTTTTGCAAGTCTCTTTAATGTCAGGTTTAATAGAAGACAACCTGGATTCTTATATCTGCTTCTGATTCAGTCTGTTGTCATATGGTTGATTTATATGAAGAAATATCTGACCTCACATGATACACATTGGAAGAAGGAAAAGTATTTTAATAGCCTTTTCAGATCATTGTGGATGTTCTTTTTTGATACTACACCAAAACTTGACAAATGGTAGTTTCTTAAAGTTAGTTCAAATGTGGAATCTGAAGCCATATTAATAAACTTTTCTACTTTGTTTCATTAAAATTTGTCTAGTTTGCACTTTGAATGATTCTTTTACCCATGCATGATTTTGTAACATCATATCTTGGTCATTGGAAAATATTGGTTCACCGATATGCATATCTTCCAAATGTTAACACATTTTATTATACAAGATAAACAAATTGCATTTGTTAATAATACCACCAAATTTATCAGAAAAGTTTTTAATTACTGGGAAGCTGTCACATCTACGGGTGGACATAAATATTTCAAAATTACATTTTTTCAAGAAAGCTCGAATTTTATCATTTGCACCAAAAACTGTAGTTGTTTTCCTTGAAGTAACAGGTTTACTTAGTTCATTTTCCAAAACATGTCTGCCAGATATCTAAGTTGAAATGACCATAGTTGGCCATTCTTTTTTTTTTTAAGCAGCTAGTTGAGCTTGCAACTCAGTTTTGCAAGTGCTTTTCCTCATACTTAGTATGCAACAGAAGTGTTTGTGTATATGTAATTCCTATTTTGTCACACAGCATATTAAAAAGACAGGTATTCGAGATGTAATTATTCATTTTTTATCTTCATCTGTAATCTGTACAGAAAGGATTACCTGAAAAGAAACAGGTTTTTAGTAGGCTATTCCTGAAGGCAACAGAATACACTTAAGTCATTACTGTGGTCCTCTGGGAGTATTTATTAAGTGCCCATACAAGTTATGATGTTCTGAATATTCTTCAAAATTAAGATAGTGGATTCTTTAGAAAGTGGACCCTATTATCAGTCTTGACTGCATACATAAAAGTAAAATGATAGATAAACAAATGCACATTGTTCGATCCCATACTTTGCACACAGATCTAGCATAACCTTCCTGGGTTCCTGAATAAGTCACAGAGTGATTATTTACAAAATAAGAAAGTTGGACTAGGTGATTTCTAAGGTCTCATTTAGCTTTACTATTTAACCAAATGTATTTTTGAAAGCAGAATTGGCCCGTTTAATCGAATTAGTATAATTTGTGTTTATTGTTGTCACAAAGGTTAAGCATTAATGTTTTCACAGTATTAAAAGATAGAATATATAGAAGAGAAAATGGAGGGGACTTGTTAATGGAGAAGGCTTCTAGAAGCACTGGGTTCTAAGTGGCAAGGAAGGAGAAATTTGAATGGTCGGGAGATGCACATTGCAAGGTATTTAACATATCTCTGAGGAGACTATGCTCTTTACTGGAATAGCAGAGAAGGAAAATTTGAGTTAGAAATAGCACTAAGGCCTGTAAGTTGGAGAATCTCTTAGTAATGCTCTGATATTGTCATATATGGTTATGAACTACTGAAAAGTCGCCAAAGAATAAAGTGGATCAGCACATAAATAATGTTGATTCTGAGGTTTTCTTAGATCCATTAATTACATTTTGTCCATAGAACTATAATCTTTTTTCTTTTTTTTTTTAAGTGAAAACAGTATTTAGGCTTTTAAGAATATTTTTGCTTTTCAATGAAAAAGAAAACGTACATTACCTTAAGATATGCTTTGCTTGTCCTCAATACCATAAAGGAGTACTATTTAGTAAGGAAAAAAATGTCTCCCAAACTTAGGTTCATACTCAGTCCAGCACATTGTGAAAAAATGCTAATTGGAGGGACTTGGATAATCCTGGGATGGTGCTGTTTAGGTCCTTAAACAGAAGAGAGGGCTTGTATAAAGCAACTTTGTGTTCAGGCAAATCAAACTTAGAAGGTAGAAAAGCTGCTATTACGGCAATATTTAAGGAAAAAAAAAGACTTTAGACACTGTATTTTGGAAATATTTGACAACATTAGTAATGTCAACTACTGACAAAAAGAAAAGAGCCACCTATTTGGCAATTCTTTCACAGTGTGCCAAGAAAAGCAGCTTTATTGGAACATTTTCATAAACTATCATCAGTTATGCAGCAGCGGCTTCACAAATCAGAAATGATATCTTCAGGCACTGCTGTCAAATGTTATTCAAATAATACCAGCCTCACATTTGAATAACAGCAGACATTTTGAATTAATTAATCAGATGAGATAGTCTAGGCCTTTTCTCATTAGTCTCTGGGTCAGGCTTGGGAAGATATATGCGTTGGTGATGATATACTTGTCTTTAATCGTGATTTATGAAGATTTAGGATTGTGTGTGATTTGTCAAAGGTTCTGGGAAAAGGCTGGTGCATATTTCATTACCTAATCTGAGATTGATTTTATGATGCTAAGAGATATCATACTGTTGTTCGAATGTGTGGGAAGAACAGGTAGACATAGTATCTCAGGCTTTTTACTGGCTTATCTTTGCAACTGTCAAACAATTCTGTAAACTTTAACTGCTTGTAGTTAACAATTCCTGCTTTAATTATAGGCAAATTTTTCATTCTGTCCAAAGGGAGAAGTTTCAGTGGTTATTTAGTTAAAATGCATAGCAGACGTTATAACTATGACTTGGTATGAATCATGGACAAAGTTGGTAAATTTCATGGGTTGGTCATGGTGAAAATATAAAATTTCATGGTTTGTCAAAGATTAATAGAAAAATCCCATTAAAACAGGGGCAAATAATAGAAGAACAACAAATAAGGTTACTTTCTTTACATGTTACCTTCCCTCTCAGGACTAATTTTAGCAAAACTGGGATGTCATATTTTTCTCAGTTATTTAAGCAACATTAATGACCTACTATTAAATGAAGTAGTTTATGTGAAAATGTCTCTTACCATGCCTGGCATATTACAGGTAGGTTCTGAATATTTGCTACTTTTCTTTTTTCCCTTTCTATTTACTTTTCTTCCTTTCCGTTTGATGTTTAAAGCTTTTTTAGCGTTGTTTAGCTTTGCATTTGTAACAGTTTGAATTTTTAATCCTTCTGGGGCTTAATTCCTTGGTGAATATTTTATTTCAGGGCGAGGAATGCAAGGGTGAGAGGCCTTCATTCTAGCAGACTGGGTAACCAGGGAGAGTCTACTGTGATACTAAGATCATGTTGTGTCTGCTTATACAAATGTGTGTTATTACAGGGAAAGGTAGGTGGTAGATAGATGAGAAATCAACTATTAACCTCTTAGTACATTTAAAGCATGTACCGCTTAACTCAAAGTGGATCATTCTGTATCATCTGTCTCCTGAGGACAGTTAACATGTCTGTGATAAGGAATGTGTTTTTAATTCCACTCTCTAGCAAACAAATGCATATTACATGAAGAATTAAGGAATAGTAAGGTGTTTTTAACTTTGTCATACAAAATAAAAAATTTACTTTTCTTTGCCTTTATTTATTTATTTATTTATTTATTTATTTATTTATTATTTTTTAGGCGAGGCAACCCTTGGTTGACCTCACAGATTGTAAGGACCTTGTCCGCTTATAATCCCTTATTTTTTATTTTTTATTTTTTACGCCTACAGCACCTTGTCTTCCTAGGTGGTCTCCCATTCAAGTACTACCAGGCCCAACCCTGCTTAGCTTCCGAGATCAGATGGGATCGAGCTTATTTATGGTGGCATGGCCATAGACTTTGCCATTTTAGACAGATGATTGACAGGTATTGTTTTATTGGAATGATTAGACTATTAATAATCATTAGTTCTTTGTCACTTCTATGTTTTGAGAGCTGCATTAGTACTCCTAAAGCAACATTTGGCACATTTTAACACAATTAGAGGTAGACAGTTCTAATTGATGTTCACTTTGGGGAAGGTAGTTTATAAATAATAAGACACATTGATATTTGGAGAGACAATTTATTTTCGTAATGGAGAGAGATGATAGTTAAGAGTAGTTTAAGAGGCGGCTTGATGTAGTAGGACAGTACTGGTTTTAGAATCCAACAGATCTTGAGTCCTGCTTCTGTAAATGCTGCTTAATTGATTTGTAACCTCGGTAAGTCACCTATTTTTTCCTGAGCCTTAGTGATCTTTTCCCTAATTTGAGGCCGGCTAATACCTAGCTTTCAAGGTGGTTGTGAGAATTAGAGGTGAATGTATATGGTATCTAATGTGGTGTCTGGTATATCATAGGTGCCTAATAAATCACAGCTACTGCTGTTATTTAATCTGTTCATTTATTTCTTCAAGAAACATATATCGAGGACTCCCTATGTCAATAATACAAGTAAGACATCAGGGATACAAAGCAAATGCTTCTTGTAAGAAATAGAGTGATATATGTGAATGCATATAAATTGAACATCAAGTAAGAAGTAAGAAGAGGCAGAAGATGAGACAGGCAAGGATCACATCAGTGAGGCTAATGCTGTGTAAGGGAATAGTGTCTTTATTAAGTATTTTGGGTAGATACTGATGGGTTTAAGCAAGAGAATGATATGATCAGAGATTTTTTTACAGATTCACTTTGGAAAGTATTAGAAGGAATATACTGATTAGCAGGCTTTTGCACGTCAGCGATGATGTGTACTTGAAATGAGTAATGAGATTTTAAAAAAGAGCAATGGTTTTAATAAAGCTAAAAAAAGAAAAGGAAGGATTAAGTAATTGACTAGAATTTTTTTTGCCTCTTTTCACTTGGCTGATTCCTCCTATATGTTTTTAAGATCTTAGCCTAGATGTCCTTCTAGGAAAACTTTTTGACCATCCCCAAGTCTGTGTAGTTGCCTATCTGATGTGCTCCAATAGCATTGTTTTTTCCCTTATTGTGGTTATTTTCTATTAATTATGTAGTATGTAATTTTATTTCCTCCAATGAATTGTGACCCCGTGAAAGCAGAGATTTTGTTCATCATGTATCTCCTAGTACATGGTAGGAAACACTCAATTTGTTGAAGTGAATTGAATGTATGTAGTATGTGAGGGAGGAGAAAACAAGGTGTTTGTTAGTTTCTAGTATAGGTGACCAGGTGAGTGGTTGTCATCAACTGAGAAAGGTAATTGGAGTAGAATTGCAATGGTCATAGAGCATGTTAATTATCAACTTTCCTAGATAATGTCAAATTATTTTCCAAAGTGCTCGTACTAATTTATATTCATACCAGCAGTATATGTTCCATTTGCTTGATGTCAGTTTTTTAAAGAAATCTCTTTAGGTGAAATTCATATGACATAAAATTAACCATTTTAAAGTGTACAGTTTGATGACATTTAGTACATTCACGATGTTGTGCAACCACCATTTCTGTCTAGTTCCAAAACATTTTCATCACCTCAAAAAATATTCCCTCCTCCCCCGATCTATTAAGCAGTCACTCCCTATTTCTTCCTTTCCTCTACCCATGGCAACCACTAGTCTGCTTTGTATCTCTATAGATTTGCATATTCTATATTTACCCATATAAATGGGATTATATAATATGTGGTCCTTTGTGATTGGCATCTTTCATTTAATGTTTTCAGGGTTCTTCCATGTTGTAACATGTATCAGTACTTCATTCCTTCTTATGGCTGTAATATCCCATTGTGTGGATATACCATCATTTGTTTATTCATTATTTCAGTTGATACTTGGGGTTGTTTCCAGTTTTTGGCTATTGTGAATATTATGAACATCCGTGAACAAGTATTTACGTTGAGTACCTATTTCCAGTTCTTTTGAGTATATACCTAGGAGTAGAATTGCTGGGTCATGTGATAATTTTATGTTTAACTTTTGGAGGAACACCAAACTACTTTCTACAATGAGTACATGACTTTACATTTCTACCATCAATGGATGGGGTTCTAGTTTCTCACCAACACTTATAAATTTCCATTAAAAAAAATTATAGCCGTTCTAGTGGGTGTGAAACAGTATCTCAGTCATTTCGATTTGTTTTTCCCTAATGACTACTGATATTAAGAATCTTTTCACGTGCTTGTTAGCCATTTGTATACCCTCTTGGGAGAAATGTCTTCAAATCCTTTGCCCATTTTTTAATTGGGTTGTTTGTCTTTGTTGTTGAGTTGTAAGAATTTTCTTTATATATTCTGGATACTAGACCCTTATAAAATATATAATTTTGCAAATTTTTTCTCCTACAAATACATTCTGTAGCTTGTTATTTCATATTCTTGGAATGTTCTTTGTTGTGTATAAGTTTTTAATTTTGATAAAATCCAATTTATCATTTTTTTTTGTTCCTTGTGCTTTTGATGTCATATCTAAAAATTCATTTTCAAATCGAAGGTCATGAAGACCACTGTATTTTTTTTCTCAGAGTTTTGTTTCAGCTCTTACATTTATGTGGTTGATCCATTTAGTTAATTTTTATATGGTGTGAGATAGTGGTCCCACTTCATTCTTTTGAATGTGTATATCCAATTGTCCCAGCACCATTTGTTGATTTCTTTCTCCATGGAATGGTCTTGGATGGTCTTGGCAGCCTTGTCAAAAATCAATTGACTCAATATATGGCTTTATTTCTGGACTCTCAGTTCTATTCCATTGATACGTATGTCTGTCCTTACTCATTACTATGCTCTTTTGATTATTATAGCTTTGTAATAAGTTTTGAAATTAGAAAGTGAGAGTTCTTTGTATTTGTTTTTTTTCTCAAGATTGTTTTGGCTACTCAAGCCACCTTGAGAGTACATATGAATTTGAGGATTTGCTTTTCCCTTTTTCCAAAACATTGTGATAGAGATTGTACTGAAAATGTATGTTGCTTTGGACAGTATTATCATATTAACAATATTAACCCTTCAATCCATGAATATGGGATGTCTTTCCATTTAAGTCTTTAATTTCTTTTAGCAATGTTTTACAGTTTTAATTGTACCAGTCTTTAACCTTTCTGGTTAAATTTATTCCTATTTTATTTTTTTGAATGCTATTTTAAATGGAATGTTTTCTTAATTTTATTAATGGATTGCTTATTGCTGGTGTATAGAAACAGTTGATTTTTGTGTGTTGAGTTCATACCCTGTAATTTTGCTGAATTTGTCAGTTGTAGTAGTTTTTTTGTGAATTCTTTGAATGGAGATAGTTTTTCTTCTTCCTTTCCAAATTGGAATGCCTTTCATTTTTTTCCTCGCCTCATTGACCTGGCTAGAACTTCCAGCAAAATGATTAATAACCATGGTAATAGTGGGCATCCTTATTTTGTTCTTGATCTTAGAGGGAAAGCTTTTAGTCTTTTACTATTGAGTATTATGTTGTGGGTTTTTCATAAATGTCCTTTATTATATTGAGAAAGTTTTCTGATTATATATATATACATACATTTATGAAGAGCTAATTGATTTTGTCAGATGTTCTTTTTGGATTAATTGAGATAATATTGTAGTGTTTTTTTTTTTTTTTACTTTTTTCTAACTCATTATATGAATGTGTTACATTACATAGATTGATTTTTGTATGTTGACTCATCCTTGCATTCCTGGGATAAATCCCACTTGGTCATGGTATACAATCCTTTTAAAATGCTCTTTGGTTTGGTTTGTTAGCGCTTTGTTGAGGATTTTTACATCTACTTTCATGACAGATATTGGTTTGTAGTTTTCTTATGGTAACTTTCTCTGCCTTTGGCATCAAAGTAGTACTTGCCTCAAAGAATGAGTTAGAAGTCTTCCTTCCTCTAATTTTTTGGAGGAGTTTGAGAAGGATTGGTGTTAATCCTTTTAAACATTTGGTAGAATTCAGTGAAGCCATCTTGTTCTGGCCTTTTGCTTGTTAGAAGATTTTTGATTACTTAGTCTCTTCACTTGTTATAAATCTATTTAGATTTTCTATTTCTTCTTGAGTCTGTTTAGATAATTCGTGTGTTTCAAGGAATTTCTCCATTTCTTCTAGATAATTTAATTTTTTGGTGTACACTAATTCTTTGTATTTCTGTAAGGTTAGTTGCAATGTTCTCACTTTCATTTCTGGTTTTAGTTATATGAGTCTTCACTCTGGTTTTAGTCTAACTAAAGTTTATTAATTTTGCTGAACTTTTCAAAGAACCAGAATTTGGTCTCATTGGTTTTATTGTTTTTCAATTTTTCATTTTTAAGTCTCTAACTTTTGTTCTTTCTTTCTGCTAATGTTTCTTTCTTTCTTTTTCTTCTTTCTCTCTTTCTCTCTTTCTTTCTCTCTTTCTATTTCTTTCTCTCTTTCTCTCTTTCTCTCTTTCTCTCTCTCTCTCTCTTTCTTTCTTTCCTGTCCCGTCCTGTCCTGTCCTGTAGTTCTTAAGGAATAAAAGTTATTGATTTGAGATCTTCTCTTTCGGTGAGCTCTGCTTTTGCTGTATCTTGTAAGTTTTGGTATATTGTGTTTTCTCAAGTATGCTTTATACATCTTTGTTTCTCATTCCATTACCTCCTTGTCTTGTATTTAGTTAATTTTTTGAAGGGTATCATTTTGACTTTTTCATTTCTTTTATGTATATATTTTAGATATTTTCTTAGTGGTTACCATTGGGATTACAATTAATCTCAATTTATAACAACGTGGTTTAAATTGATGTCAGTTTAGCTTCAATAGCATACAAAAACTCTACTCCTATGTAACTCCACCTCTCTCCTTTATGTTGTAATTGTCATAAATGACATCTTGCTCATTAAAATAGATTTATAATTTTTAATGCATATGTCTTTTAAATCACATAGGAAACACAAAGAGGAGTTACAAACCAAAATACAGTAACATTGGCTTTTATGTTTATGTATGTAGTTACCTTTATTGGAATTCTTTATTTTTTCATATGGCTTCAAGTTACTGTTTAATATCCTTTCATTTCAGCCTGAAAGATTCCTTTTAACATTTCTTGTAGGGCAAATTTTTAACAGTGAAATCCCTCCACTTTTATTTGCCTTGGAATGCCTTAATTTCTTTTTCATTTTTGGAGGATAATTTTACTAGATATAGAATTTTTAGTTGATATATTTTGTTTTTCATTCTGCACTTTAAACATGTCACCCCACTTCTAGCCAGCCTTCATGGCTTCTAATGAGAATTTGGCTGTTAATCTTATTGAAAATCCTTTGTATGTGATGAATTGTTTCTTTTTGTTATGTCAGGATTCTCTCTTTGTCTTTTAGCTATTTGGTAATAAGGTGTCTCAGTGTGGATCTTTGTGTTTATCTTTCTTGAGCTTATTGAACTTCTTGGGTGTGTGGTTCATGTCTTTTGTCAAATTTTGGAAGTTTTCAGCCATTATTTTTTTCAAATGATTTTTCTGTTCCTTTCCGTTTCTCCTCTCTTTCTGAGACTCTCAATGTTTATATTGGTGTGCTTGGTGGTGTCATAGGTCTCTTAGGCTTTTTTCTTTTTCTTCTTTCCCTTTTCCTCAGACTAGATAATTTCAGTTGACCTATCAAGTTCAGTGGTTTCTTCTTATATCTTCTGAAATGTGCTTTTTAGACCCTCATATGAATTTTTCATTTTAGTTATTGTGTTTTTCATCCCCAGAATTTGTTTGGCTTACTTTTATAATATTTTCTCTATTGATTTCTGTTTCTTGAGATATTATTCTCACATTTTTTTAAAGCTCTTTGTCCATATTTTCCTTTAGCTCTTCAAACATATTTAAGGTGGTTTATTTAAACTATTTAAATTTTTTTAATTTAAAAATGTCTATGCTTCCTCAGGTAGTTTTTGTTAATTTTTGCTGGAATGGACTATAGTTACTTGTTTCTTTGTTTACTTGGTAGCTTTGTTGTTATTGTTGAAAACTGGACATTTTGAATAGTATAAATGTATCTCTGGAAATCACATTCTTTTCCTTCCTCAGAATTTATTTTTGTTGCTTGCTGTGAACTGTGGCTTTTATTTGTTTAGAGATTTTTTAAACATTATTTTTTGTGAAATCTGTTATATATGTTATCTGAAGTCTCTGTTTCTTTAGCTCATGTTCAGCTGGTATCTCAGTAGAGAATTCCTTGAACGCCAGGAGGCAAAAAATTTAAAAATTACATAACAATGAAAGAGGAAAAACAAGAAGTAGAAAAGATAAACATTTTCCAGTGTTTGCTAATTGTTTCTGCTTTGGGGCATCCCTTCACCTATTAGCTACTACATTTGCAACTGTATACCTTAGTCTTTGCTTCCTAACTGGAGATGAGCCTAGAGATCAACTACTGGTGAAAGTTTAGGGTATTCTCAGGTCTTAGAGCACGTGTCTTGCCCTGAGCATTTACATGACTTTCTAAATTCCACAGTATATATGGTGCTTTTGAATGCCCTCATTTCTCAAGGCAATGTCTTCCCAGCCTTTTCCCCAAGGCGTACAGTGATCCATTGTTTGTTTCAACTGTAATATTTTGCCCCAGCTGGCAACAGGTTTTTCCTTTTTCAAGTGTATTTTATGTATATATGTGGAGGAATGTCTCTTTTTGCACTTTGATCGAATTCAAGTTAGGTGAAAGAGATAAGCACCTTATATCAGTCCTCAGGCAGTGCCAGACATCAAAACAAACACAATTTTCTGAGAAAAATATCTCCTCTCCTCTTTCCAGAATGGAGGACCAGTGTCCCACCCTAGGAATGTTGGCTGCTATAGTTGACACTACCACTGAGCCAGGTTAGGAGATTAGAAGAGGGAAAGTAAAAATGACATGAAACTTTCCTACTCTTTTAAAGTTCTCCCCCCCCCCCAATTCAGTGTTTACTTGTTTGCTGTAAATCTTTGACTATTTATAGTTCTGAAAAACTTGATTCTGACAGTTTTTGCTTGGTTTTTCATTGTTTCTGTGAAGGACTGGCCTTGGAAGTACCTACTCTTTTCTGCTGATTTCACTGTTGAAAGAGATATAATTGTTAAATATGCTGAGTTTGTGATGCCTATGGAAGGCTCAATGTACATGTTCTACAGGTAGTTAGATATGAGTTTGAATCTTCCTTTCTTAGGGAGGAGATCTGAGATATAGATAACAATTGGGGGGTCATCAGCTTATTGTGGAAAATTTAAAGGTAGGTAAGATCATTGAGGAGAATCCCAGAAAATACCACTATAGAGGAGACCACAGTGGAGGTAGAGAACTAATGGTCACAAAGTACAAGGAAAACCAGTAGACTGTGGTAGACTGAAAGCTAAGAAGGTAAAGTTGCAAAGACAGGAGAATGATTTACACTGTGAATATGAAATTTCCCTAGTAAGATGAAACTGAAATAAGGTGTCTTCATTATAAATTATTTCAGTAGAATGGTGACATTTGAATGAAAGAGGAGAGAAGTTGGATGGTAACTGGAAGATGATGCAAGGTCAAAAATATTTTCTTTTCTTTTTTAAGGTGGCACAGGATTTGAACATATTACGTTGGAGTGTGGCAGGAGGGCCTATAGAAAGGAGAGAATAGAACAGGCATGAATGATGAAGCAGGATTTTAGAGGAGGACAGAAATAGAGTTGAGTACAGAAGTTGGCTTTCATTAGATAATAGGCATTACATCTTTTAAGTCAAGATAAGGCGAGAGATGAATAAGATTTTGAGAAATTTATAAATGGGATTTGGAAAACTGAGGGAAAGTGTACTGCATGGATTAACTTTTTTTTTGATGAAATAGGAAAGATCATCTGTTAAGTAGGCTGGAGTGAAGTAGAATTTGAGGGGAGTGGTGAAGGCCTGAAATAGTTACTGAAAAGAAAGAATGAGCTGGCTAACAGTAAGAAAAAGAAAGCTTCATGGCTCAGCCAAAGTTGGAGGCTGATATTGAAATGGTACTAGAATGAACACCTGTGATTTAATTAGAAAGTTAATGCAGGTTTTAACAGTAGTATATGCTTGGGATTTTTCTTGGCAAATGAAAGAAAGGATAGGGATGAAGTGGATTATTGGGCTCTATTGCAAGAAAGTTGATGTTCAACCATGTAATCCACTGTGGTTAGATAATAGAGCTAAGGCAGTTTTTAATAGACAAAGAGAAAATGGAAGGATGTGAAGACTGGTTGACTGAATTAGATTGAGGAACAGTGGAGTGGGAGAAAAGGAGAGGGCTGGCTAAGGGCTGTGGTCATAGAATGAGATGTTTGAATTTTACTTCATAGGTTGAGCAGTTCCACGTGATAAATGATAAAGTCTAGGAGGTGGCTCTGGGAGTTGGTGAGTCAAAGTAAAATGGAGCCAAAGGTTATTGATTTGAAGGAGGTCAAAGAACCATAAGCTAAAATGTTAGTTGAATTTCTTAATATGCTCCCTGAAGCCAGCCTAATGGTATGACTTGGGATAGAGAGGAAGACTGAATTTGTGCCAGCATTTTTAATGAATATAGACGATTATTAATATTAGTTAATGAACAACAGTGAATGCAGCCTTGCCAAGTTAATTTTTCTTAGATAATTTGTTTCCTATGGAGATCGAGCTATGGTCAGTTTATTTGGAAATAAGCAGATATTAAGTTAGGAAAATGAAACCCATATAAGCACTCTTCATACCATTAATTTATTCTGTAAACATTCACTGAATGCTTATCCTGGGCCTTGAAGTTCACAGCCTAGGGAAGGAAACAAATATCTAAACAGGTAAATGCTATAATGTGTTAAGTGTTGTAGTAGAATAGTGGTCTCATGTGGGGTATATCCAAAAATCCATTGGGTGAGCAAGAAACCATGGAAACTTCTACTTAAATCTATCAATTTCATTGTATGTACTTTATAATTTTTTAATGCAAAAGATGTCAGACAACATTAAAAATTTTAGATACATCCCAAATATTCATGTACATGGCAAGTAGTTTAAGAAATAAATTATTACAGATGCAATTGAAAGTTTACTGTATATCCTTCCCTAATGCCATCCCCTTTTCTTTTTCTCCTTTGAATTTCTTGTTCGTCAGTCACATGAATTTTTTAGTTGCATGTGTTGAATCTTATAAAATTCTTTCATACCGTTCTTGTCTTTCTGCAATTTGCAATTTTTCTAGTTGACATTGATTTTAAGAATTTTCAACATTGATAGAGTTAGCTCAAGTTTATTTTTCCTGCTGTATAGTTTTCTATTATATGACTATCCTAAAAATTTTAATTTTCCCAGTGGTGGATGTTTAAATTGCTCTAATTTTTTATATTATAAATGTTCTGTATACATCTTTTTGAGCTCAGTTATCAATTGCTGCATAAGAAATCTCCCCAAAACTTTGCTTAAAACAGCAAATATTTATCATCTCAGAGTTCCTGTGGAGTAAGCATCTAGGCACCGCTTAACTGACTGCCTCAGAGTTAGAGTCTCTCCTAAGATTACTGCAGGCTTGTAGTCATCTCAAGGCTCTCCTGGGGGAGGATTTGCCTCCCTGCTCTCTCACATGGCTGTTGGCCATCAGTTCCTCTTAAATGGTGTCTCCATACAGCAGCTCAAAATATGGCAGTTGGCTTCCTGCAGAGTGAATGAGCTTGTGATTGAGAGAAGGAACCCAAGGTGGAAGCCACAGTGTCTCTGTAACCTAATTTTGGAATCCCATCACTTCTGCCATACTCTGTTGGGTCAGAGGGGGTCTAGTCATACTCAAAGCGAGAAGATTTCATAAGGGTGTGAATAACAGGACGTAGGGTCATTGAAGGCCCTTTGAGGCTGCCTACCACACTGGGTTATAGGTTACGTATCATCTGCTTTATTAGATGTTGTGAAGTCTCTTCCTGAGGTGGCTACTTTCTTAAAAAATAAGACTTAAACTTTATGAATGTTTAAAATAGGAATTGACATTGGTGGCTTGTGTATTAGAGGCTTGTTACTTACAGTGTTCAGTATTGGGAAAGAATGGTGAGAATATTTGTTTATTATCTTATTTATATTTAACTGAATTAATGCTCATGAAATACATGTTACCTAAGAGACATATGCAAAGTAAAACATAGATTAAAATAAGAGGACTAATACAAGTGTATGTTAAGAAAATGGGAGAACTGATATTTCTACTATTGGTATAAGCTCTTACTAGTATATAAGGGAAGAATAATTGTGATCTATAATATTTGACAGAAAGTCAGCAAAAATATTAAAATCACAGAGACCATCTGAAGTCTAGTCTCCTTCCATCACCATATATTTGATCTCTTTATAATCTAATTATAAGCTTTATAATTTCTGTTTTTGTATTTTATAAAACTTACAAGTTATAACAGTGACCTCACCCTAATTGTATATCGCATATTAACATATTAGCTAAACTGGTAGTACATGAACATTATGTCTATAAATTAAACAAATATACATGCATGTATTGGGAGTATATAGTTGAATTTGTAGACTTTTTATTAGAACCCTGGAGGTATGCAAAGAATACTGTGGGAGTAGGAAGGAGGGAGCAACTGACTGCCTAAAGATGTCAGGGAAGCCTTCACAAAGAAGGTAAATTTTGAACTGGGTCACAAAGAACATAGGAGTCTAAGTGGCAGAAAAGGATAAGGAGGGCATCTTTAGCAGAGGAGACAGCATTTACAATGGAATAGATCTTTCAGGGTATGGCCTTTTGAAGAGTAATAACCTCCCTAGGTTAGAACGAGAGTTGTGGAGGAGGTGAAGGAAGATAACAGTGGAGGTATAGGAGGCGGCCAGAATGTAGCTAGTAGAGATCAGTTAAATGGTCCTGGTGGCATGATCCCCTAGAATTAAGGAGTTTCTTAGTTCTCTGATTAGAAACTGGCAGTTTGGCACTATGGTGCTATCATTGTAGGTCTAGATTTCAAAGGCCTGCCTCATTTTATAGCTCCCAGTGATAGGGAGCAAATTCAGATTACTGTTTTGTTTTTCAAAAACAAAAAATTGACAGTAGGTAACTTTATCATTATTATTTGAACAGCTTTATTGAGGTATAATTCACTTAAATAAACTGCACATATTTAAAAATTACAATTTGATAAGTTTTGATTTAGGTATATACCTATAACTCCATCACTGCAGTTGAGATAATAAACACATTCATCATCCCGAACCTTTATTTCGTGCCTTTCGGGTGAATTTTTAAAAAAAATTTATTGGGGTGACATTGGTTAATAACAAATATAAGTTTCAAGTGTACAGTTCTATAATACATCATCAGTGTATTGCATTGTGTGCTTACAACCTGAAGTCCAATCTCCTTTTGTCACCATATATTTGACTCCTTTTACTCTCTGCATCCTTCCCCACCCCTCCTTCTCCTTTGGTAACCACCATACTGTTGTCTATGTCTATGAGTTCGTTTTGTTTCTTCCTTTGTTACTTTCAGTTTTATATCCCATACATGGATGAAATCATATGATTCTTTTTTTTTCCATCTGACATTTCTCAGTAATGATACTCTCGAGATTCATCGATTTTTGTCACAAATGGCAATATTTTACCCTTTCTTATGGGTGAGTAGTATCCCATTGTATATATGTACCACATCTTTGTCCAATCATCCATTAAAGGACACTTAAGCTCTTTCCATGTCTTGGCTACTGTGAATAATGCTGCAACGAACTTAGGGGATACATACATCTTTATGAATAAATGTTTTCAGATTTTTTTCTGGCAGATACCCCAGAGAGAGATTGCTGGGTCATATGGTAGCTCTGTTCTTAATTTTTTGAGGAACTTCCATACTGTCTTTAATAGTGGCTGTGTACCAATTGACATTTCCACCAGCCATACATGAGGGTTCCTTTTTCTCCACACCCTCTCCAACACTTGTTATTTCTTGTCTTGCCATAGAATAACCATTCTAACAGGTGTGAGGTGGTATCTCATCGTGGTTTTGATTTGCATTTCCCTTATAGTGAAGTTGAGCATCTTTTCATATATATGTTGGCCATTTGTCTGTCTTCTTGGGGAAAGTGTCTATTCAGGTCCTCTGCCCATTTTTAAATTGAATTGTTTTATTTTGTTGTTGAGTTCTATGAGTTCTTTATATGTTTTGGGTTTTAGCCCCATATTGGAAGTATGGTTTGCAAATTGGATGAATCTTAAAAAATTTAAGACAGTGTGTTAAAATAAATATGTATAAAATAAATTCTTGTAGGAGATTTTAAAAAGCTTCCTATTGTGGAAATTGAAAAACATATACACAACTGGAGAAAATAGTATAATAAGCTCCCACGTACCCTATCACCCAATTCAATGTGTGATAGCATTTTTAATCGTATAATCGTAATGCTTATACTTTTTGCTTTCTTGTAAATCTAGTGCTTTCTTACAAAAGCCTGATTACATGAATTCTTCATTTTACAAATGAGGAAATTAAAACCAGAGAAATGAATTACTTGAAAAAAATTTGAATTTTGAAAATGTTGGAGTTGAGGGGAGGAAAAACCATATTTTCTATTGTGTTTCCTAGGCTGTTGCTACTCAAAAATGTACTGAATGGACTGGTAATATGGCCAGCAACTGAGAATTTATTAGAATTGTAAGTTATCATGCCCCACTCTAGATCTACTGAATCAGAAATTGTATTTTAATAAGATTTTCAGGTGATCATATACACAGTAAAGTTTGAGAAGCACACAGTACTATTGTAGATTGCCTCTTTGGGCAACAATGAATTTTTAGAATTAAAAATCTTCCTTGAACTGAGGTAGGTGAAAGGGAAAAGAATTGAAAATCTGACTTTAGATACTGCTTAGTTTCTGTTATTAGATGATACCCTATATAGTTCTATGAGAAGTTGATGTTTTAGCTTTCCCTATGTCACCATTTTCAGTTTATAAGAAAAAAAAGATCCTGAAGATAAAATAACAAGTACCCTCAATGGCTTTAATTACCCATTTATTCCTTTTGCCAGAATTATGTTTGGAGTGTGAAGAGAAAGTAGAGCCTCATGGCTATTTTTTTTTTTTTTACAGCCCCATAAGTTAATAAAAATAAAGCAAAACCCAATCTCTTCAGCCCCCTGCCCCGTCATTCCAAAGAGAGCAAAGTTGGGCAACCAGAAGGCAGAATTAAACACTGTTCAATGTGTATACCAAGGGAGGACCTCATGTTGTGTTCAATCTAGCTGGCTAGGAAACCCTTCCATTAGCCTCCTCCTAATGTTTGCACTGAATGAGCCATTACATTTTGAAGGCAACACTGACTGAATTCAGTATTGATGCATTCACTTACCAACTTTTCTGCCTCCGGCGGAACAGTCCTTTACTAATGGTAGTATACAAACAGCAGCCACTGGCTTCATCCTCACTCTAAAGGAAACCTTATAATATTGCTTCATTGCTGTATCCCTTTATGTGTACGGGTGCCGTTATAATTCTATTCTTTGTGCCCAGGCTCCAGAAGCATTTTCTAGATGATCGTTACTCGTTAATGCCCAGGTAAAAACCTGTGCAGGATTGAAATGTATGTCGAGGTGTATTATGTTATAGTAAGACATTAGTATCTTAACAAAGAGGAAATATCCATGTTGTTCTTTTGATTTGTAATGTTTTCACATATAGCATCTAGCTGGTATATCTTCATACCTTTCAGAGAATGATTTGGCAGCTGAAAAAACATTTAGATTCAGAACTTAGTAAAAGAGGTTTTTGCAATCCTTTTTTACTGCTGAGGTACTCTCTCTGTTGAAAGTATATGCTCTAGATTTAACCAGTAAAATAAATGATTTCAATTTTACTAAATCCATGGGTCCTCAGAGTCTGGGTCTGTCAAACAATCATCTACAACATATAAACTGCAGTGATTCTGATGATGCCTTATTGTATCTAAAGAAACCTGTATATCAGATCCCATAGTTCAGGAGAGCCTTACTCAGTGGGATTAGTTCACCGGCATTGATAGAGAGAATATGGACCATTCATAATAATACAATTTCCATTTTAATACTAATGTGAAACTAAATAAATTTTAAAAATGTAAAAAAGTAAAATAATCCTTTAATATGTGAAGCCTAAAGCAATTAACATGATTGTCGAAATGCTATCACTTTAAATGTTGTATTTGAGGTTATGATATGAGAGAGATAAAACATGGCAGTTGTACATAAAACAGAGTTTGAGAAATGCTTGCATCTTCACTTGTTTTGGAGCCCTTCTCAGTATGATAGACTGAGTCCTCTTGCATATTCTAGATTGTCTTTACTTAATTTCAGCCTTAACTCTTAAGCCGTAAAGTCTAGTTTGTGCTTTTGTAATGTTCTGCATGTATGTTTTTTTTTTTTAATTTGTGGCTATACAATTAGTAATAAGCAGTGAAAATATGGTTAATGTGGGAATAGCTCAGATCAAGATTAGAAACTGGACTTGGCATATATTCAATTCACTGCCCGGGGTTAAAGTGCAGAGCCACAGATAGCACATCTTCACCTTTCTTTTCTAGTTTTTTAGCTTTACTGATGATTTGAAACCATAGCAGTTAATATGCTTTAGCCTTTGCTTTTACAGACAAGAAATGGATCTTATACTTATATCACCAGGTTTCAAAACTATTTACACTAAGTGGGATGGTTTACTACCTCAGGGGTAGTGCATTAAGCCTATTGCTCTTGAGAATCCATTTTCATCTCTTCTCTCCAATTGATGGGACAGATATGACAAGCCTTTAAAGTTGAGTGGAAATTTTCTGTGGGGCGGGCTGTTGTATTAAATTGTTCCTTACCACTACCATGGATGTTGTAAAGACTTGTGAGTGGGTAGCCTATGGCTAAGAAAAGAGATATATTGTCTGTGGTAGGGAGGCTGTAGGTCTAATATATAGGGAATAGTTTTCTTCCTATCTGCCCATTATTTCCTTCTCCTTCAAATCATAACTCGAGTCCCTCCACTCCAAAGAGGTTTTCTAGGTTAATCAACACCAGAAAGCATCAGTCAGCTTCTTAATTGTGTGTAATGCTGTGAGAAGTCTTGTTTAAAGAGAATTGTATAGTCATTATACACACAATTCTAATTTTCACCAATATATTCTTATATTATGTTCTCATACTTAAAAATTTAGATTTAGTATGTTTATGCTGAGCGTTATGTACAAGGGACAGGGATTATCTGACTAATATGGTAAATCCCCCCAATAATTCTTAGTTGAAAACGCTATTACCATTATGTTAACAACCATTCATTTATTTACCTCTTATTTCTGTTCATTTTTTAAATACATAGAATGATAATAAAATAGTGACTAAGAAAAATGTTATGAGATATCAATATATAATATTAATATGTCAATAGAAAAAATAGACAAAATAAGCTTTCAAAATAAATAAATACCACATTAAAGAGCCTCAATTCTATTCTAAGGACTTATTTAGAATAAAAAGTAGAATTTTGCAATGAGGCCGAAGTTTCCAGTAACATTTAAATTACTAATCAATAAATATTTTTTAATGAGTGTTCCTCTTTTACCTGCTGGAATTAGTTACCTGCTCTAAATGACACACTATAGACATAAGAATTCTTTCTGGTTCAACTTTTCTGTCATTGAACTTACTTTCGTTTTCAGAATGTCCTCACTTAGAATTTTTTAACAGCTCATGGATTTGGTTTCTGAGTTACTTTATCTCTAATCAAGGTGAGTTATTTAATTCTTAGAAAATCAGCAATACACTTAACCATGTTTGCAAAGATCAGTAATTCTTGAGGAGAATTTAATATACTTTCCTCTCCAGCTATAAGTATGTAAAGGGTCACAAGCAAAACATAACGGCAACAAAATTTTCCTGTAGAATCAAGAAATACTCAGTCTAGGCACGAGATAGCTTTAATTTATCACAACCTCCAAGAGAAACAGCAACTGATTTCACTTTTGTTGGCCCTACTGCTAATGCACAGATTTTTATGTGACTTTTCACAATATGTTTCTGGGGAGCAAAGTTCACTGTCGTCTAAATGCAAACATATGTTTCTGTATATTAAGCAAGTATTTCAATACATTATTATTATTGAGCTAATAACAAATAGTCATCTGTCAGTGAACTAAAAAGGTACAAAGTTCACGGTAATTCTTAGATAGCTTAGTAATTACCCAGACAGCTCGTTAGAAAAGCTGTTTAAATCTAGGATTATGAAGTACACTGATGGCTATTTTACTCCCATGGAGTTTCAAAAGATTGTTAGTACATTTGTCTATAATTATACACAAGTTCTCAGAGTCTTCATTAATGAAATTTATATTCTAAGCTAAAATTGATATCACTTATAAATTGTATGACTTCTTGCTCCCCCATCCAGCCCTTTAGTGTTGATATATAAACCCATACTATTCTGTCTTTTCCTCCTTACTCCCCCTCTCCATTTCTTTAAAAAAGGAAAATCACAAAATAGTAAGGTAATCATTTATATTTGATTTATTTTTCAACAAATATTTGCCAAATAAATTTCTTTTGGGTTTTCTGGAAACTTCTTGAGGAAAGAGGGTATGAAGAGGTGGTAGAGAAAAAAAATTAACTGTACAAAAACAGAAACTTCAATATGTTTTCCTATTTTTCTAATTATTGTTCCATTATATCATGCATTTATGTGTTCCTGGCAACACATACATGCATATGAATTTACCATAAAAACTGTGATAGTTAATGGGCTCTTAAAAGTCATGTTTGACTATAACTAAACAAATATGTATTTGGTCCCTTTTAATGATGTTACCTTTAACTGCCATCTTAAAAAAAGCCAACCCCTAATTTGTTTAACTAGATTATTTTAAATAACATATACATATTTAATGCTTTGGCATTAACTTTAAAAATGACTGCTAAAACAAACTTTTCTAAGGTTTTATTACCATTTCTAAAAATACTCAATTTGGTATATTTACATTTAGCATTTTTATTTCCTGAGGTATTTGAAGTCATTTATCTTTGTTTAGTAATCAGAAAACTCTTACGTATTTCCATTCGGATATTAAATAACTCTTCAGCTCCATTTTAAATGTTTCAGTTATTTCTTCTCATATCAAGGTGATACATTTTAGATCACAATGCAAAATGTAGTTGACTAAAAGTGACATTAATTAAAGAAGCCAAGAACCTCTTCTGCTCTAGGAGGGGTTTGTCTACTACTTAAATATGAACATTTTTTTCCTCTCTGAAATATTGTTTCACTACCTATAATCTGTTTTTTTTTGCTGAATCATCCTGAAGCATTCTGCTGTAGGCAACATCTCCTTTTCCTGTGCATAAATTTCATTAGATGAAGACATGTAGAGCAGACAGTTCTCAATTTTGAAAGGCATATATGATCAAGTTTATAGAATGGATTTAAAATGCCATGAGCTAGAATTTAATGGTAATTTTTTATGTGTTTATAACATGTTTGACCCAAAGAAGAGAGTTTTCACGTCCTTTAAAATCAAGGAGAACTGTACTCATTAAATTCACTTCTGTCTAATTTTTGTCACTTTATTTTCTACATTCAGTATACTTTTCTTGATTCCTTCTTGGGAGGCAAAGCTTCACAAATCAAGTAACTCCATTGTTTTAGTGATATTTATTATTGTTGTCATTGTCAACCCCAATTGTTGCGACAGTAATAACAGTTGTAGTACTAAATGCTGCAAGATATTTGAGGTTAAAGCTGTAATAATAAAACACCAGATCTTAACAACATGGTATTTGGTTTCTGCTTTAACTATGGGACTCAGTGATGCTTATTGACAGAGCTGTCCACTTCAAAGAAACATCACAGAAATTTATACTGAAAAGGAAAATAAAGGTGTGATCCTAACAATAGAGCTTGGATATATAGAAAATGAAGACATGAGATAATGCAGATAGTGCCAAATTAAGCTAGTTGCACTTCCTTTTTCACATTCCTTATGGAATAAGATAGACTGTAAATAATTATTTAGGTGAGTTCTTTGGTGGTATATGCGCCACTGAGAAACATCTGGGAAGTCTTACACTGTAATGTTGATCCAGAAAGCAGTTCTTTAATGTATTCGCCTTATAACCCTAAATTCTGTGTTCTAGCATTTAATTATGCCAATAAAAAGTGTTTGTGCTATTATTTAGTTCTTTACTACATGGAAGACTAGAAGTTAGCATATCTGTCATTCCTAAACAAAAGTCTGTTAGGACCACCCCAGCGTCTCAGTGAAGCTCACTGGTTGGAATGGCTGCTGCTAGTGGAGAGAATAGTTCTCTCCTGGGTCATTTTTTCCCTTCATTTCATGGGATGTTTACTAACAGTAATTATTTCAATGTGAAGTTGTATTCTTTCATGTAAGGATTTTAGCAAGAACACTAATCTGAGCACAAGGAATTAATTTAGGCTTTCAGTGAATATGTGTAGAATTGAATTTATACAGCTCCTTCTATTTCCTTATGAGCTAGATAAAATGCATTTTGTATATATTAACATTAGATTAATATGAACAATAAAATATCTTGCATGTACTTTTGATTTTAAAATACCTCTCTATTTGCATCCTTTCAGCATTTCTCCAGGCCTCAGGCTACTGGATTAGGCTACCATATCATCAGTCAGCAAAATTCCATTGGTGTTATCTGTCTACATAGATATAATACTTTAGCATAGGAAAAATTTCTAGTCATTCTTCTGTTTTTCTTGCCTACACCTCGCTTCCCTTTATTTTATGCAGCTTTGGGAGTGGCCATGTAGAAGGATTTCCTTTGAAAATGAGTGTATGATTTCCAAGTGTTTTGATATATTTCTTACCATAATTTTTCCACTATTAACAAAAGACCATAAAAATTACAAACATGTAAGAACATGTTCCTGATAAAGCTTTGTTACAGAAATTCCTCTCCTGCTCACAATAAAATTAAGTTAGTGATGTATGTTTTTGTGTACTACTTTTTCTCACATTCCACTCTTCATATTTGAAACTGGTAAATTCTCCAGCATTTCCCCTCATAGCTTACATTTGTTCTTCGAAATGACCTCTCTGTGCTCATTTACCCTCTGTTTCTTAAAAAGAAAATTTCCCTCTTCCTCCTCTTTGTCTACACATATACATAAAATGCACACAGGACATGCATATAAACATATATGCATATTCAGAATATTATTTTGTGAACTGTATGTGATATAAGTTGCCAGCATGATATACTATTAACACTAAAAACTGAGGTGCATATTTTCTAAAGAAAGATATTCTCCTTTAGAACCATATGCAATTATAAAAATCAGGAAATTAACAATGACATTTTTAATCTAGTCTAGAGATCTTATTCAAATTTCATCAATTTTCCCACTGATGTCTTTAACAGCAAAAGGAAAAAAATTATCATGTAGGATTCAAAGTAGGAACATGAATTACATTTAGTTTTTATGTTCCTTTAGTCTCCTTTAACTGGAAACAGTTCCTTAATCTTTTTTTGTTTTTCATGATATTGACATTTTTTAAAGAATATAGGTCATTTATTTTGTAGGATTTTTTTTTAATTCAGGATTTTTTAACGTTTTCTTACTGTTACACATTTTTGGCAGGCACATCACAAAAACGAGTTTGTCCTCAAAGATTAGATCAAGAGACACATGATGTCTCTTTGTCACGTTACTAGTGATATTAACTTTGATCAGACTCTGAGGTTTTTATTTTTACAGGTTTACTGAGGTATAATTGACATACGATAAACTGCACACATCTACCTCCAGTTTTTAATTTAACTGATGAGTAAAGTTAATGACCTTGGAGCGTAGCCTTACAAAGTCTCTATTTGAATTATAGAAACTTAATGAAATGTCAGGGCCATGTGCTAGCCTGGTTTGTCAACAAAGTCATTGTAGGCTATTCCTATTATAAGGGCATGAATAACTGATGTAAAAGAACAGACTCTTTGACTTTGGAGTATTTATCTAGACTGTTGGGCATCTTTGTTGTGACCATGGCCTTTAAAATGTAGCTTCCTCATCTCCAGCTACATTCACTGTCATGAGTTATATTAGTAGTCCATTTTCAAATCAGTCCTGGGGATTAAAAAAGCTATTATAGATGGCGAAGACTAAATAGGTTGTCGACTATGTATAGGTAATCAATTTATAAGTTAAAATATAATTTAAAAAAGTAAATACAGACCTCTCTCAATATTAGATAGCTAAGAATTATTAAGGTTCCTTGATCTGTATGTTTCTTGTAAGAGTTCATAAAAATTAGAATTTCAGAGTAAGAAGAAATCTTAATCCTCATAGGTGAGAGCTTTCCAAGCCATATGAGAGTTATGAGCCTCAGCCTTCTGAGCAGCTGGGCAGCTGGGATGCCTAGAGAGCTTGTACTTGTCACCTATGGCTGAGAGCAGTCATGTCTTTTCATCCTAGTGTGCTGTATAAATATCACCATTTTCTATGGACAGCCTGCCATGAAAGGATAAGGGGCACTAACTTTGTCTAACAACCCACTTAATCTTTGAATCTTCTCTGCTGTATCTCTGCTAAATGATGATTCATCCTAGCCATTTATTTGACAAATACTTGATACCAGTTTGTGTGCCAAGCATTGTGCTAAACAGAAGGAATATAGTAATAAATAAGACAAGCTGCTGCTTACTGAGCTTTTACATTCTGTTGGGACAATAGGCAGAATTCAAGTAAATGAATAAACGAACCTTATAATTTTAGATTGAATAAGGTGCCTTGAATGAAATAAACAGTAGTGATGAAATAGATATCAGGAGAGGCCACTTTAGATGGGTTGTCCAAAGAAGATATTTTTGAGGAGGTAACTTGACTGAGACTGGTAGTGTTTGGAGTGAGCAGGCTTCAAAAGAGCCGGGAGTAGAGCATTGCAAGAAGAGGGACTAACAAGTGCATGGTGCATGAGGCTGGTGTAGGAAAGAAGTCCTTATTTTCAGGGAACAGAATGGATACATGGGCAGCTGGAGCATAGTGTGAGAGGGGAGGGACAGTAGTATGAGATGAGGTTGGGGAGGTGAGCAGGAGTCACATCATGCAGGGGCTTTTGGGCCTTGGGAGAAATTTGGATTTTATTCTAAAGAGCAATGGTAAGCCATGACGGGTTTTGAAGGCATAACGTTTGGTAAGATTCTTAACCTGTAAACTCAAGTTTCTTATCTAAAAGCCTTAAAGTCTTAATAGTGTGTTGCCTCACAGGGCTGTTGTGAGGTTTACATGGACAAATTCATGTATCAGTGCTTAGCCCTTAATAAATGCTCTTGATTATTATTAGAAACATGCTTTCTATCATAGGGCAGTGATAGTTCATCAAACAGTTCTCATTATTAAATATCTTTCATGACTGTCTGCTTCTGTGCTTACCAGTTAAGTTTTTGATGATTAATTTGAATTCCCAAGTATCTTGACATTAGGAATGGAATGAAGTTTTGAGTAGTATATTTAAGTATTTATGGTAACAAAAAGAGACATCTTCTTTTTAAAAATATATCAATATATTTCTGTTCTGGTTTATATGTATAAGTTTTTATAAATTGAGTTATTAAATCTCATCTCTGGGTATATGAATAAAGTCCACTTATGGATCAAGTCCAGATAAAGTCCAGATATAGATGAAGTCTACTTTCGGGGCCTTCAAGACAAATCGGAGATTCCGGATGGTGGTAAATTACTACATATGTACAATATTTACTTTCAAAACTTTTTTTTGTCATTGTTAGTTTACAATTATAATGTTTTTTTCAGTGGAAAATATGTAGTATGAAAAACATGGGACTGACATTATCTAAAAAATTGTGTTTATATAATCCTAAGTAGTAGCCTTAATTTTCTCTCTGCAACTTTAAAGTTACAGTTGACTTTTATTATTCAAGGTAGTTCTGTTTTATAAAATTGCCTCCATCACTTAATTATGGAATTTTGCACCATTGCTCTTAAGGGTTAGGCTCCTGCGACTCTCAGGCCATAACATTTTAGAATTAGTCAATTTATAACCTTGTGTTATGTGCATTTCTGTTTAGAGATCCTTATTGAATATATATTGTTGATTCATTAACATTGAACTCATGGCCAACAGTACTATGACTCATGCCTGAATGAAGTTTTTCCAACACATGTATTTTCTCTATAAGGCACATCATTCTTCTTGTACTTAGGAACATTAGACAGCTGTTCAGCATTAAGCTTGGGGCCATTTTAGATAGTGAAATCACCAACAAAAAGCATAAAAATGTGAAAAGGGTGGCTCTAAATCTCTTGCAAAAAGGACACATGTACAGTAAGAGAGCTGAAACAAGAAGGCAGAACGTTGCCCTGTACAACCTCAGCTGAGAACATATGCATCCGGCAACTCAAAATTTCCTCTATTCTAAGCATGTACACATCTGCCAATGACCACTAAAGTACCTGAGTGTTGATTTGGGGGTGACAAATTTTAGTGAGTAGATGAATTTGTAAATGCAGATTATAATTGTTTTATTTTTGGAAACAAATTTTTAAAAATTTATTTTTAGAGGGGTGATATAGACGAACATTTGATTAGTTATTCTTGCATTATTTTCTATCTCGATGCTGATTTTTCTTTCCTTTTTTTTTTTGTCAAAAAATCCTGTGGTTCTAGCTATTTTCTCTGTAGTCATTTGGTTTTCTCTGTAAATCTAATGCAGCTGTACTTTTGAAGATCGTCTGAATTCCTCATATGGTTGAAGACACTTACCATCTCAATAAAAAAAAAGGAAAAAGGCAAATAAACTTTAGAACTTAGAAGACAAAATAGAATATTTATGACCTCAGAGTAGGGACAGATCTCTTAAACAGACCATAACAATCACAAATTATAAAGGAAAAGATAGATAAATTACGTTATCAATAAATTACATTAAATTACATTAAAATGAATTCTGGTCATCAATATAAACCATAAAAAATGAAAGTATAAGCCACACAGTGGGAGAAGGTATGCAATGTGGATCACTGATAAGTGATTAAAATTAGAATATATATATATATATATATATAAAGAGTTGCTACATAGTATTAAGAAAAAGCATAATAGAGGAATGGACAAAATACTTGGTTACTTTATGAAAGAGGAATCATAAAGAATACAATCATTTTTGTTTAATGCATGTTTTGAAAATGTGAACATGTTCCGATACAATATATTAGGGAATAATTTGGGCATAATGCAAGCTTTGTGTTTGCTTATGTGTGGTTCATCCTTGAGAAATACTAGGTGAGTGCAGAAAGCTGAGATGAGCCACATAAGCATATGCAAAATGCACATACCTCAAATATCTTTCAGCTACTTCAATTCACCAAGTGATATGAACTACCTCCAACCTGTCCACATCTAGTGTTAGAACTTTCTGTCTGATTTCAGATAACTCCTTCCACCACTTCACAATAACCTAGTAGTTACAACCTTTTCAGTGCCCATTTCTTTAAGCAAACTTCAGGTCTTTTTCAAAGTAATATGCTGTTTATTGTAGTATTTATGTATTTCTTAACCATTTAACATGTATAAAACTGGGCTATTTTTCTTAGAGTCCTACCTTTTTAAAAAAATGTATCACTGATCCCTTTTTTCTCTCATAAGCTCTGTGGTTTTTATTGCACAATTTTGCATATCTCGGTGATTTTAGAGACACATGTTGCACTGTAGCAGAACTGACTGTAGATATAGTATAGTTCTATTTATGTAATGTTCAAAGACATGTAAAACTAACTTAAAAATGATGTGATAAAACTATAAAGGGGTTAAAGGGAGAGGGACAGGATTGAGGAGTGGTATACAGAGTTCTTTCAAAGATTATGTTAGATTTTTTTCTTTAGCTGGATAGTAGGTATAGTGGGTAATGGTTGCTTATTATGTTAATATAACACATATACTTTACTGAGATAATAGTTCACATCCCATACAATTTACACATTTAAAGTGTACAATTCAGTGGTTTGTAGACTATTCTCAGAGTTATTTAATCATCACCAGTTTTAGAGCATCTTTATTACCCTAAAAAGAAACCCCATACTCATAAGCAGTTACTCTCCATCTTTCTTTCAAACCCCAGCCCTAGGCAACCACTAATCTCTCTTTGTGAATTTATCTATTCTACACATTTCACATAAACGGAATCATACAATGTGTGGTCTTTTGTGACTGGTTTCTTTCATTTAGAATGTCTTCAAAATTCACTCATGTTTTCACATGAATCAGTGCTTCATTTCTTTTTATGGCTGAATAATATCTCATGGATATACCATATTTTATTTATTCATCAGTCGATGGACATTTAGATTGTTTTTCTTTTTGTCTGTTATAATAATGTTTCTATGAACATTTATAGATAAGATTTTGTGTGGACATAATGTTTTCATTTCTCTTGAGTATATACCCAGGAGTAGAGTGGGTAATTCTGTTTAACCTTTTGAGGAACTGCCAGACTGTTTTGCACAGCACCTGCACCATTCTACGTTTCCATTAGCAGTATAGCATACATGTACTCTATGGTTTCTTTTATATCTGCTCAATACATTTTAATACTTTTTTTGAATATATAGTAGGGATAGTTGAAGTGAGCTGCTATATTTTTGTCTTTAAGTGTGGAAATGGATATTGGAATGAAAGACTCTCCAAAGGTTAGGTCTAGGGATCGAATCAGATGGTAAACACTAGTTCAACATTTGGAGCTCTGGATTACTGAATCCAGAACTCTAGTAAGAGTAAGAAAGCTTTGTCTTCAGTAGACTTCCCATATTTTCTTTTAACCTCTATTCATTCATTCTCTCTTCTTCTAGGTGCTTCCTGATTTTGTACTATCCCTCTGAAGGCCTCGTACATATTCCCAATTACCCCTCTCTTTTCTTTGCTTTTATAAAACTTAACATTTTTTCATTGTTTGTCTCTCAGAGGCAAGTACTCTATACTAACTTACTATGGACTAATGGTAGGTTAATGGTTTACAATTCTCAAGGGATTTACAACTTAAATGATAATTTCGTTCAAAAGAATGTACTTTATGATGTAATTTTAAACTTCCGGGGCAGGAATGAGTAGATGCATGTGTTTTCTGTGTATGCAGGAGCAAAAGTGGCTCTTTAATGGTACCTAATAAACTATACATGGAACCTCTGTTCCCCGTGAGGTCTGTGAGCTTCATTCCGACTATGCCCAACTCTACTTCCGAGTGCCTTCTCATGTTAAGTAGGTCTCTTTGGCCAGTTTTCAGTGATACTAGACTTTTTTTGGATATTTTTATGTATGTAGTTACTCAGCATCTCTGTCCTATATTAGGGCGGGGGTGGGAGGGTGGAATCCTGCTTTTGATTTTATATCCCCAAACCTAAAGACAATTTATCTTCCTTGCAACCATGTATCAGGCATATAACCCAGACCCAGCCAGTCAGATGCAGTCACTAGAGTCTGCAAGAGAAAAATGCGAAGCAGATGGTGCAGTGTGGAATCTGTTCCTAATCAAGGTGGCAGAGGGCAGAGAGATGGGCTTTCATAGGTAGCAAATGATGTAGGTCTTGGCCATAGTAACATCCTTGGTTCCCAAGATGTGAGGCGTGGATTCAGTGCCTAGTGGCAGTCTTGCATGTGGATTTTGGTGGTGTTGCCGGTTACATAGGTATCATGCTCTCCTGGGGATTCTGTAAGCTCTGTAATATCTTTCAGAAATTCCTCTTCTGCTTAAACTAGCTAGTGTTGCCTCCATCCCTTGATTCCTTAGACTCTTGCTTAGCTGGTGGTTTAATTTTTATTTAGATGATAAACAAGAAGTCCAGGTCTTGGCTGAGGAAGGAAGGCCTGCCTAATATCTTCTCAGTTGGCCTTAAATAAAATAGATATTTTATAAACTATTGAAAGCATGCAGAAATTCCGTGGATAATAAACATCCATCTTAGCCACATCCAGTTTTGTCAAATGTATATACATTTAGCCATATTTGCTACATATTATTTAACGAGTGAAACATTACAGATATAGTCTACTTACTCGACTTTTTTAATTGGGTAGGTTTACTTTATTCTTTTCCATCTACAAACTTAAGTTTTAGGTGTTGCTGCTTCTCGGTTTCCTTAATGAAAAGGTCTAGAGAACTCTGTCTCTCAAAATCAGTTTAAATGCCTGTCTGTCTCTCTCTCTATCTATATATCCAGAAAACTATGACTCTATTGCAACACCACCAAGTTCATTCTAATTTTTTCGTGTTTGTAACTCCCTTCTTTGATAGTGAGAAACCTGGCTTCCATTAACTCAACCTATTTAATTTAGATCAACCCTCCTCGATTATAACTAACCTCCTGTTACTGCTTGCCTCTCCTCCCCAGTCTTATGCCCTCACCTCTGCTGGGATAACCTCCTTATCCTTGTTTGGCTTCAGTACCCTACGATGGTCCAGTCCTTCCCTCACTCCCTTCCCAATGAATATTCTGTTCACCCTACTCAGGCTCCACAGCCCATACTAGGCCACCATTAGTAACTAATGCAGGTACTCTCTAAACCCCCTTTGGGATCTGCCAATCCTGCATTGACTGTGCTTCCTTCCCCACCTCCATTCTGACATCTGCCTTGTTCAGCCCTACACAGTGGCTTTGGACTGAATTCATTCCTCCCTCCCTTCCTCTCTTTTTCTCTCTGTCTTCCTTCCTTCCCTTCTGTTAGTTAATAGACATAGGTCTTGCTTTCTCTAAGGATGTTACTGAAAATATTTTAGATTTTTGTTTTTTGTGTTTTTCCCCCATTAAGTATTCATTGGCTACCTGCATTGTCTCTTTTTCTTCTGAGTTATATATAATTTTCTGTTTTGGTCTGGTATCTTAAAGGCATTCCTTAAATGTCTGTGATTCTTATTTGTTCATTTATTTAGTCCTGTGGCTTTAAATATTAATATGTTGATGTTTCCAAAATTTGATCCTCTCCCCTAAATCCTGGACTCATCCATTTTTCTGCTCAGTATCTCCACTTGTATGTCTAATAAGCATCCAAAATCAGGATATCTAAAATAGAATTTTTTATTTTCCGCTGTAAACTTTCTCTTCCTCATTTTTGTAGGTTAGTAGTTAGCCTTAGTAAAGGCCAACGTTACTCATCTAGTAGCTCAGGCTGGAAACTCTGGAGTCACCTTTGATTTTTCTTTTTTTCTTATAGCTCATATCTGGTCCATCAATAAGTTCAATTGGTTTTTTAATCAGAATCTGAAAGGGCCAAGAAGCATAGACATTCCAATAGCAATGTGCACAACTTCCCACGTCTTAGTCTCTAGCATTCCCACTAAAAGAATCAAGCACCTTGGAGAAATGGATGATTTCAGGGCTGGGGCAGGGTAGATAAAAGATGATTCTGGAACATCTCATTAGGCCCAGATGTATGGAAGTGATGAAAAGGATGATGGAAGCATGTTACAAGGACATAGGAGCCAGTTTGAACAGCTCCCACTTGCCAAATTTGGGATAGCTTGAACACCAATATAGTTAAGTACAGTAATGAATTATAAATCATTAAAAAATAATTTATGAATTCATATTGATAATAGAAAATAAATAAATGGGTGAGGATGAAGGGCTATTATTATAGAATGCAGGGGCCAACTGGTAAATGTGGAAAAAATACTGGCGTTGGAAAATAATCACTTTGTAATCATCATAGTTAAAATTAGATCAGCAAGAATTATCAACAAATTCTAAATTTAGGGGGTAATTTTGTTTAAGGGTAGAATGTTTGTGTGGTCTCAAAGTATCTCCTCAGGGATTGAGTGGCAAGGGAAAAAAAGTAACATTAAAGTACAGTGTAGAAATCAGACATACCTTGACCAGGTGATCAAATTAACAGCACCAGGGAGGGACAGATGACATTCTGTGCCTCCAGATATGATACCCTGAGAAGATCACAACATTACCTATGCATCAGTGAGGATGCATAGTCTGAATCTAATCACGAAGAAATGTCAAAGCCAAAATGTAAAACATTCTGATTTTAAAACGGAGGAAGAGGACTTTATTCTTCAAAAATGTCAAATGTCATAAACGTTCTAGAAATGTTCTAGATTAAAGGAGCCTAAAGAGGTTGACAGCTAAATTCAACACGTAGTCCTAGACTAGAGCCTGAAGTGGGCGAGGATAAAGTTCTAGGACAGGGTCAACTCACACAATCGGTGTACACAGTAGATTGGCTAGCTAAAGTATTGTATCATGTGAAATTTACTGAAGTTGATAACTATACTGTGACTACATAAGAGATTATTGCAGTTTTAGGAAATACTGAAGTTTGTATGGGAAAAGATCCATGATATACGTAACAGCCTCAAATGGTTCAGAAGGAAATTGTTTATATAAATGTGTGTGCGTGCCCACACTTGATAGGAATTAAATGTTGATAATAGGTAAATTAGTTGAATTTGGTAAAGAATATATGGGTGCTCTTTGTACTATTTTTTTGTTACTTTGTACTATTTTTAATTTTGCTATTTTCAAAGTAACTTTGCAATTATTAAAATAAAAACAAAAGCATAACTCATATCTCACCCCTTCTTACTTCTTCCCTTTGTGAAGCAAACTTTACATCTTACTTGGACTCTTCTAGTAGCCTCCTTATTGATCTCTCTGCTTCTGCCCACATTGCCCTATAGTCATTTCTTTACACAACTGGTAAAGTGATTCTTTTAAAACTTAAGTCAGATAATATCACTCATCTTCTCAAGGCTTACCGTTCCACCTTAAATAAAAAATCAGTCCTAACTTAGACTTCTTGAGGCCTATTTGCTCTGGTCCACTTCATCCTCTCTGGCACCGCACCCACCAGTTACTCGGTGACACTCCTTTTGCTCCAGCTGATCTGGCCTTTTGTGTTCCTCCTGTAGGTCAAATGTATTCACTTTTCAGGGCCTTTCTGCTTGCTCTTCTCTCTGCCTGGAACACTCTGCCCAGGTATTTGTAGTTCTTCCTCTCTTTTCGCCTCTGCTCAAATCTGTCCTCATCAGAGACACTATCCCTGACTTCCTAGTTAAAATAGAATTTCTCTTCCTCCTTCCCATTACACTTTATTCCCCTTTACCAGCTTTATTTCTATTTCTGTTCTATATTCTGTATTTGTTGTCTATTTTTCTTTCCTTTTCGAATTTAAGCTCCTTGAGAGAGGGACTTTGTTTTGTTCACTAATGTGTCCCCAGAGCCTGGCACATAGTAGACTCTCATAAATGCTTGAGAATGGAAATATATTTAAGCTTCAAGCACTTAAAAGCTCACTGAAAACTCAGTGTATGTGAGTGGAGCTTCTTGGTTTGGTTGTCTTCACTGTAGGGTGATGATGAGTTTGGTGTGTGGACATCTAGCTGTCAGATCTTTTGTCTCTTAGGTCAGTTCCCCTGAGAGGTTTCCATCAATTTCCTGGCTGCAAAGAGGGAGAGACGGGGCGGGGAAGCTGTGGAAGCCTGGCTCCTAATGTTCTTGTCCTTATGCTTTTTTTTCCTGCAGATCAATGTGCTCCCCCTGTCCTTTTATCGTCTTTGTAGTAGGATTTCAGTAAGGAGTGGAGGCAAACAGATGTGTTCCCCCACCGATCCAATTGGCTCCTTGAATACAGGTCAAGGTTTCTTAAATGACTAAGAAGATTCCTACTGGATCCTATATATTAGGAAACTACGGTTGACTTGGGAACTGAGAGTCCTTTGCTCCCCATTAAGTCATGGCTGTCAGCTGAAGCGAGAACTTCTTAAATGAGAGTGTCTTAGCCAGTAGCCCCTTGTGATTATCGAGCACTGAAAAGGTAGCCAGTAGCCACTTGTGGTTATCGAGCACTGAAAAGGTAGCTGGTTTTGAGATGTTGTGTAAAATATGAACAAATTTTCACAGACGAATATAAAACATCTCATTAATAGTATTTTAAAATACTGACTACATGTTGAAATGATGATATTTTGGATATATTGAATTAAAATATATTATTAAAATTAATTTTATTTATTTTTCCTTTTTAAAATTTGGTTACTAGAAATTTAAAATGATACTATGTGGAGTGCATTATAATAATTTGTTCAACACTACTGTAGCGTAAAACAGCTAAAGCAAACACACCTGTCGCTGGTGGTCCTGGATCCTAGAAAGCCATGGAAGCATCAAAGTTAGAAGATAGAATTTTCCCCCCAAAGATGGATACTTTCATGTTTGACCTTGCTGTTCTCCTAGTTATTGTACTTTTCTGTATTTTGAAAAGAGCTATTACCGTTGTTAACTGTTAACTTTATATAGATTTGAACTTGCCAATTTGTTCCATGTCCTTTTTTTTTTTGAATGCTGAATTGCTAGCAAAACTGTGGAACAGAATAGAATGGATCAAAAATTTCCCAAAGTGTACTAGTCTATTTAAGATCTACATGTGGATTCCAGGACTTTTAGTCTTAGAGTAATTCCAAGGGCTATGAATAGTCTGAAAATGTCCTTTCACAGATACAAGGAGTTCTTCTTATTGCCTGAAAATAACCTATGGAAATACCTACTAGCTGAAACAGAAATGGAGACTATTTCCTTTTGACTGTCCAATGAGTAACATTCATGATTATTGACTAGTACTGGATCAATTTAGCCTCAAAGCCCAATTGATCACTGTATTCTTATAGCTATATTGGCCTTTTACTTCTCTACAGAGGCAGAGATTATAGCCCTTTGGCATTCATTTTTAATTTTATGAAGCGCGTTTCAAATTAAAACCTCCTATCAGATCACTCACCCTCCTCTGAGACATTAATGTGGTCCTTATATAATTAAGCCATCCACCATACAAGCCGTTTAACAACTTCCAGAATAGGAATTTGAAGTTGAAAACACTATTCCCAATTGCCATTCTTCAGCCTGAAGGATTAGGGAATTATAGCCCCTTATTTCTGACTCATCTTTTTTTTTTATCAGAATGCTGAAAGATGAAATCTTTTCTTATTTCAGTTATATTCCTTTTTCCTTACTTGCGTGCTTAGGAAGATAAGTTTCCCTCAAGACCTGAAGAATTATGTCTATTTTTTCTAAGGGTTAAAAGATATCAAACTAAGTAGTTAGATTTTATGTCCCTCAGACTAACTTTCTGGGTCAGTCCATTTTGAAAAAAAAATATTTTTCAGGTAGCTACCAGATCATTTTCCTATAAAAGTATCCTTTTTTCCAGTTGAAAAAGTTATGTAGTCTCTTCTCTATCTTTCCTTCAGTGGACAGTACGTTTTATTCAGTTTTTAGTTTTTCTGTTAGTTACAAAACTGTAGGTTTAAATTGCTCTTTTAAACTATATATATAGTTTTTTCATGGTGAGGAATTTGGTTTATTTATACCATCTCCTACCTCTTTTCTTCATCTTACTCTCCAGTTTTGTTAGTTATAATGTTATTTTAGTTCTGCTATAGGTTATTTTCATAAAATAAATAATATATTTTCTAATTTTGATTTCTTCAGCATCAGATTGTTATGTCTTGACTTTCATTATGTAAGATGCGGAAATTAGTATCTCCTCCTGTTATACTTTTAATTTGACATTTCATTAATTTTTAGAGAACAGTTTTCTGGCTTTATCCTAGAGGCAGTGACGTTCTTTGCAGGGTCAGGGTTTGTATATGGAAAGTGTGGAAAGTGACCAAATGGCCCAGGTGTTGCTCACACCTTTTTAAAATTTATTGCTCCATTTCCCAGTGCTGCTCTCTGTCCAGGCTTAGAGCATCTCCCCATCTTTTCTGGGAAAACTGGTTCCTAATTCTACTACAACTCTTTCTCATTATTTAATTTGGGTCTTCTTCTCTATGGTGTATTTGTCAGCGTAATCTCATTTTCTATCTGTTTTCCATAAATTTACCAAGATCTGGTCTCTCGCAGCCCATACCCCCTTCTCAATGCATTTTTATACCCTTTATGGTCCTATCAATGGGAATTTGGAAGGGAAGAAGGAAGATAAACACATGTGCTCAGTCTATCTTGAACTAGAAGTTCTAAAAATGATACTTGCTTTTCAATTATTTTGTTATTATATTTTTAATGGTGTGTTTATATTATTTAGATTGCTTTAATATAATCTTTTTAGTCCTCATAACAATCTTTGATGTAGGCGGGACATATATTATTTTTGTTTTACAAATTAGGAAACCGAGGATTAGAGAGGCTAAGTAAGGATTTACTGAAGGTCACTTCCCTAAGTGGCAAAACTGTGATAAATATCAGAGCCCAGATCTTCCAACTCATAGTACATTTAGTTCTATTTTTGTTATACTATTTTTGATTGGACACACGGTTCCAGTGTCCTCAAGTTTTTAGTCCTTCTCCCGTCTCTCCCTATTTTCCTCTCTTCATGGTCTTTGTGCCATGTCTTCTTTGAAATAGAATCTCAGCTTTTTATTTGTTTGTTTGTTTGTTTGTTTACTAGCTCTCTTATTCTCTGTCTTCTTATAATGTCTCTTTTTTTTTTTAGACTATTAGATGGTTGGGTCTTTCTATTTTGGGAAGAAAACTAGGGTTCTTATGTGATTTTATTTTTCTATGGTTAATATATGGTAAGCTACTTTCTTAATCAACATTTTTTACTTCTCATTCTTTCCAAAATCAGTCATGAAACTAGAGTGAAGAATTGTCCTGTGTTTGCTGGTGTTATTAGTACCAGTCTGTAAAGGTGGTTTGGTTGTGTCAGTGTAATTGGGTTCTTTAAAGTGGATTAGACAGGCATTCTGGATATAGCACATATTGAATTATACACATTTACTGTTTAGTTGTCATACTTATTTACTAGGTAAAAATAAACCTGCAACAGATCTTCATCAAGAGTATTTGTGTCCCACACTCCAACACTATTCACAACTTTATTTTCCTGGAGATCTTGGAGGTGGACTAGAGTTATATTTGTGGTTTATGTGATGACATCACCTCCTAATAGAATAGACTAGGATTCGTACCATAGAAATCTCTCTTTTTCTGGAAGGAATAAACACACACACACACACACACATTTCATTGAGGCTACCTTTAATTCAGGCAGTTTGTGGAGTTATATAACTCCAGGTTGCACCACTTCTAAAATACTATGTGAACGGTGCCTTCTAGAGTAGTGCCAAAAGGCAGCCCTAGTAGACTTACCTAATTTAAGAGCTTACGGAATATCATTTAATGAACTCATTTGAAGTTTAGGAGTCTGTTCTGCTTGGATTCCAACTCAATGTAAACTCTTTGTCTTATTTTTTTTTTCCTATACAAAGTTTAAAAAAATACCATTTGTTCTACTGCCCAATTACCTCACAGAGAAGATTGAAGGATTAGTTAGATTAAAAAAAGATTATAGTGGAATTCCTTGGAAATATATTCTTATGGCTATGGTGTGTACCAGCTATAGATGATAAGTGTTACCAGAGACACTGTTCATACATATAAAAATGTTTCTTATAGTTAAGTTATGAAGTTTGAAAATGAGCCTCACATACTTGTTATTACATAAACATATTTGATGGTTGTGCTTAGACTTGTGGTTCACCCTTTTCCAAAGAGGGATTTTATTTGGGTCCAATGCATATACTACTTGCTCGTTTAAAATACATTTTTTTAATCGAATTTTCTAATATGTAATTCCAAATCTAATCCTAATTTTTTACTTTTTAATTTTAAGAGAATATTGACCTTTGTTTTTTAATTTGAAATTTTTGACTTGAGTAATTGAACCATGTGAAAATAGGAAACATGTAAATACTTTGGTATCTTTCCTGCTTATAAGAAAGGGGTTAGATATAGATATTAACAACTTTATGATTGGACATATATATCTAGTATATAACTGTACTGTCTATTTTAAAATGGATTTTAGATAGGAATTTTTAATATGAAAGGTTAATATATAAAGTAGGAAAAGATTACAAAGTTTAAAACTTCTCTGAGCTTTTTTGTGAATCTTTTCTTCTGCTATATTTAATTAGTTGTCTTTTTTTGTATTTCCCATGTAAGTTGTATTTTACATTGTTGGAGGAGTAATGTGGAATTTGTACAGATTTCTAGGAAATGCATTTTCAAAAAATTCAAAAGAAATTTATTCCCATTCATCATCACATTCTCCTGTATCCTCTAGTGCCTGGCTTTTCACATACATATATAATACATGTTTGCACTATATTGAATTGAAGTTTTTACTGTGGGATTGAAAGCAGCCCTGTGAAAGAGCTGAGAAAACAATTGACCACACTGGATGTGTAGCCCAACCTATTGTTTAGTCTCTGGATGGACTATTCTGATTTTGACTTCCAGGATTTTTAATTTGGTTATTTCCAACAGACTGGGTGGCATTGATTTTCTCAGATTATTTAGTTTTGTTTTAAACAGGATTTTGGATGCTGGGCTTAAGGACTATCTTGGAATGCTTGCTTCTGTTTATTACTCGTCTCCACTTGTCAATTAACTACTAAAGCTTTAATAAAAAGAGGTTTAAAAAGTAAGGCCAAACTTTGCCTTCTCCCCTTACTAAACTTGTAGCATCTGGCAGTAGATAAAACTATACTGGGACTTATTGGCACCGTGGCGCAGAGCATTGAAGAATTCCATATTGTGACAACACATCAAAATAAATTGCTGTCAACAGACCAAAACACCAAGTGCTGTGATTCTGTCTGACGTGTGAAGATTCAGACAGGCTGTCTTGACAAGTTGTGGTGGAGCACCTGCATTTGACAGAAGACAGTGATATAAATCTGATTTGCCTGATATGAAGCACCTAGATATAGTTAATGCTGGTGACAATAAGTCTGCATAAAATTTCCAAGATACAAGTCTGATTTTATTTCCTCTGTTATGTGGTATTATTATTTTTTGTGTATGTGTGGTCACATTTTGATACTTACTTGGTTCCTATTTGTGTTCATAGTTTGGCTTTGAAATAAAATTGCAAATAATAAGTTCTGAAAATGTAACAAATTAAGGTTTTAAGTCAGGCTTTTTTTTTTTGGTAGTATTGTAGAAGGCAATACTACTGCAGTTGCTCAAAGCAAAAGAAAAGCAATGAAATTTTTTTTTACTAATCATAAAAGTAATTATAGTTGAGGTTGCATTAATTTTGTAACTTTACAGCCAAAATATTGAAAACAGTGGGCTTAAAAGTCATGAATTAATATAAATCTTCTCTCAAGCTGTATTTGGCTTTAAAGCCTCCAGAAGAGGTAAAAATCATTGAATAGGTGGTTAATTTTTACTTTTCATTACCAATAAATGATAACTTTTTATAGTACCAGCATATATCACATCTTATTAAAGAATGTGTAAAACATATCATGGCTCTGGAGTTTAATTATAGAACTTCTTACTATCTTCTCTGATTCAGTTCTTCATGTAACCACAGATACTTCATTCTGACAGTGGTAAGCTAGTAAGAAATGCATAGAGATAGAAATTTCAATTATATTTTCTAATTACATCTTAAGATTTAAGAAATATTAATAATGGACTTTTAGTTAAAAGATCCCTTTTAAAAGCAAAGGATTCCTATAGAGGGTTTAGATTACATCATTCCTTAAAATTTAAGACAATTAAATAAAGCAGAAATGAAGACAAGGTAATATTGTGTTTTCACTCTTTTATAATTAACTTGTTTATAACTTTCATGGTAAACTCGTTATTGTCCAGTTATAGAAATCTATTCAGTTTTCCTTAGTTTCAAAGATGCTATTTCTTATTTAATTTATTTTTTAAAACTCATTTGAAGATTAGTTTCAAAGTGTAGCCAATTGTTGCTCTGTGTTGTTGAAAAACATAGAGAAAGAATTCAAGAATTCTCCAAAGTTGAGAAATTTTGAAAATTGCTCTCTCCATTACATAGTTTTTAAAGGTATAAAATATTATTTTTAAAAAAATTATCATTCATTCTTGACTCTATTGTTATTTTATCCCTTAAAGGCTGCTAATGAGAAATAGAGCCTCATTATGATTTTAAGGATGAGAGAGGAAGGCTTTTAATTAATGATATGTAAATGGTCTTGAATTGATTATGTTAGAATATCAAGAGAGATGGGTAGAAGCTGTGGTGTAATATATTTTAATTAAGAATTAATTAAAAATGATGGCAATTTCATAAAGCCTCACAGAAAATAGTGGAATTTACTTTCTGTCAGGAGTAAATTAGCCTGTGATTAAATAAAGGGCCTGCATTAATAGTAGAGTTATTTTTAAACTGTGCTATAAAGAATTATGTAATTTTTCCTAAATAAGTAAAATTAAAATTTAATATGAAAAGGTGGGTCGTAAACAGTTCAGGGAGCTAACATGCTTGTGAACCTAATTTATTGTTCCTTTGTTAAGAAAATTTTGTGTAAATATTTTTTAACCTGAGCTATAGTACACTGTGTAGCTTTAAAAGAATGGACTTTTAATTGGACTTATTGCCCGATTAGTGTAGGGTTACAGAAGGCAGTTACAAGTAGCCTTGATAGTGTGTTTGTCCTCTTAGGTTTACTATGCAGATCTGGGAAAATTCTTTACTTTATTTATCATAGAAATTGATTTTTTAAAGGAAGTACTCTTTTGTTGTTCTCTAGAGTTTAAAAACATTTCTTACATAGATGTGATTTTTTCCTTGTAAATACTAATATTTTTACTGAAGGTGATGACACTACTTTAGAAATTTCTAAAACGTAATATTTCTTCATGTTGAAGCTTGATATTTCCCTGAGCATGTTTTTATATTCTTGTCTAACAGGTGACATTATTTTATACAACTTTTTTTTTCAGTAGCTTAGAAAGGGTTTTAAAAGTAAATTGTATTTGAGCTTAATTTTGATTATAATTTATTTGGCTATAGTAAAAGAAAGGCTGTATAATCTAATAAATGCATATATTTCATTAATGTGTTCCCACATGTTTACATAGGGCAGAGGTTCCCAACCCCCAGGCTGTGGACCAGTACTGGTCTGTAGCCCGTTAGGAACCGGACTGCGCAGCAGGAGATGAGCCAAACGAATGAAGCTTCATCTGTATGTGCAGCCACTCCCTGCGCTAGCATCACCGCCTCAGCTCCACCTCAGATCATCAGGCATTAGATTCTCATAGGAGCACCAGTCCCTGGTGCCAAAAAGGTTGGGGACAGTTGATAGGGTGTGTTATGTCTGTGTGGTAGCTGATTGTATTTGGATCATTATTTAAAACTCTGTATAATACACTGTGACATCTTCAACCTTAATTCTGTACTTCATACTTATGAAACACAGGCTGAGTAATTGAATTTGGGAATTTTATAGATCCTCCATCTCAGCAGTTGAATAATTTGGATATACACTTGTGGGTTTTTTTTAAAAACTGTTTTTGGCTAAGTAGCTAAAAAAAAAATGTATTTTTTTTTTTGTCAGTAACTACTATCATTCAGTGAGTCTCATTGCCTACATTTGCCCATTTAACAAGTCTATATCTTATATGTGAAACTTCATAGTATAGCCATGTTTTGTGAAGCCCCTATGATATTTAAAACTAAAATATACAGTTGTGGGAAAGGGAAAGTGAGGAATGAGCATCCTCCAGTTCCTTCAGCAAATGCCTACTATTGCTGCTAATTAGTAACATCTTAAAATTTACCCATCATTGTAGTTTATAAAAATATGTACATTATTAAAAAAATTATGACCCTGTGTATTTACTTGTATTCACTTGTACATGCTACTCAGAATATGGATTTTTTGTTTTCTCTGTGTGTTATGTTGTTCATTGCTTTCATCTTAAGCTGATTTTACATTGCAAAGATAATTTTAAAAAGGCTGAATTTTGTATATATAATGTTAATATGATCCTTTTTAAGGGAGAGAACACTTTTTTTTTGGATGATAGTTTTAAAGAATGTTTTCTGTGTTAGGTTTGGGAGTAATGTGGTTTCTAAGAAAGTTTTAGGGCTAAATATGAATTGTTCATTAGTGCCTCTATGAAATTTTTGTGGTAGCTACTTTGGATCAGTCTACTTTTTTTTTTTTTTAATAAAGAAAAATTCAAAAGGAACAAATATTTTTATTTTGAAGTTTAGAAGGTAGAAAAGAATGGTTAAGAGGATGAAAAATAGATCCAGTGCAGGAAGGTTAAGGGATTTGGACAATATGTTAACTAAAGAAAAGAAAGCTAAAATGTGGAAGAATTTTTATAAGATCAATGCCAAGTAATTAGTTTCTGTATACTATTACTATAATTATTTTTATTTAATTTATATTTATTATCTTTATCAATAAAAGATGAAACTTAAGGAAGTGTGACCTTAAAATGAAGCAGGAAAGATTTTGATTGATTTTGTGGAAGAGCTACTTGACCACTAGTGTGAAAAATAACTGCTCAGTTTGTAAGATTTTGTATCTGTTAGTCTCTCTTGGATAGGTGCTAGATAGGCCTGTAGTCAAAGATTTTGACCAGAAGCTTACTCAAGCACCCTCCAGTTCTGTTATTCCATCTTCCTGTATTTTTTGTATTTCTAAGGAAGGTATGTCTATAATTTCATGAGAATGAAATATCCTAATTTGTTTGTTATGTTTGTCACGGGATACTAGGCTTCTTGTTGCTGTTTTCCTAGTAGTTGAAAGGAAAAGAGAACGCTATGGTAGTCTATAGGGTATGTTTTAAGTATAATGAATCAGGCCTTTATAGTTTATAAGGAAATTTAAAAGGTCTAGAAAGATATATAGAGATAGATTTTAATTATGAAAGAATTTAAATTAGAATCTATATAGTGAATTAAGTTTGACTAATTATTTTAATGCTCGTTGTTTGCTAGAGAATGGGAGACAATTAAATGCCCAGGAATCTCTGATCTCAACATTGCTTTCTGTAGCCCCAGCAGCGGTAATGTAACAATGATAGCTACTATTTTATTGAGAACCTACTGTTTGTGATGGCCCTCTGAAAAGTACTTCACATGCTTAATTCATTTAATCCTCACATCAACTCTAAATGTAGGTCATCGGTTCTCAAACTTTATATTTTCAGGATCCCTTTTCACGCAATTTGGAATTATTGAGACCCCTAGAGACTTTTTGCTAATTTGGATTATATCTATCAGTATTTACCAATTAAATTTTTTAAATTTGTTAGTTTATTTTAAAATAACAATAATAAACCAGTTGCATTTGGACATAAGTAACATTTTAAAAGTAAAAAATCATAGTTTCCAAAAGAAAAAATTAGTTAGAAGAGTAGTGTTGTTTTGCATTTTTTGCAAATCTATCTAGTGTCTGGCTTCAATGGCTAGATTCTCATATCCATTCTGCATTCAATCTGTTGTGATATCATACTTAATGTAGCAACATCTTATTGATTTTATGAATATAGTTTTGATCTTGCCAGACCCCTGAGGGTGCCTTATGGCCCTAGGGGTACTTGGGCCACTTTTTAAAAACCACTGATTAGGAAGTATCCTCATTTTACAGGTAAACACCACTGTTTACTTCTGCTATGCTAATAAGTATCTATCTTTCTTCTTTTTTTTCCCCTCATTTTTAACATTTATAAGATCCATCTATAGTTGTGATAATGGCAAATTTAATGTGGTAGTTTCCCTTCCTTTAGAATCTAATCTGGGAGCTAGAATATCCTGTACATCTATTTCATTTTGATTGGGAGACGCTTCTAAATGTTAACTATGGGTAGCAGTTTTCAACCAGTTCAGTTCTAGCATAGTATCTTTGAGAAAGACAACAACATTAATATTTAACTAGTTCCAAAAGTTAGAACATTTAATTCTGGGAGGAAACTGCTAAAGTTGAATATGGTGCATATAGGGTATAGCCTAATAAATTCCTTTATTCACCACCATCTTATTAAATTCTTCTTGGGAATGATTTTTACCTACTTTTTATGGCTCAGATATTTCATTTGTAGAAACCTTTATTTGAAAAAAAATTTTCCTTATTTGAAAATCAAATAATTTATTTACTGTTTTTATATCTTGATTATTTGTCACAAATGATATGGGAATAATCTTCCTCTTTCCCCAAATGTTTTATGTGAAGTTTCAGACAGAATTGAAAATCAGATATTGTAAGCGCATGGTGACTCTAGCATGTCTGGAATATTCACTGATTAATGCAGGGTCATCGATGATTAGGGAAATCTTTTCTTTGAAACTGTATCTATGATTATGAATGATACAAAAACATATCATGGTAATAGTAAGAAGTGTTTAGACAGTTCAAGTGATTGTGTGAAGACCTTATTGGGAAGAATAGATTGCTCTGTCCTTCAATTATGGGCATAATTTTTAACCTAACAAAATTATGTAAACTATAAATGAATGTATTTGAATGAGGTATTGGTAGAAATTGGAAAGAGCCATGGAGGGTATAAAAAATTTTTACATATTTTTAGTTTTAAGCACACATCCATCCATGTTCCCTCCTGTTAAATTTAATAAATGTTAACATTTTGCTGTATCTACTTTAGATATTGACTTAAAAAACAATCCCAGTTATATATAGTTGAACATTCCCCATCCCTTTTGCCTACTAACTGCTACCTACACAAAGTAGTGCTAACCTTAGAGTTGGTACATATGCTTTTCTGAATTTTTAAAAGACTTGCTGCATATGTATATGTTCATTATAATATGTAGTTAGTATTTTAGCATTGATGTCAATATAACACATACAGTTTATATAATACATATACTGTTTTATAGGTTGCTCGTTTTTACCATTGTTTTCCACGTGTATCCAGTTTGTTACCTATGGGTTGATTTAATTTGTTTTAACTTTTGTAGTACACCTGTCCCTTGATTTATGTGGATTATTCATTTCACGCATCTTTTTTTAACGTGGAGGAAAACTGCATAAAAACAGTCCACAGTACAAAAAATAAATACTAAAGGCCAATATAAGTCATAAAAATACTTATTTCACATGTTTTTCATTAAAAATGCTAATGAAAATTCAGAAAGACCAAACAAATTTCATTCACTGTAACTGTAAACAATCAATTCTCTTTTTAATTGACATAAAGTCACTATCTTTGTCACTCGAAATATTTGGAAGCACTGCTTCGGTTTCATCATCTATCTATCTATCTATCTATTCATTCATTCATTCATTCATTCATTCATTTTTCCAGTTGGATGGTCTTTTTCCAACCTCATCTTTTGCTAAGTTTTCATAAATTCTTCAGTATTCGCTATAATATATTTATAAAATTGTTCAAAATTTTAAGGCTCATTGGATGTTTGGATCAATATCTAGAATTGCAGTTTCCAGTTTTGTGGCTAATTGAAGAGCTTTGTAAATATTTTCTCCAGTGAATGAAACTGGTTCAAGGTCACTGCTGTATTTGTTAGCAGGATAGGCTTCAGATATTAAATGAATGAATTAATTATCAGTTAATTTGTGATCAGTAATTCATTAATATCATCTACATTCAAATTGTCAGAGCCTTCTTCTTTAAATTTATTTAGTAAATTAATAATGCCAGCTAATCTCTCTTCTGTTGTTGGAACCATATTCCCTGGCACAACCACTTATGGCCATATTGCTTTCCAGCATACATTTAAAGTTGACTTTATATCACTCAAAGCTAAAGCAATATCCTTGATACAACTTAAAATTGTATATTTAATCTAGACTTCTGTAACTCTAAGTGATTCATTATCTTCAAGTTAATTAAAAATATCATTAAAACTCTGTTTAACATAATTAATCATAAAAGGTAGAAATAATGCCTTGATCTAAAGGTTGGCTCGAGGGTGTTGTATTTGGTGGCTAATATACATCTTTTATATTTGGGTATTCTAAATTGTGTGGATGACTTAGGTGTATTATCTAAAAGTAAAAGTATTTTAAAAGGAAGGCATTTTTGCTTCAATAAATTTTCAGCTTTCCACAGGAAAACATTTGTAAACCAATCCTGGAAAACATCAGTAGTCAACCAGGCTGTGTGTGTGTGTGTGCGCGCCATCCAAGGATTAGGAAGGTCATTAATAATTGTGTTAATAAGTATTAGTTCTTTGTACATTGCTGAGTTAAGCTATTGTTTTTTAGAAAGAGTAATCTCCAATAATGGAAATGAAAAAGAACCACGTAAATGGAAACGATGAATTGAAAGTCTGCATAATGGGGGAATATTTACTGTGTATAAAAAAAAAAACTCCCGTAAATCAAGGAACGGGTGTGGTCCATTTTGAAAGTGAATTTCGCATTCATTTTACAATTGATGGTTGCTTTTATAAATATGCTTGTATACCGCTTGTTCACATATTCTTGTTTATATACAGAATTTTTCTGAGGTGTATAACCAGAAATAGAAATGTTGGGATATAGAGTATATGTACTCGATGTTGCTGAATTGTCATCCAAAGTGGTTATGCCAGTTTACATGCTACTCACACAAAGACTGTTTGATACATAGCTTTGTTTTCAAATTATGCATTTATTTTTCAGAATCAGAAACTAAATTCATTTAAGATATTAGTCCACTATATGTCTTTATGTGTTGGATATAGATGTCAGTAGTTTTAAAATTTGGACTTTTGTTCACTATAGTAATTTGTATTTTGCTTTTTTGGAAGTATTGGTTTATTATCCAGAGAATTTATTTTGAGTTATTATTTGTGAACTGACAAGATAAACACAAAAGTCATTTGGTTAAATATACTTGCATCCATACTTTCAGTAGGCAATAATTTCGTTTTTGACCTGCCCAGATGTGATACATATAATTGTATTGCCTAGACAAATTATCTAGATTTCAGGTAGAAATGCTCCAATGATATTTGTACTGGTTGAAAATAATTAGGAATCAAAACCATCATATTGAGGATAGGACCAAAATTAAGGTTGTTTTAAGTTGTGTTGTTTCAATATTCATATCATGATAAATATTTGTCATGACAGAACCCTATGAAAAGGAGAAAAGGGAATAAATACTTTACAGCTCTTCTGCTATCTAGCACTACTCTAATGTATTCTAAGCTTGTAATAAAATTTTACTGGTTGATCATTTAAATACAAGGTTAGAAATAAATTTGATAATCCATCTGGAAAATAATGGTCAATTTTTAAAACTACTGTTGACCTTTCAATTAGAATATCAAGTTAAAACATATCAGCTTTGGGCTATAGTTAATTGATTTATTTATAACAGGAAGTTATTGACCACAAGGTTCCCTCTCAGATTAAAAGTTTTGTAATATATTTAGAATGTTCAATTTATTCCATTTATTAGGAAATCAAAAGGAACATAGAGTTCTAAACATCATTCTGACAGATTTGTTTGCCCTTATTTCTATTAAAAATATTTCAAAACCTTTGATTTAATACTGAGAATCAGTAACATAAGTCACCTTCTTTGTTCTAGGATAAACAGAACGCATGCTTTCTGCAGTTCCCTTGATCAATGAGAAAATGCCTTATAGCAAAACCACATGGAGAGAATGTAGCTGTAGGAGATCCCCTGAGAATTTTTTTGATTGGAGCTGGGAGTTTGGTATTGAAAGAAGAGGGAGACAGACAGGTTGTTTGAAAAAATTCCCATTAGACCAAATGCTTATGTTGGAGCTGTGCTACAACATTTTTCATGTAGGAAGTGCAACTTTATCAATTTTAAAGGTTAAAGGCTATTCATTGCATGATTATAGTAATGTATTTCTACTTTGGAATTTTTGTATATATCTTATTGCACTTAATTCGCCAGCGGACCAGAAATTTCACTTATTCACACGCTGCTTGTCCGTCCTTTTCTAGGATTTTATTCTGGAAATATATTACTACAAAATTTATTACTTAGTTCTTAAAGTCAGTGCAGCTACAGTACATTTTCTTGAGCTAAATACACTTGTCAAGTGTATAGACAGCAAAGGAGAGAGATAAGCTTGTTGGTTTGATCACAATTATTGTGATATATGTACTGTGTTAATGTTGATATCCTTTTCTTGGGAATGCTAATATCATTAGATGAGTAATCTTGACATTTACTTTGCTAATCAGGGGTTGCTTAAATTTCTCTATTCAAGTTTTGGTTCAATTTAGTTAAAATTCTCATTATATGACATGGATATGTGCTTAATTTTGAATATTTCAGCAGCTTACTTTGAAGTTTTCTTTGCAGCTAAACTGTTAGGATGCTCAATATTTCGACCTCTTATTCCTTAAATTATAAAAAATAAGAAGTAAAATAGGAACATTTTAATGTTTCCCTGCAAGAAGAGAAGCAAAGTTGATTGTTTTAAGAAGATTCTAATTGAAGAATTAAAGTGCCATGGTCTTTTGAAGATTGGCTTGGTCCTGGCACTGCTCTGTGGCGGTGGAGCCCCAGATGCCTGGCCAAGCATCCCTTACCGACATCTGGAACCAGTTGCAATACATCACTGTCAAAACTGCTTTCTATACGTATCTGCATTTACACATTAGTTACCCACGCAGCACTCATCAAAAAGCTGAACAATCTTGACATGGTGTCCCTTGTGGAACTGCAAAGGTGAACCGAAGTTGGGAGGCAGTGTCTCGCGTCACTGTCTGCTGAGCTCTTACAACAGGAAGCCTGATTAAAAGTGAAAGGAAAAATTTATCAGTTGCCTCAGCTCTGTAGACTTCAGTATAATTTTTTATTTACAAAAAGGTTTTTTTGGTGTTATGTAAAGCATATATATTATGAACACCGAACTTGAAAACTGATTTTGTTTTGAAACAAGAAAAATATTTCTAGCTTTTAATTGAAAAAAGATGGCTTTGTATGTTTCTTAGATTTGCTAGTAGCTATATAATTTCTTTTATGTATCATTTTAGAGAAAATTTAAATGTAAAAATAGGACCATGAATTGTAAATAAAATATTGATAACACTGTGTAGCTTAGCTTTAATTAAAGCATTGTATAAAATTTGAAACAATTGATCTTTGCAGTTATATTGGTAATAGTAATTTTGTGCTTATTAATTTTCCAAAAACTGGATAATAGAAAAGGAAAAGTGGTTATTTAAAAATGTTTTGTATTGTGTATTGATCCGTGTTTTTGAAAAAGAAATATGAATTTTGACAAAAAAGAAACATTGGCTCTTTATGTAAAGAATTATTCAGGAGTCTTTGATATCATGTCCTCTACAGTAATAATACTAGTAATAGTAATGCTGACAATGGCTGACATTTCCTTGACATTTTATGTACTAGAAATATTCTTTGTCTTTTATATAGATTATCTCATTCAAACAATAAATGAGAGTACTATTTCCCCTATTCGAAGGAAGGAAAACCATGCTTAAAAAAGCTAAATGACCTGCCCAAACTCATACAATTAATAAGTGGTAGAGCTAGGATTCAGTTCCCTAGTGACTTGTTTCTAGAGCTCATACTGTTTTTTGTTTATTTTATTTTTGTTTTTTATTTGTTGGATTGTATGTTTTACTTTATAAAGATTTCTAAATATACTAAAAAGTAGAACATATAGTGAAGTCTTATATAACCATCGACCCTATTTAACCACTATCATTATTTTACACTTGTTTCATATCTAACCACCCCACCACAGGCTTTTTTTCTGCTAGAATATTTTAAAGCAAATTCCAGACACCATGTTATTCTGCCCCTAAATACCTAAGTTTGCTTTTTAAAGATATTTTCTTCCTTACATAAACCATAGTGCCAGTATCACACCTCAAAAAATCAATAAGTTCTTTGATTAACAGGACTATTTTAATGTCACCTAATATCTATTCAGATTTCCTGATCGTCTAACATGGGTCTTTTTACAGTTGGGTTGTTTGAATCAGGGTACAAAAAAATGTCCATTCCCTGAGTGTTATTGTTAGGACTCTTAACTGTCTTTTAAACTAGAACAAAGAGACAGCCTCCTCCCACCCCTACCCTCACCCCCACCCCACCAGCCGGTGGCTACCAGTGCTTTTCCACATATCATTTGGCTTCTTGAAGAAACCAGAGTGGTTATCCTGTAGAATGCTTCACATTCTGGATTATGTTGATTACTTCCTCATGGCATTATTTCATTTATGCCTATATTCTCTGAATTTCTTCTAGACTGGAAGTTTGATCTAAAGGCTTGATTAGATTCATATTGTATCATGTCAGCCATAAAGCTTGGTTGTCTTACTTTTTGTAATGCTAAGATTGATTCCAGTAGTGCCATTCTGCTTCTTTCATTGTCAAGTTCCTCATTCATCATTCTTTTACCTAATGGTTTTACCATCTATGGATGATCAGTGCTTGAATTACTGAAATTCTTTGGGGTTGAAAGTGGTAATTTCTAATTATGTTAGTCCTTCTTCATTTATTAGCCAGAACTCTTTAGAAGAGCTTTATTTGATCCACTAGGGCTATTTGGTTATCGTGAAATACAATTCATACTGGAAATGCAGTATAAAATACTTAATTCTTTTCCTTTAATTATCAATTTCCAGAGTAATGAGTTAGTACCTTACTATGTATCCTCCAGTGGTATATAAGTTTTGATTTTTCTTTCTTTCTTTCTTTTTTTAAATTTCAGTAGTTATGAAATCTTAGCTTTTTTTTTTTTTTTTAAATGTGCAGTGCGTTTTAATCAGTTGCAGGCATTATACTTTCTGATGCTGAAATTGTCCCACATTTATCCAGTGGGATATCCATGTAGCTGGCTCCTATTTTCAAGACTCTATTATTAGCTTTTATAGCTTCTTACTTTCTGGCACCAGAAAATATGCTAGGCTCATCTTGTATATCCCTAGCATAAGACCTAGAATGTGCAGTTTCTCCAAAGAGTCATGGTTCTCTTTATCAAGGAATGACATATAAAGACCACGATATGGGTACTTATTGCTATTGGGTTGTTTGCTTTTAGGAAAAGAGAGGAAAATGAATTTACAACGATAATTCTAATTCAAATTCAAATTTAAGATTTTAGGGTTTAATGTCTTGTCTTTCTTTTTGTTGTGCTAAAAATTGAATTCCTAACAAAATTAACATAATTATTTCCTTGTCCTATATTATATCTATAATGGTTTCAAAAAATCCACTGACTATTGAATAAAGTTAAAGTCTTCTTTACAGTTTTTAGGGGGAGGGCCCTTAGATTATAGATTATATGTCCCTGTGAATGTGTAAACCACTGTGTTCTGAGGTCAGATTGATAGACAGTTACATCATTTGATGAGTCTTCAGTTTTTAAGATTGCTTTTTCCTGTATGACTTGGAACCTGGATGGATTCTTCAACTCTCAGTAGTTGTTCGCCGCTTCACTTGCCTAGGATCCCATGTAGCACTGGTCCTTTTTCCTTTGAGAGGGGTTTTTTTGTTGGGTCCATGACCATCCCTTTTGCTTTTCTCTTTGCCATTACCACTTGCTATTACTGTGTGTTTTTGGCTGCTCCTATCTATATGCTAAGATTTGAGGGAGATTTCTTCTTTTCACGTACTTTTGTAGAAGACATCATGTGTAGGTTTATTCTTTCCTGAATATTCTCTCTAGTTATGATGAAATTTGATGAGATTTTAAAAATATGTATGTTGTTATGTTTTTGTATCTGGAAGCTCCAGGGTCTGCATTATCTTAACCACTGTATATTGCCTTCGTGATGCTCTAGCATGCAGCTTGGCCTTAGAAAGATTTCTTTTGAGTTTTATGCTTGAGTGCTAATTATTGAGGTATGAGTAGAAGCAAAGAGAGAGAAGAAACAGTATTTACAGCAGTAAATGCCTGGAATATGCCAAAAATGTGTTGATAATGAAAAAAAAATATATTACTTTTTCTTGCCGAACCTTGTAATACCATAAATTTGAATTACCCTAATTTTATGGCTTAGAAAACTGAGGGTTAGCAAAGTTACATAACTTGCCTAAGGTTACGTAACTTCGTCTAAGTGACAATGCTGGATTCAAACTGAAGTGTATCTGGCTCCAAAGTTACTTTCCAGGAACTTTTGTAACATGATCTCAAAGCAGCTATACAGAGAGTTTTTAGACAAATCAACTTTGTCTAAACTCAGGGTAATGCTCTTAAAACACTTATACTGATTATATGGTATCTGTAAAGGGTCCTAAATTATTTTGTAAAACAGTAGCTTAAAAGACTGAGAAGAATATTTAAAAGTTGTCTTGTCCTAGATTCTTTATTAAAGATGAAGGAAGTAGAGCATGTGTTACCGTGAAATATATTTGCCTTCCAAATTCCTAGGAAAGTGTCAGAAGAATGATGTTGCATAGAATGCAGTCCTGCCCACTATCTGAACTCTCCTTAGTGTTATAACTCACCACTGAAAACTGGCTTTTCCTGATGTTCTCCTCTTTCTCAACAATATGCTAAGAAACAATGTTAGGCCTATGGAATGATGATGTTTGGAGATCTGGTTCTACATTTGCTAGATGAGGTTTATAAAGAGAGCTTTGGACAAAAGAAAATAAGGCAAATGTTTTAAAGTTCTAAGTCAGCCTCTATTTTTAGAGAAAAGAAAATTTAAATTGGATTGTCTAGAAATACATACTTCTTTCAGGAAATGACATGTTTAGTGCGCGTCAAGAAAGGAATCCCTACCCCTCATTCTTTTTATTCCCTTTCCATGTGTTAGTTCCAGCAGAGTAGTAGTGATGTCTCCATACCTTGGATATCAAGCGTCAAAATTCAGTTTGCATTTTGTTCAGGTTAACTTTTTTAAAATAACAGCTCCATTGAGATGTAATTCACCCACTTAAAGTGGACAATTCATTTATTTTCAGCATATTCACAGAATTGTACAACAATCACATTTTCATCACCTCCCAAAATAAGCCTCATACCTATTTCCTCCCCAGTTCCTCTCCCCAACCCCAGCCATAGGCAAACACTACTCTACTCTGTCTCTATAAGTTTGCCTAGTCTTGACATTTCAGATCAATGGACCATACAATATATGGTCTTTTGTTATTGGCTTAGCATTAGGTTTTCAAGGTTCTTCAGTATTTAGCATGTATCAATATTTCATTTTTGTGTTGCAGAATAATTTTCCATTGAATGGGATATTTTATTTTCCAGTCATTAGTTTGATGGGTTGTTTTCACTTTTTTGGCTATTATGAATAATGTTGCTATGAACATGTATTACAAGTTTCTTTGTGGACATATATTTTCATTTTTTATTGGGTATATACTTTGGAGTGGAATTGCTGCATTATGTGGTAACTCTATGTTTAATCTTTGAGGAACTACAAGACTTTTTCCCATTTTATATTCTCATCTGCACTATATAAGGATCCTGATTTGTTTAACTTTTAACAGTGTCTTCCGGATAAATACTGCTTGCTTTCTCTGAGCCAGAGATTCATCTAGGTACTGGAAATACAGCAGTGACCATATAGTTAAGTACAGAGAGACTGACAAAAAATAAGTCAATAAATAGAATAATATTAGAGCACGATAAATGTTATGAAATGTTATCTGGTGTAGGAGGAGACTTTAGAAAGAGTAGTCTGGGGAAGTTTCAATGAGAAGAAAACATGTTAACTGAGACTCAAATGTAGCTGGAGAGAGGGAGCAAAGGAAGTGCAAATCCATAAGCATCGCTTTTCAACAAGTTTTTAGAGTGATAATGCTGAGACTTATAATGGACCAATTGTTTTCACATTTTTTGTGAACTATTTACATCTTTTGCTTGGTTTTCTGTTAGATTTGTTTTTGTTACTGATTTCTAGCATTTCTGTGTATTTGGGATTCTAATTCAGTAAAACATATACAAAAGATAGGAATTAACAGAAAAGGTAATACAAATAACACTTAAACATGCATACAAAATTGCCTAACCTTACTCAAAATAAGATAAAAAATAGCAAGGTGTTTACATTCAGGAGTAGGAGAACACATAAAAATGTTGTACTTTTTGCATTTTGAACTATGTGACCTTATATTAAAAATCTTATAATGAAAATATACTTTAAAAGAATCTTGATGGTAATAATTACGATTAATAAAGGGCCGTTTTGAACTATTCTACAGTTTGTTTTTCCAAATAGTGAAGGTCTCAAGAATGTTCACAGTTTGTTTTGTCAAGTCTTATCAAGATGCATTCTTGGTTGGCGCCGCCCTGTTGAAATGGTAGATGGAAAGGTTCCAGTAGCAGAGCCCCTGCCATGTATTTAACACCCTGAGGAAAAGCAGATTGTGCCATCCTCTCTTTTTTCCTTTTCCTTTCCTTTATTTTCCAAGAATACTTTGGACAATAGGTTCTTGCCCTCACAAGCTTAACGAAACTTTTGCAGTCCATATGAACAATTGCGACCCTAAGCTACAAACTGCTTCCCATTTGCAGCGCTCAGCTTGCAGCTCTTAGTGTCATCAGGCACTCCAGACATATTTTTGGTAAACAAGAAGACTTGGGCTTCAAATGGGAAATGATAGAAGGGTATACTTTGTAGAATATGAAAATCTCCCACCAAATCACATTCTTAGGATATAACCAAGTTATCTACGTAAATATAATTGTGTTGTTTGCTAGTGTTGCAACTTGCTGTTCTTTGTTCATGGACTCTGCTAATGTCAAGTGACAAAAATACATTACAACTAATACTAGCTCTTTATACCAAAGCACAAAATATTTAGAGCTAACTAAGGCCAGGAATGGTGGCTGATACTGTACCATAGACTAGAAATGTGTGGTACTAATCTAAGGTTTTATGAAAGAAAGAGAATAAAGTAGAATTTTGAAGGTGGAGAGAAAGTGAATTTTGGGGGAGAGAGTGTTAGAGTTTCCAGGGAAGTTAACATGGAAGGGATGACCAATTTTTGCCAAGGTAGAAGAAAAAGTGAAGGTTGCAAGGTAAGATGGAGATTTTTGGTGGAGTTTAATACTCATGAGAGAAAAATGGTTCTGAACATGGGCTCTGGAGTCATACAGACCTAGATCTGGGCCCCAGTTCCATTACTTTTCTGCTGGGTTGCCTTGAAGAAGTAACTTTCTGTATTACTTTTAAATTTTCTAAAATGGAGGTAATTATAGTATTTAAACTCACTGAGTACTTATTAGGATTAAACAAAATCATGCATGAAAGCATATATATAGTCAGGCATCTTGCACATAGTAGTAGGTGCTCAGTAGATATATGTTACTACTGTTAATGATAATTTTGAGGTGGGAACCAAGTGAATCTCATTGGTTGTTGTAGGTTTGACAATCCAAGAGGCAATACGACAAAGAGAAGTATACTCTGATTTAGAATATCTGTTGCTTGTACAAGCTACAGACTGAGTAAATTGATGTCCTTTTTGTGACAATTCAATCAGAATGAAGTTCCAAAGAAAGATGAAGGATAAATAATCTTGTAATAAAAATACTTTGTCTTTGCCTTTAAACCCCCTAACACATGTAACCTACTTCACATTTAATTTAATTGAGGTTGAATGTGATAGAGTTCTTGGGATATTCTAGATGCTCAACGAATGCTAATTTTATTCATATAATTCTTTATCTGCCTTTGCCAAAGGATGAAATGGCAAATAATTCTTGAGAAACAAGATTTTAGGAAGGAAGGATAAATGGAAGGATGAAGGGTATACATAAGCACTGGTTATCAGGTAGTTAGGTTGTAAACTGTAGCTGTGTTGATGAACAGGTGTAACTTTTTACATAATAAAAGTTAGCAAGATTTAATGTGAACAGAGAGAGAAAAGCCAGAGATTCATGGGGAGGTTAAGAACTTGGAAACCAGAGAGTATACCAGTACTGTTGACTCTGATGGGAGAATTAGGGAGGAAGATGTTTTGGATATATTTAGTTATGGATGACTGTATAACATTCAAATAAACATGTTGTATGGACAATAAGAAATGAAAGACTGAGAGAAAGATAAAGGGATAATGTTGACATATGATGCTTAAATGTTTCACGATTGTCTTTTCAGTGACCTTCCTGTTTGTGGAATTGAGATAATGAGCTCCTGACATCTCATACATTTATACTCCATTTCAAAGTATTTTGCTGACTTAAACTTCTTAGAATAAAGTGAAAGCTTTAAGAGACCAGTACAATGTTCTCTTATCTGTCAATCTTGTGATGCTCATTTCTGGGCTATAGGGAGCACTTTGGACAGTGGGACATTCAGATGCCTTTGTAAATATGAGTATTGGAAGAGGGATTGTTCTCAGGCTTTTTGTGTTCACAGACCTGTTCTTTGGCTTTTAATTTTAAGTAGTAAAGAAGATAGTGAAGATAAGTAATTGTGATTTGTCTAATGTTGTGCTGGTATTTAAAATGTCTTCCAGAAATGTTTTTTGTAGATAGAAACAACTTTGGAATAAAGGAGGAATTTTTTCAGGATGAATTTTCTTTTAAAGTTCTGGAAATCTGTCTATTTTGTTTTAGATGCCACTTACAATCCAAATATTTAATATAGTGTTCTTTTATTATTGCAAATAATGCTAATCTCTGTACGTTGGCCTTTTAGCAATTGTCTCTAATAGCCAATGCATAACAATAAGTAATATCTTTTTCCTAGCATTTCCTGCTTGGCTTTTTGGTTACTACTTATATGTGCTGTAGGGGCTTATTAGTGACTCCTAACACACATTCCAAACCTTGGCAATAGCTAAACTACCAAGTAAAATTTTTTCCTTTCCTTTAAAGAATTGACCATTTTTCTTTCCTAACTCCTTGATCTTCTTGGTGCATTGACTATAATTTTATAACAGTAGTATACTGTGTCTCTCTTTATCAAAGAATTTTTATTTGAAAAATGTTAGTTTTAAATGTGCTGTATGCAGCCTTTTGGGACATTATATGTATGTGTGGGGTGAAGGGCAAAGACTGGAGATACATTACAGGGTTCTTTGTCTTTTCTCTTTCTTTTGAATTTCATTCTAATTGAATGGCCACAAAAAGAACATTGTTAAGGGAGTGCAGGTAAGGGCTTGACCCAAAACGTACCACTTTTGTGAAATTATTTGCTTGTTTGATGTGAAGTTCAATTTGTTACTGTTATTGCCTGCAGAGAGCCTCACAGTCTTTGGTTTCTGTTGATCAAGCTAGCCCAATTATTTTATAGCATCTAATTATATTATTAGTCAGACATTATTATATTATCACATACTTGCATTTATTAGGGCCCACCATATATACAAGGGACTGAGATAGATCTTTACATGTATCAATTGTGATTTGTTTGATTATTCCTATTTTTCAGGTAAAGAAACTTAAAGACCTAGGGAAGTTTAATAATTTGCCTAAGATCGCTTATCTATTAAGTAGTAGAGTTTGGACTTGTTCCCTAGTTCCGTCTAAATTTTAAATTAAGTGAATGCATCTAGTTAAATTTATTCTCATTGTTTAAAACTTAAATGTTTTGTGGCAGTGTTTTAAAAATTAGGCTAAGCTAATGCTTGGTTCTTTGGGGATAGGAGAAATGTTGATTATGTCTCTGTTTGTGTTAATTTAGCACCCACTAGGTACTGTGTTTTTTTTTGCCTTGGACTTGCGGTATGGTAGGGGCGAGAAATACATGACCAGATTTTTATGTACGTAACTGTTACAACAGCACGTTTATAACCACTCTGCTTTTCCTCCTCTTTGCTGTTTCATCCCTAGAGTGTTGTCTTACCTCAGTTTGTTCAGTGACAGAGAAGAAGGAAGAGTGAAGTCTCTGGAGTATAGTTCTGTTGTATGACTTGTTTTGGTCTAGAGGTTGCAGTGCCTATAGTATGTACAGCCAGCTTTTGTTCAGAATGCTGTGGGGTGGGTAGTGCTTTCTTTACTGTGGGCTGAAGTGATTGTCCTGGTTACAGAATCCAGCGAGATTACGATGATTTCTTAACTGTTCTGGATGTTTCAGTAGACTGTTATAGTAAATGCAGCATTGGGTTAGTGTGGAACAATTTAAATGTGTATAAATACTTTAATATCAATGCTTTTGTTTTTTAGTGAAGTTTTTGATGTACTGTTAACAAGAATCTGGATGAAAATTTTATGTAAAGGCGATACCCTATTTGAAATATGGAATGATTTTATGAGATTCATAATTAGAAAGCATGTATTTTCTTATATCTCTAGCTCTGATTTTGAAGTCTTTCATTTATATCTTTATTTTTCATGAAGTGTCAATTTATCTTTTGCATTCAAATGCTAAAATAACTGACCTCCTTTATATGGGGTTAAATATAGCTGTTTCTAAAGCAAAAAGTTGCTTCAGCGAGTTTTCCTTGTGCTAGCTCTTCTGTTTCAGGCCATCTTACTGAAGCTAGACATCAGTTCAATTGACAACTTTACTCAATTCTAGGCAACAGTGGCCATGCTCTGGCCTGCAGAGACAGTGAATCCATTCTAGCTCTGACACTCAATTTTATTGTAAAACACATTCATGTTGACATCATATCAGTTTTCTGAACTATTACATGCATAAAAGAATTCACCCCTCTCCATTCAGTCTTTCTCAGGTTTCCTGTAGGAGAAATTTACGCACTCAGTGTTTTCATTTTACATTTAATATGGTCTAGTCCAGAAAACAGACGCTTCAGTTAAAAAAAAAAAAAGGTATTCTTTTGGAGTCACTTAGCAGAGTGTATTAGCATAATAGTGTTCATTGTTAGGAGAGGACTAAAGAAAATTGCATAATGCAATTTTTAGGGTAGAGCAGAAGTTTGGGTGTAAAACAGGTCAATATTGACCCAGATTATAGAGATTAGTTGCCAGAGTTCTTTTGCATGCAACTTCCATTTGAAGGCTTGCTTGCTGTGCCTCATTTGTGCCCAGTTTTGTGGGCTTTGCCTTCAACTTTTTCTTTTTTTCATTATATTGTTTTTGTGAAGGTCTTTTTAAATTGCTGATTTCTTGTTTGCTTGGCTTACTTATTGGAACTTGCTAGTTTTGCATTTAGAATTTGTTTTAAATATGATCCAGAGCTTCATCTTTCCTTTATGTGAGGGGGAAAGTAGTCTTTCTTGTGTATAAAATCTAGCCCTTCCATTTTTTATGTCAATTCTGGCTTTGTACTGAGTTTTACTGAGGCTGTCCTTGGCTTTCATGATAAAGAAATCTCACCTTTTCACTTTTAATAGTGCTCGAATGGCTTATCTGATTTCCCAACCCTAAAATATTAAGATATTTTGTTTTCCATCTTCTCTCTTTGGTGAATACAGGCTTCCCTAAAATATCCACAAGCCTAGTTGGAGAATTTAATAAGGTTTTCCTTGTTATTTGGTCCTACTGTTCTGAGACTGTCCATTGGGAATTTCATTTACCCATAAGAGACTGACATTCTAACATGGAGTGATTGCAAATTTTGTTTATCAGCTAATATCATAAATGTCTCCATGTGATTACTCTGTGTATAATTTACATAAGGTTTTAAAAGGGGTGGTTCTCAAGCCTTTAGATGTATATGTTAATTAATTCTTACCTTTATTATTTTGAGTCGGGTATGATCAAATGGGGCTCATGGAGGATTTAAAAAGGTTTTTTCTATTATCTATATTTCCTAAACATTATGGGCAGAATAAGGTTGGAATAGAGAGAGAAAATTGCAAACATACTCTGACTTTCCACCGGCTGGATGCACATTATCTTTATCTTTATTTATTAATAAAAGACGGAATGCCTTGGAAAACAAAAGGTTTTAATGGCCGGTGCTTGGTATCCTTGACAACAGTCCCGAAAGAATATTACATTAGGGCACCAGAGAACTTTTAAAAATAAGTAATGGAATTCCGTCTCTGTTATGCTTTTAGTAGTCATTTCGGCCATGGTGCAGCGAGGTCATAAGCTGAGCTCAGTGAAGGGAGCCAGAACATGAAATGATGCTGAGAGAACGTCTGGGAGATGAGAGGTACAGAATTACAAGCGAAAGTGCAGGCCTGCTGAGGCAATTACAGCTTAATGGGGTCATTTGGAAGGCAATTGCCAGGGGTTAATGTAGTATGGAGAGATGAGGTGAGATTGAAGTGAAATTTGGGGCTGGAAATGTGTTAAGATGAAAGATCAGAGAGCAGCAAATTCTGCAGTGGTGAAGGTTTATAACATGCAAAGATTTGAGAAAATGTAAAAAATAGTGCTAAGATGTTTTAAAAATATATTTATAAGAGAAAAGTAAGTGACAGTAAATCCTAGAAAATACAATTTTTACATAAAAAATCTTTTTCTAAAAGGTTTTAAGTTAGGGAAAAATACTAAATACAATATAAAGAGTCATTTTTAAAGATGTTTTCTGTTATAATTTAGCTTAGTGGGTTTTTTTGCCTTCACATTTTAGGTCACATTGAACTTGAAGAATGTTAACACTGGCAACAAGCTTTATAAGTGACCAGTTTACTTATCAGAATACCAGCCCCTCACCCCTTTTTTAACCTTAGTGTTTAAAAACCAAAAATCAAGAAAAGTCCTAGGTATACATATTTTGATATATTTATAATGGATTCATCACATTATCTTCTCAGGCATTAAAATATACTATATAGAATGTCAAAATATTAGCAGAATGTAAGCTAGCATTCTTTGAGTGGGTATTTTGGTTCTGAAAAGTATGCTTAAATATTACAGGTGTTTAATTTAAAAATGTCAAACCATGAAGGCATAATGGAAGTAATCATTTTTACATAGTTTTAAGCAGTACAGGGTTTGAAAAAGCTTTGCATGCCAGACTATTGTGAATGAGTGGAGTTCATAAGAATTCAAAGGACAAAAGAGATCATTATGCTTTGTTACCTCAGCTAGTTCATTACCTTAATTGCTGAGCGTAATCCAGTCTTGGAAGAAAACTCTGGGGCTTTTAGAAGATCAACACCGGCACCTTATGGCACAGAAAATGGAAACCCTTTCCTGTACCATTGCTACTCCAGGAACACTAAACCTTGATCAAAGGCTGAACTTTTCTTAAGGTCGGCCATGTGAACATCCCCTGGAGCTGTACCATTCGCTGAACCGTAATGAAGTTTAGTAGGTTCAGCACCATTTCTCTCTGACTGTGACCGTCCTGGATCACTGGCTAGCAATAGCATATTATCAGCCTTTCAGATAGGTGAGGTTTAAACATGGTTATGGTTAGTAGTATAATATGCTTAAAAAAAAAATCAAAACTGCTTCTTGCATATTACAGGAACTGAAAAACTACTACGTATTACTGTGTAACTACTTTAGTTAGGAATCAGGACCTGGTGGTTTTTATTTTAATCCTTTGCAAGGGATTGCTTTCAGAAAACCTTAGAAATTCTCTAACCAGCATGCTTTTCCAGAAAGTCCTTTACTATGCAATGTGGATGCAGCTGCGAAATGATTCAGTCTCATTGGAAACGTTTTTAATTATATTTTTTCTCACCTGGGCAACAACTGAGCTTGGTTTTTGAGGGTAGATTTTCCTTATAGAATGTGTACAGTTGCATATGTTAAGCTTTGAAAAAATACGTTAAAACAAAAAATATGACCTTTAAAAGCATGGTTGAGTTGCATTCATTTTATAACCATCAAAGCAACTCTGTACTGTTGTAAGGTAGAAAAATCAATGATGCAATCTTTTTCCTTTTGCCTCGTGCAATCCGTAATTGAAATGGAAAATCAAATGAACGGCTAACAGATAATTGTTTTATCAATATTCCCTGCCTGCCCTACAAGGGTCAGCATAGAATGATCATGAGCCAGGGATATGATGAGGACAAAATGTGAAATTGAACAGCAAGGAGGCAATAAATCAGGCTTGACAAGAAAGAGTGACCAGCATGTAGCTGTTGTAGGCAGCTTTGGGGACAGTTTTTGTCTCAGGTGTCTGCCCTGATTTAAAAATGTAAGTATATAATATTTGAAGCTTTGCCACCACTAGGCCTGCTATTTCTAGGTTATAGTACCATGAGACAATGCACTACTTAAGAAAACCTGAGTGAGTACTAAGAAATTACAAAAGTGCTATAATTTATCTTAAAAATGGTGAAATAAATAAATTTTCTTATTCAGGAAATCTATGTTGTATACTGTTTGACTAATTTAAGAAATAAATACAATAAAGAATATTTTGTTTTATCATTGCATTCCTGTCGCAGCCTTGACTGTAAAATGAAAATGAATTACTGAAATAATTTTTTCTAAATATATTCTGTAAAATTTACAAAGATAAAGTAAATATTAATTTCTCTTGTTTAAATTTCAGTAAGATTTTTGTGAGTTGAAGATGTCATTTGAGGATCCAGACAAAAATGATGAATCACTTATCTGTAATTTCTTTTAGTTATTTTTATTTTTTCATCACCTGGAAGTAATTAGATATATGAAGGAGAAATACTGCTATAGATACTCCATAGTACCATGTAATGTGTAAGATAGTTGGACAAATGTCCCACACACTGCTCGTGTCCACATTAAAACTAGACATTCCCCAAGTATGCTTATTAAGTTTACTAACAATTTATATTGGTGAACATAAGGGTAGTGTACACTACTATACATATTGCTTATAGTAGTATAAACTGGCACAGATTTTCAGGTCATTTTAGAAAAGTATTTTGAAAGCTTTAAAAAGATTTATTCTCAAATATTTTACTTTAAGGAATTAATGCTAAAGAAATAGCCAGAGACATAAATATACATATGCAAAGATGGTCATTGCAGCAACATCTTCCCTTCTTTTAAATTGTTATTAGGGCAAATGTTGAGCCATGCTATACAGGGTAGAACAGTAGAAAACCAAACACCAAACTTGACCAACTCATGGACAACCAAGCCCCACGCTCACCTCTATTACCTTTCTCCCTCACATGTTTTTTGAAGTAAATTGAAGATATGTTATTTCACTTGTAAATATTTCTGTATGTACTGCTAAGAAATCATGACTCTTAAAAAGATGCATCATCATACTGTAATTACACCAAATAATTAACAAAATACGTCTTTAATATCATCATATATCCAAATGGTTTGTTCGAATCAGGATGCACATAAAGTTTACCCATTGCAATTGGTTGATGTAATTTTCAAAAGTGTTTTGTTGACTTAAAGCTTCTTTTCTATTTCCTTTTTTTCTCTTTTTTCTCTTGTACTTTTCTGTTGGAAAAAAACAGGGTTGTTAGTCCTGTAATTTCCCAGACTGGATTTTGCTGATTACATCCCCATAGTATAGTTTAACATGTTCCTCTGTTCTTCGTATTTCCTGCAAGTTGACAGTTGGATCTATAGACTTAATCAGATTTTGGTTTAATTTTTTTTTTTCCCTGCAGGATTGCTTCATGGATTGTGTTATGTTCTTATATCAGGTGGTACATAATTTCTGTTTTTCTTTCTTTTTTTCTGATGTTGGCAGTTATTGATGCTCACTGCCCATACCGATCAGTTTATTTGAGATTGCAAAATAGAGAAATTCTTTTTCATTTGTTAACAGGAATTCTCTGTGAGGAGAAACTTCCTTATATCTACTGTTTAATTATTCAGTGGTCTAGTGTACAGCATTATTCCTAATAGGACAAAACTCTAAACAGTTAAAATATGCAACATATTTTAGATAACACGAATAAATTATGCTATAGTCATGTGATAAAATTCCATATAATATTTAAAATCATGTTTTAGGAGAATGCCTAATTATGGAAAATGTTCAATATATTAAATTTATAAAGCAGTTCATAAAATAGTAATATACCTAGGTTTTTCCCCCTAAGTTCTTAAATATATGGTGGAAAATACTGAGAGAGTAAAGACCAAATATTTACATTATGTAATGGTTACCTCTTAGTAGTGGAAAGTAGGAGTCTTTGTTTTCTTCTTAAACTTTTCTGTGTTTTTCAGCTCTTCCACAAAGATCATATATTCGTTTTACAGTAATTTTTTCTTACCAGTTGTTCAAATGAACAAAGTGCTGTCTAGGGACTGGATCTTCTCTAGTAGACTATCTTGTCCCATCTTTCAACCCATGAATTTAACCTGTAGAATGGTTGTAATTGCAGAGGCAGAAATAGATCACTGCAATCTAAATTAAGTGCTATCTCCTTTAATAGCTTTTTGTGATAGGCGAGTTTCTTATTATCTTTGTACACCCAGATGCTTTGCACAGGGCCTGGCACATAATAGCATCAGTAAATATGTTGAACGGGTGCTAGGGTAGGCTGACCTAGAGGCATTGCTACACCTAACTCTTGTTTCCTGCATGTAACTTACCTTGAGTGAAATATTTCCATGTCTGCTTTAGAGAGCTAATGATCTCTAGTTTGTAATCTGTGGACTTCACATCGGGTACAGTGTTTAGAATATTCTACATTGTCTAATGAACAATAATCAGTCCCTCTGAATTGGCATATAACTCACCTAAAACCACCTCATTATATCCTCTTGATTCCAGCAGTTTTTAAAATCTTGTGCTAAATTATTTTAATTTTCAGTTTTCCAGTGGGAAAATTATTGCCTGTATGTTTTGTTTTGAAACTTGATCATATCTAGTTTCATGGATGTTATTATTTTGTCTTCTCATGAAGACAGCAATTGTGTCTTATGCTACTTGTGCACTGTGTTTATTCTGATGGTAGATGCTCAATAAATAGTTGTTTAATTAGTTCCAGTTTTGCTATTGAGTTATTGCTATGAAGATTAACATGGTTATGGTCAGTAATTTTTAAGGTGGAAGACATGGAAGAAAATTGTCTTTTACTGCATTGTCTTCATTGAGTTGCTGCCAAGTTAAAATTTAGTGTGGGATCAGAAATTAAAAGGTCTTTGAAATCCTAATTCATTCAGAAATATTTCCTGAATACCTAATATATACCAGGCATTGTTCTAGATGCTGGGGATTCAGCAGTGTGAACAAAACAAATTTTTGCCTTTCTTGTGGATTTAATCGTATGTAACCGACTACCATATTATTCTGTGATAATGGATGATGATTTCCAAGGAACCATCAACATCTTAAATATGTATATCAGATTGATCTGGAATCAACTACTTATTAGCTTTTGTATGGTTTTAATACATGTTTTGCAATAGCTTGGTAATGAGAAGAAAGGAAAGAAGCATTTATTGAACATATACAATGTGCCAGAAATTCTATTAAGAATTTTGACATACTTTATCTCATTTAACTTTCATAGTAGGTCTTTGAGGCAAGCATTATTTCTATATTCTTCAATTATAAAACTGAGGCTTAGAGATGTTAAGCTTACCCAGGATCACATAACTCATGAGTGGCAGACTTTTATTCAAACATAAGTCCTTCTAATTCCAAAGTGTTTCTTCTGTAAGCATTGCTGTGGAGAATGTTTCATAGACTTTCTTATTTGTTTAGATGAATTTTTCAGAATGATGTATTTGCAAATACAGCAGATATGATATGGTTTCCTTATGTGTGCATTATTCATTAAGATGTATTGCATACAGCAGCATATCCAGAAGGAGCCAGTGGATAATGTAGGAGTTAGTTTGTTAGGCAAAAGGTCATGCTAATGTTCCAAAGTGACGTGAAGTGCTTTGTCATGATATTTAACGTGTAACAGTTTTAAATGGTACACATAGATGTGATTCTAGTTCATTATTACCATGTTTTATTGATTCTAAATTGTTTATTTCCTTCCCACATGTTAGCATTTTGGAAGTTAGGATGCCTTTAACAGTCGATGTCATGTCATGGTGTCACTGGCAAAAAATTTTTTCTTTAAAATAGCACATAAATTCATAGTGAGCCTTAGAATGGATGATGTCTTAGATTTGATAAAATACAATTATTCATATTTTGGCAGCACCCTAAGTATGTATTTGTACTGTGTTTCCAAAAGATTCCTTTGACCCTATTTGAGTTGTCAGATTATTAATTTATTTTTTTTTATTAATTCGTGTTTTTAATGGCTTAGATGTGTTAGATAAATGCTTACACTTAAAAATCTCCTTTGCAACTTTTTTATTTTTACTTACTCTGCAGTATAACTGTTTGGATGTTTTTGGAACATCTGTTAATATGCCAGCAGACTATAGGTATATTAGGTTATCGTGTATTTTGAAGAATTACATATTATATGCATTCTGTGATAATGTAGAATGGTTGCAAAAGAATGATCAAGCTTTGCAAGTCACTAACTTGCTTTTATCCCCTTAAATATATATTTAGATCACTATGTGATTTCAAGATTTTAGTCCTTTTTCTTTTGATAATTAACACTAAAAGCAGGCAACCTAGTAATAAATATAAAATTGTAGCTTAAAATGTTAAAAATAAGATGAAAATGACTAGTTCTTTTGAGTTTTGTTTTCACTCCATCTACGTCCACACGAGTCTGTCGAATTTTCTGAGTGATGGGAGATTTGGCATGATTTGAAACATATGTGTCTGATTTTTCAGTTCTTCTAACTGATGTCAAAAGGAGTTTTTGCATTGGCAGCCTAAAGGTAGTCAATGGCATTTAATATCTAGGTACGCTGGTAGTTTGGACTTAAGGTTGAGCAAAATGCTGAATTGTGCTTTTTTTTTTTTTTTGACATGGTTTGTCTTTTGTAAGCACAGTAATGATGATGTATAAAAGTACTTCTTATAGTGAGTGTTTCTAACATTTTTAAAATATCTAAACCACAGAAAACATTTTCATGTAGTAGTGTTAGATCAAGAGTATGTGATTGTATAAGAATTCATTTACATTAAGAAAATTAGAAATTTCAAAATATTCAATAAGAATGAGGTCAGTACTGTACTGAAATTTTAATTTACAATGCTTCTTTTGCTTTTTGTGGCAGTATAAATAAGTACATGCATTAAGTTTATAAGCCTTGTAAAAACTAAAGATAAAACTGTTTGAGAAAATCAACATTTTAAATCATGCTAAGTCTCTTCTTATTTTTACTCCTCCTCTTGCAGAGCATTGACAAAAATATGAAATTGATTTGGTTGAAGGGTGTTAAAGAGCCGACAGCCAAATGTCACAAACAATGAATGGCTGCTGTGTTGAAAAAATCAATAGGGAGGTTAAGCTGGTCTTGTGAAAGAGTTGGCAGACTGCTCTGTTCCAGGAAGATATCTGTCTTCTGGCCTTGGTTGCATGATCAGAAGGAAAACTTGATAGGTTTAATGAAGGGAGATACTGTAAAACTGACAACAGAAATATAGACACTGTGGTAAACTGTAGTGCACATCAGTGAGTGGTACTGTTAGATACACTTTTCAGCCTGAAAAAAAAAATTATAGGCAGAGATGTCAAAAATATTAACATTCTTTTACTTTTTCATTGATTCCTCTATCAGCTAATAAATTTGCCTGAAGTAAACAAAGGTTTGCATTTGGCTAAGTGTATAATAAGAAGTTAAATGTGTAGGACACGATAATTGCTATGTTAATTAGTAAACTAATTTTCTAGATCTGTTCATTATAGCATTAGAATCTGAATCAAAATTGCATCTTCATCATTCTCAGATTATATTTCCAAGGTATTAAGAAAGATTAAGAGCCTAGGTAAAAAAGACAGCCATTACTTGTCAATGAAAATAGAAAGTCCGTCATTGAAAACCAAGATGGGATTTATGATTCATTAGTTCACCCCACAGGCCATTAGAAGATATTTTATAGAAGCGTTCTCCTTTACACTTTTTTGATAAACAGTATGTTGACCAAAAAAATACTTCACTGTGTTTTGATCAGGGCTATATATTATGAAGTCTGACATTTTAACACATATCAAATAAGATTAAGATCATTTATAGATTATGTTTCTTTGCAGTTTATTGTAGTTCATTGTTTATCAGCTTTATACCAAGTAATGTTTTGTGTCTGCATTATTTTTTCACCTGATTTTTTGGAGAACTCTTATTCTACTTTGAAATCAATTATTTCTTGTGTGCTCATCATGAATAAGTCATTATACTAGGCCCCAATATCCTTAATTAAAAGCATTTGTTTATAAGTTTAGAGATCTCAAAACATTCTTGATTTTTTTTTGAATAGGCAGCTTCATTTTATTTTATTGGCCGTCATTAGATGTGGCAGTCTTTTTGTGTAAGTCTGTGAGTAGATTTAAGAAACAGGAATCATTAGTTTAAAATTCCCAAATGTGATCATTCAGTTTTGAGAAGATGATAACTTGTTTAAAAACAAATAAATAAAAAGAGAAGAAAAACAGAGAAGATGTCTAGCAGATTTTCTGCAAGTGGACGCTGTAATAAAAATGCCCCCTACTTTGTTGGGATGGTATTGGAGGGCTGCTGCCATATGTTACTTTCCTTTTTAGCTGGGATTATGCCATCATTATTGCTGATAAAAGCTGTTTACTGCCTTGGCAAAGGAATGATGCTTGGAGCAGTTTTGGAAACTGCCATTCAGTTTACAAAAAAGTTCATTTAGTGCCAGATGCTAGAATCCAAGGTCTTTGTTATCTTCTCCCATTATTAGATCCATCCATTGTCTATTTTTTTCTCTTTTATAATAGAATATTGTCTCTTACTACCTGTTTTAATTCAAGCTGTTAATGTGAGAGGTTATCTAAATCATTACATTCCCCATGTTATAAGTGATCAGTGCTAAAGATGGGCAATTTGGCATTCAGAATCATTGACTGTTTTTGGAATAAGCACTGTAGAGTGCAGTGAGATTCCAGTTTCTACACATCAAAGAGAGGGTGGTTTCGTCTTTGAACAAACTTGGCTAATGTGCAGACTTTGGAAGCATTGAAGGTAGGTGTTGTTTGGGGTCATTTTATCACATTGTTTTTATACTGTTATGAAACAGAATTGAAAGTGAAACAAAATTCTGTTTTTCTTCCAGGAAATATTACATTCATAGTTCTTATAACTTTTTATGAGAATATTCCCTTTCCAGTTATTTCTCTGAAACTTTTTCTCTGCTTCTAAACACAATATTTGATGGTGATTGTATGATTGGATTGCACTGCCCTGGGAATTTGTAAACGCTAATAACAAACTCTTTGTTGTTAATTAGCATATACAGTAATACCTAGTAGGCCTTTGGTACATACTTACTACTCTAGTATAAGGAAAGGAGGTTGTTTCATTTTTAATGGGTTTTTTTGGTCAACATTTTATTAAGATACACTTATCTTTCAGTGTCCAAGTAAATTTTTCTCTTTTTAAATTTGTAGTACTGTCCTGTGGAGTCAGTGTGTAGATAGTACATGACTTATTGGCCTCCCTAGAGGTGACACCCTTGGCCTTGGCCATGTTGGTATTGTGCTTCAACATCTTTTTCCACACCTCAGACTTTAAATTATACTTCTGACTTGAATTTAGAATAATTTCTTTTAAGTGCAAAAATTAACTCTTAATGTTGACAAATTAGGGTCTTACTGGCCTATCTCAAAGTATAGCCCATAGTTCTAAACATAGTTTCCCCAAGAATACATTTACTCTAATGTTTTCTTTTTATTGGAACTGTCACCATAAGGACAAGGTCCAAAATAGTGTAAAATCACATTTTAGTGCAGTCATTTTTATAAAAATAAGGTCAGCCATCTGCTGGAAAACTATTTATAATACACGGAAATACACCCAACCCTGGATGCCATAAAGGATGCCTGACAATTCAGACTTTCAAATGGCTTTAGGTGGGAAAAGAAAGGAAAAGCCGTCTTCAAATTCATCCGAGTATAAAGTTTAGTAATATATAATTTCAGGGTCAAATTGAGTAAAAGGGCTAAGTATCCTCATTAAAAGTTGAGATCATTTGAGTACTCTTTTTTGAAATAATTTTTTATAGTTATGAATGAATGCTTATCACTGATCAGCTTCTTGAATTACCTATAAAATATCACAATTAAAAAACAATTATTAAAATACACCTCAATGAAAAATTTTTAGACATTTTATGGAGTTGGTACTTTAATGCTTAGTATTAGTTAATAAATGGACATTAACATGGAAAACTGTGCATTTATTTGAATAAGAACATTAATTGTCTCTCCATAGAGAAACACAGCACTGTAACATAATCCCTGGAGAGCACCAACTTTGTACCAATAAATAAATAAATAATAAATAAATAAATTTGAATCCTGAATTTATTTTAATATTTAAAAAATTCAGCTATTGGATACCCCTTGCTTCCCAAATAGTTATCTTTCAAGTTGTATTTGCAAAATTGTTAGTGGGAAAACCGCTAGTTGTAGAAATTAACATTTTTCCAGCCCTAGCAATCTAAATACACCTTTATAATTTTCAGTGAATAAATGTATTTGATTCCTCTTATCCAGATAGCTTTGACTAATACAGTTGTCTCAAATATTTGAAAGAGAAAATGTTGTCTCTTTCTTTTCCTTTTCCATTTAGCCATGTGCATTTGTATTTATAAGCATTGCAATCATGTCATTGAAGACAATTTAAAGAGCTTGGTTTTGGTGTCATTTTGCTTTGGGTTCTAGACTCCTACTTTTGCTGTTTATTATAGGTATGACTTTGGATTGGTCACTGAACTTTTCTGAGACTTATAAAAATGGTGTAATATATGTTAGGGTGTTATGAAAAGAGCCTGTGAAAAAGTTGGAACTTGGTAAATAATATTTTTATTATCAGTGAGCTAGACTATATGAAACATGGGATGACCAAGTCCAATTAAATCAGTTTAATTTTTATCTTTCTGATTTATCTATATGGAGGTCTCTGGACAGGAATTCCATCTTTTATTGATTAAATAACTGAAGCCTATTCTATATTATTTATAAGATCAAGAAAAGTTTGAGATGTCATCAGCAAGACTGCCACACAACCAGGCAGAATAGGAGTCAAAAGTTTAGTTTCATTTTTAGTTGAGAATCAGTCCAAGAAGCCACAACTTAAATACACCTGATTGTGTTGAAAGGCTTGTGATATTTTCATGAACACATTTTTTTGCATGCCAAGGTTTTCCGTTTCTTTTTGCTAATAACTTAAACTTTATAAATCTAATAACTTATATTGACAAAATTTATCAAGCACTTTAACATATTCATAGAAACTTTCTAATATTATAAATGTATTGTTGATATTTCCTAGTAGTATATGCTTTACCAGTGTTATTCTAATTGATCTTGATTTACTTTCATTTTCAAGGTAAAGATTTTTTCTTTTTTTTTTAAACAATTCTTTCAAATGATATCCTTTCATCAAATTATAGATATCATCTTGACAGTATATCAAAACTATGCTTTTACTGAGGCACAGTGTTACTTTCGATTAACTATTGTGTGTGTTTTTGTTGTTTGTTTTTTTTATTTTTGCTTTTATTGTAATTCTATGGGGAGAATGTGACTTTTTTCCTGTTTAGATAGATGCATCGAGAACCAAATGAGGGCAGTAAAGTCTAATAGAAAGCTTTACAAATGAAAGTTTTGTTTCTGTTTGTGCAATACCGTGTTCCCCCTTCATGTATCCTGGGAAATCATACTGATCAATAGTTCCCATTTCGGTACAACTGCAGCAAGCATTACAACTGTATAAAATTTACAACATTGCCTGCTGTAAATTTTAATTGGAAAAACCTTATAGCTTTGCTCTCTATCTTTGGAGGTTTAAATCTATATGATTTTTTTTAAATAAAAAAATTTACAACATAATATCATGTCATACAATTTTTATAGACATGTAATATAAATAGGACCAAAACCATAGCCTTATTGGAAGAAAATAACTATAAAAATATATTTTAACACTTAGTGCACTCAATATTTTTGCTATAGAAACAATGGACTTGGTGAAGTGATTTAATGAATGTTGCAAATAATTATGAACGATATCAGGCAAGGAATATTAACAAGTAAATATATTTTAAAAAGATGTATTCTGTGATTTCTGTCTCCCATGTGGGGTCTCTTTCTGAATCAATGTGAAATACTCTGTGTAGAGCTAGTGTTTTGAACTAGAAGAATATGAGAAAAATGTTGCTTTCTGCGCAGCTTTATTTCTGTCACAGGTCAGGCTTAGAATGCTGTGTGATACAGTTATTGACTCTAATCTGGGCATAAACACAAGTCCTCAAGCACCAGCCCAATTAATAATTTGCATAATTAACATGCATATTAAATAGGGACTGGCCTTGCATCTGTATTTGCAGTGATCGGGTAATGAGGGCTAACGGAGCGGCGCCTCGGGCCTGTGTTAGCAGACGTGTGGCAGTAGTAATTTTTGCTTGGATTGACAACTGCTAGACAAGCAGTCCCAGCATAAAGCTAAACCCCGTTTGGCAGTATTAATCGTTGACAAACTGCTCTTAAAGCTGTAACATTGTTTCTGTCAGTTGTTTGGTTTGATGTCACTGTTAGACATAATAAATCAATAGTGTCAGAATTTGGTAATGTTTATAGCTAGCAAGGTTTATTATTTCATATGACTGTCATGTACAAATAGTGGTTATCATGGCTGCCTCTAAATTATCAAAGACAGAATATTGCTTTGAATATACTTCTGTAATTCTTGTTTCAATGAATTCTTTGCCATCTGGAAATGCTTTTGGTTGGAATGCCTGCCCAATTTCAGTGTAATATTCATTCCTTCATGCATGTGCCATGATTTTTAAGAGTATATAATTTAATTTTTTGAAAGTTGATTATAGTTTTAAATTAGGAAGCTATACCTAGCTTCCTTAGCTTCCCTAGCTTCCCCTTCATTCAAAATTTGATGATATAAAGCATGTGTGAGACTGCAAGAGCACTAAGATTCCTCAGAGTAGGATTTTCATTTCAGAGGATTTTAAGTATATGTAGGAAGGAAATAGTATAGGCAGTTATTATTTGTACAGAAAGTAAATTATTCAGCAATACCTTTTCAGAAGATTAAATAATATTTATGTTCTACTTCCTCACACCTGACCCATATTATTAAATATTTTAAGATCGTTTTCTTCGTATTTCAAATGTCTTTAAAAATTACCTAAACGTAATATATCTTCATTGTCGTGCCATTAAAAGCAGCACTATTTATTATATTGTTGGTGGAACAGAATTTTACATGTGAAAATACCAGCTACATGTAAACGTTATTTAGCTGTAACATTTTTATGATAAACTATAGGAAAATAATAAAAGCTATTTTTAGTGACTTTCCGTATCTCTCTGCTTAGTTTTTTGATGTTTCAACTAAAAATGTATGTAAATACATTATGAGCTAATCAAGGGGTTTTATGATCTGCCGAAACATTTTCTTTGGCAAATTAATAGGCAATTCTTAATTATTAGCATGAGAAGTATATTAGTTCAAAAATGGAGTCATTTGGAGTGGGACTGATATAGTTTGCCATAGAAACATTCCCACTTAAAAAGAAGCATGCATAAATTATTTCAGGAAATTATTAGAGTCCATGGACAAAGAGATATTAAGTTATGAGCATTATAAGAGCATTTAATAAACATAATCTACCCGTTGTACTTCTCGTTTATCCATGGTATCTTTAAAGTTGTAATTTTACAGCTTACTTCCCATCCATTAAATGCCCATGTGTGTGCATATCATATAAATATAAGTTAGCATTATGCTACAAGGACTTTATCTGAACTGTAACAAAGGATTTCTGAGATATGAAATTAACATGACTTTTTAAAAATCACTACGTTTAAATGAAGAGTTCAAGACAAAACTTATTTCTAGAAAGTTAATGAATATTTCACTTTTGGGAACACTGCTTTTGAAAGACTTTAGTCATTCTTTTAAATATCTTTAATGGTGACAAATAGAAAATGAATAGCTAGAGATGATAGTAAGTCAAATGAGGTTGTGTGACCACCCCATTTGCCTATGGAGAAGTCTAAGGCTTGTGCTTGTTTACAGTCAGAGGTCAAGTAGCTAATGGAGGGTGATGGAGAATAGTAGAGAGAGAGAAATAATAGTTGGGGTGGGCGAAGGTTACAGAGTTGGTAAGATAATGGTTAGATGCCTTTTCATCTTTCAGGTCTCAGCTTAAATGTCACCTCTTTGGAGGGACTTACTTGACCACTCTTGCTAGATGCTCCCTGTTATTCTAGGATCATTGCCATCATAGTTTCCTTGTCACAATTTGTAAAAAAAAATTTTTTTGACTCCACGGCCTGTGAAGGTAGGGTCTGTATCTGTTTGCCATTATATTCTTCAGAGGGAAGGTAATGAAGTACATGTCTATTGCAAGATCTTAGATGGGTGGGATTGGGAATTTAACATGAGCTTTGTGCTTATGTTTGATGCTTTACATACTTTATCTCTGTAGAATATCTTATCAGGTCATTATTAATAATTACATTTTATAGATGAGAAAAATGGAAGCTCAGAGAAGTGCAATGACCTGCCAGAGATCACATAGCTAGTAATGGCTGGGCTGAGATTTGCATCATATTTTTGTAATTTCAAAACTCAAAGGATACCACCTCACCCAGGCTCTGAAGAATGTATTGGTGTGGTTAGTATAAAAGGCGGGTAACAGGTTTGTATGGAATCACTAAGCAAAATTGGGTACTCATTACAATTACATGGCATTTATTGTAGCAGACCCAGTCTTCAAATTTCTGCTGGATTTTTTTAAGCAATGTTCCCTAGTATAAGCATAGGGACAATGAAAATATATGTTATATCAGCAAAGATAAGATTGGTGACCCCTTACTAACTCGAGTTGGCCTGTGGTTGCTCCTGTGCTGGAATTGTACTAGCTGTGTACCATCCTCAGGGGGATTGAAAAGATAGTTTCTCAGATAATTTTCTGTGGCTTAATTCTTTTGTGGAACCCTAACTGAGAAACTCTAGGTTATGTGTACCTCTGTAACCACCAACCTCCAAATCTTTATAGCTTTAAGACGACACAGATTTATTTTTAATACCACATCTATGTGTGTGTTTGTGGGTAGCTGTGGTAAGAAAAACCACCTAGTCTTCCTTTCTGTGTATCTTTTTTACTGCTCACACATAACATTTCACTCTTGACACTTCTGGCCACCAAACGTCAACCACTCTCACCCCCCCCACCACCACCACCACCACCTCCCTGACCCCCCTTCCCCAAGCAATTCTCTGCAAAACCAGCTGGGTGTCTTGCAATTATAACACTATCTACCTGGAGTTAGCAGCAGATCCCACAGGCTAAGAGCTCAGTCCCACAAGACTTGCCCCCCACCCCTCCTTCAGATGCCACTTGCAAGTCTAGCTTGTCTCCTGTGCTTCTGATGAATCAACTATAAATCAGAAGTTCCCACGACCCCCTCTTGGGTTCAGTTAATTTGCTAGAGTGGTTCACAGTACTGAGTAAAACAGTTACTTTCATTCACCAGTTTACTAAAGGATATGAAAAGGATATAGAGGAACATTTAGATGAAGAGGTACGGTGAGGTCTGAGAGGTCCCTCAGCACAGCAGCTTCTGTCCCTGTGGAGCTGGGGTACATTATTCTACTGGTATGTGGGTGTGTTCACTAACCTGCAGGTTCTCTGAACTCCATACTCTGGAATTTATATGGAGGCTGCATCACATAGGATCAATCATTAACTACATTTTCAGCCTCTGTTCCCCTCTCTGGAAAAGTTGGGGAGTAGTTCTGAAAATTCTCACCTTCTAATTATGGCTTGGTCTTTCTGGTGACCAGAACCCATTTGGCGCACGCGCGCGCGCGCTCTCTCTCTCTCTCTCTCTCTCTCTCTCTCTCTCTCTCTCTCACTCTCACTCGCTCACTCTCTCACTCACTCACTCACACACACACACATCAGATTGTAGTCACATAGGAACCCAGGCTTACAGCACAGCCACCATCTCTCAAGCATTGCCAGAAGTAAAGCAACTTTGGGATGTTGTCTTACCCGCAGTTAAAGGCTATAGCTCAGAAGTAACAAATGATAGTAATTTTTGCTCACAAATCTTTGGCCATAGTCACATAGCCAACCAGAAGGAACCTGGTAGTACAATCTCAGCATGTGCGTGGAGGGAGAGGAGAGCTGGATACCGGTGAACAGTATTAAATGGCAATCACAATTAGCACATTAGGAACTGAAGAACTCTATCTAGGTAGCCAGTGAGAACCTGATACTGTGATTGAATTTGGGTAGTTCAAAAGTCTGATGGCCAAGCATTTTAGTGCGCTGGGTAAATTAGGAATGTTTCAGTAAAGTGATTGTTAAAATGGTATGGGAGAATACATTTAAAGATGTTCAATATCATTTGGTATCATGATGTCTCATACAATTTCCTGTGTTCTCTTAATATTTAACTTTGCCCAGGTATTTATTTTCTTTTCCCTTCATTCTAATCACACTTCTTAAAATCCCCCAGTAAGAACTTCATAGTTCCCAAGTAAACATTTGTCCTTGGAACTTGAGAAGTCCTTATATCTTTAAAGAAGCCTATAACAAGCCTTGGGGAACGTGGCTTATAAATCAATGGAAAATGTTCCAAAATGTGTGTTCCATGGAACAAGTGTTCTTAAAGATAATGGGGAAAGAATAAACTGTCCATTGTCAAAGTGAATTTGAGAAATGCTAGACTAAACAAAGTTTAGCAGAACTTCTCAGAGCCTTTAAAATGCTGATGTGCTTTGGCATTCCCCATGAGCATTTCTTAAAGTTATATGATTTTGCCTTTTTTTTTTTTTTTACATGATTAGCATCTTGAGAGACCAGTGTCAGGGAACATATTCTTTGAGAAGTATTTTGTGAGTCATTTATCAGAGTGTACTGTCTGGTTATCTGACATCACTTAGATTATAGAGGAAGGACATGCATAGCTAGGAGAGACATGAGGCATCATTTGGTCTAAACTTCCTGTTTAGAAATGGGGAAATTGAGTCTCAGGGAAATTGAATTACTTGCCTGAGCTCATATTGTTAGTTTTGTCTTTCATTTATGCCAGTTACACATGCATGGCAATAACACTGACATTTATTGTGCTGGTACTATTCTGAGAACTTCCTACATATTCATCCATACAAGGTGTCTAACTCACAGCCACAGTGGGATTTGAGCACAGACCTTCTGGTGTGGAGCTTCCTCATGGTAGACATATTTAGGATTGATTGATTTCATCTTTGTGAGAAAAGTGATTATAAGATCAGATGGTTCAAGGAAACTTACCAACTTCAGTCCCTTTTATTATAAAAGGTCTCGTTTCCTGGAGTATGTCAGAACAGTTACTGATATGTGACTATGCCCTTACATTAGGCCTAAACCATGTATCTTTGTGAAAAGAAATCCAATAATCCAAGAGACAATAATTATGTTTCTTAGGGAATTTCTCCAGCATCTTTATAACTGTATTTGTTCCTAAATTATAGATTGTAGCCTTATCTGCAATGCTTCATTAGATAGATGAAAATATAAGCTTCTTTCCATAATAATTTCTGTTTAGTATGATTTATAAAATTATTATTACTGTGTTTAAACAGTAATCTGGATGTTTCTGGCCTCTCTAAATGAGCACAAACTCCATTCCTATAGCTCTTAAGGGACTTTCAGTAATAAAGAAGAATGGATCTGACTTTTTTTCTTTTTTTTCTTTTTTGGCATAACATTTGCCTTTTCAAAAGACCCCTTTTCAAAACACCTTATAAATGGGAAGATGATGTTACCTGTCTGGAACACTAAACACGCTAAGTCAGGTGTACTGTATAATAGCTAAGGATTGGAAGAGATAAAGATTATTCAGTTTTACCTATAGAAGAACGTGTAAAAGTGTTAACAGTTAATGGTCTGTATCCATAAGTGGTTGATATGACAGGACCTCTGTGAATCATATAGTTAACTTAGGCTTAGGGAATGCTTCAGGACATGTGTTTTGCTTACCTGCCCACTTGTTTGCCTTCTTGTCCATTTTTTTCCCCAAAAGAAAACAGCTTTATTTTTCTTCTGATTATAAAGCAGTTTTTGCTTATTGTTAAAATATTCAAATAACACTGAAAAACTATAAAGAAAAGAAAGCAACAATCACCTAAATGTCCACTGTGCAGAGATTACCTTTCCAGTTAGTGGTATACACTTACATGTATGTATTATTTCTCTAAATGAGTTAAATATGCTGTTGTATAGATCAATAATATATTGTGGACATCTTTCCATATGAGCAAATATGACTATGTCATCATATTTATTTGGCTACATAATTCTATGTTGCTTTTTCTATCAATATTATCATGGACTGCACATTTGCCTTAATTGCAAATATCTTTTTAGTTACTTTATACATTTTGGGGAGGCTTGGTTTAAAACCTGGTATTATTCTCAACTGGAAGTTGAATTCTTTCATCCAAATTATTTATTCAGTGTTTTCTATATCTTAATTACTGTCCATAAAATTTAGAGTATCTCTCTGCCCTTGTGGAATTTATATTCTAGTGGAAAGCGAAGTAATATCATAGAAATGTTAAAATAGGTGAACAAAGACATCTCTCTGCCTAGATGGCAAGAGGAGACCAAAGAAGCAGTCATTGTGGCTGTTTCATTAGAGAATGGGTTAAAGTCCAGAGGCCTCCGCACCTGTCCAAGGAAGTTTACAGATACGTTGTTTGCAGCTTCTGTATCTCTAATTAACAGAGTCATTCTTTGTTCTAAAATAGCAGATTAATTTATAACTTTGCCTGAACGTAGCATGATATTTCTACTTAAGAATTTTAAAAATTTCAGAAATGCCAGTAACTTTTCTTGAATATATCAGTATTCCTGCTTGACAGTATCCAAAACTGTATTTGGTGATTCCCTATAATACCTCAGTATTTAATTTGACTTTATGCTTAGGCCACTGAATCTTTTGTCTTACCTGCTTTTTCATCCATAAAGAGGTGAATTGATTTTTATGGTTATATTTGATAAATACAAGATATACCACCTACATGTAATTACAAAGCAATTATAGTGGCAAATCTAAGATCCTGTGAATCCATTATAGAGATCTTACAATTTTCTTCAATGACCAGTTCACAAAAATATCATTATGAAAGAATATGAAAACAAACTCAAGAAATATAGTTTAACATTGTAGAAAAGATTGATGTCTCTAGAAACCTTACACCTAAGATGTGTCCTTGGTCATCCTACCTGAAGTACTTTTTTTTTTAATCTATATAATATTTTAAATTATAATAATTTAAATCAGTTATTTGGATAGAAAAGTGGAAGACATGGATAGTATATTTGAAGGATATATGTTGCTGGAGGAAGTAGCAGTTCAATAGTAAAACTAAGACTCTAAAAAAATATTTTAATAGATTATAATATTGGTTGGGCCCATATCAACTATGATAATTATGATTGCCAGTATTTTTTACATGCTTCTTGTTTCCTGGACACTTTATATGAATTTTCCTATTTAATTTTTAAGAGAACTCCATGAAGTAGGTACTGTTACTATACACATTTTACAAAGGAAACTAAAACTAGAGATGTTACATTGATTTTATTAAATTTCAAATATAAGCTCATGCATTCACATTAAAAAAAAAACAAAAAAGATCGTGTTCAGTTTTTGACCATGTGGTAGATTGAAGATCCAGAGAAACTTCATCTGGTTTAAAACACTTAAATGCTGGCTAGAAGTAACTTCCATTCCAAAGCATGACTGAGCTGGTAGTGAAGTAGAGAAGTGGTGGCTAGAAAGAAGGACAGAGAGCGATTCCACAAATGCAACAGCTGGCATTTGTTCAAGGGGGTGGGGAAATGGGGGCGTCTGCGAGTCTTGGTGACCTGGAGTGTAGGTTTGAAAGAGCTGTAGTTTAAGAGACAAAATCAGAGATCTTCACCTAAAACCAGAACCTTAAAAAGGGGAATACTCTGAGGATGAACTTGTCCTTGGCCCTAGATAGAAGGGGCCTGAGAATTCCTAACCAATAGCCTACATTCAGTTGATTTGGGAATGGAATTCACATTGCTTGTGTGTCTCAAAAAAATCCAATGTGAAAGTTAGTGCTCCTAGGCCTCTATAAAATGTGTGTCTTTTCTGGAAAAATCATTTACATGTGAGTGTCACAGAATTCACACAGATGAGTTTTTGAGGGACATGGTCTCACACTTTAAAAAGAGAAAAGAAATACATGAGTGAAAAAGCCACCATGATTATGAATTAAAGGAACTATGAAACTGTAGAATCAGGCTTACAAAGATGGAAAATATTAGTGTGATCAGAGACAGAAAATAACATAATTGTATTTAAAGTTAAAGATTGAAAGAAAGCAAGACACCATTAAATTTAACAAGACAAATGTGAAAAACAAAGAAAATTCGTAGATTAGTCATGGCCTAAGTAGAGAATTAATGAAATAGAAAATGAATTTGAAGAAATTTCCTAGAATATAACACAAAGGTAGGATAAAAATATGAAAAGGGGGTTAAGAGGATAGAGTAAGAAAGCTCCCACGTATTCAATCCATAGTTCCAGAAGTAAACAATAGAAAAATTGGAGAAGCAGCAATATTCAAAAAGATATTTAGCTAGCAAGTGTCAGAATGGGTGAAATACAAACATCCAGATTCAGATAGCCATGAATTCTAAGTGGAATAAATGGAAAGATATCCTCATTGACATGTACCATAATAAAACTACGGAGCCCCAAATTTTTTTTAAAAAAAGATCTTGAAATCAGACAGAGAAAAAAGGAACAATGAATAAACACAGCTAACTTCTCAATAGGGGTGCAATTGAAGCCAGAAGACAATGCAATAACTTCAAAGTGCTGAGAGCAAATAACCAGAATTGTCAACAGAGAATTGTCTACTCCATGATAATAATATATATATTTTAATATTAAGAATATTAAAAAAGAAAAACAAGGAAGATGATGATTACCTCTAGAACATGGCTTCAATAAGGTAACCTCATGGCTACATGTGTCTAATGAAGTACTTGAAATGTGACTACTCTGAATTGAGATGTGTTGTAAGTTTAAAATACGTTTTGGATTTCTAAGACTTAGTACTATAAAAAGAATATATAATATCGCTAATAAAATTTTATATTGATTACATGTTACAGTGACAGTATTTTAGATATATTGGGTTAAAAATATATTAACATTAATTTCACCTGTTTTGTTTTTACTTTTTAAAAATGTAGCTACTAGAAAATTTTAAATTACACATGTGACTCTCATTACATTTCTATCAGCTGCTCTAGAGGCTGAAGATAGAGTTGAGAATGGTGTGGGGCACAGGGTTGCTTTTGGAAAGGTGCAAAGTTATATTTCTTGATGTGGTAGTTATGGATATTGCTGTAAAATTAATTATTCATTTATTTGTATGTCTCTCTGTATATATGTGTCTGTGTCTAAAGATGCATCTTTCTTTGTCTATACCTTCAATTTTTTTAATGCTTCTAAAATATTGATATTAGTGGACTTTGCAGGATAATCATTAAAAAAATTGAAGTTGATTGTATAGCTTCCATCTAGTAAAGAAAGAAAAATGAAATGGAAATAGAAATAAATACAATTCATTCAATCTAAAGAAGTCAAGAAAGGAGAAAAAATAGAAAGAAACAAGTAGGACAGATGTCATAAAAAGAGTTGGGAGACATAACTCCAAATATATCTTATAACATGTAAAAGAGGACTTGTAAAGATTAAAAATAAAAATAGTAAAGATTAAGGGTAAAGATTATCAGAGTGTACTAAACAAAAATGTATAAAAAAAAAATAAGCAAACAACCTGACAGCCTATTTATTTACAAGAGCCACATCTAATACAAAAGGACACAGAAAGGTTGAAGGTAGAAGATAGAAAAACATATACTAAGCAACGAACAGAAGGAAAGCTGGATTAGCTGTACGGTAACAGACACACCTGCAGGTGAAGGGCAAAAGCATTTCTATAGATAAAGAGGGTCAGTTATATATTGATAAATGGTTCAATTTGCTGAGAAAATTGTAACATCTAAAATTATATACATACTCCTAATAGCATGACTTCAAAATATAAAGTAAAAATTGTCAGAATCCCAAGGAGAAATAAATTCACAATCATGAGAGATTTTTTTCCTAGCAATAATGACTTTATTTTATTTATTATTTATTTTAGTTAATGGTGACTGCTTAATGAAATCCAGTAAGTTCCAGATGTACAATTCAGTGGCAAGGCGTGTATATATATATATTGTGTGCTCACCTCCCATAGTTAGATTTGTTTTTGTCAACACATATTTAACTCCTTTTACCCCATCTGTTTTCACTCCACTTCCGCACCCGTGCCCGTAACCATTAGTCGATTGTTATGGGAGATTTTAACCTGTGCCTATCAGGTAATGATAGAGCAGACAAAAGAATTCTGTAAATAAATAGAAAAGTTTAATAATAGAATTAACAAACTTGGCTCAGTGGGCATGAGGAAACTATATCAGTAGCAACTGCAGAATACATAGGAACGTTTTAAGAACTTAACCATGAATCAAGCTTCAACAAATTGAACAAGTCAGCATCACAAAAATCATATTCTATTATAACAAAACAAGTGGTTAGAAATCAACAAAACAGAACTTAAAAATAAAATAACTCATACAATATTTGGAAATTTAAAATATGTCTCATCATTCTCAAGTCAAAAAAGGAATTGTAAAATATTTTAAATTGACTTGAAGTGATAAAAGCACTACTATAACAGAAGTTACAGGTCTAACTAAAACTAAATATTAAACTTTTTAGACTTAAATACTTAACATTAAAATAAAAGACTTAAAGGTAATTAACTAAAATCCAATTTAAAAGCTTAAAAGAACAGCTGGATAAACCCCCCAAAATAGGAAAAATGAATAATAAAAATTTGAAGAGGAGTTAATGAGATAGAAAAAAAAATATGACGAAAAGCATCAACAAAGCCAAAGTATATTTTTTGAAAATTAATAAATTTGACAAACCACTGGTAAAGATCCATCAAAAACAAATAAATTTAAAAGGAGAAAGAAAGGAAAGAAACAAGAGAAGCAGCACAAATAAATAATACCGAATTTGAAAAAGATGATAAAACATGCAGCAGATATTGAAAAGAATATTATGAACATTTGTCAATACATTTAATACCTTATGTGAAATGAAATATTGGTAGAAATATACAAATTACTAAATCTTAACTAAAAATGTAGAAAATGTTCATGGTTTTATAATCATTAAATAAATTAAGCCAGAAGTTTAAATTTTACCTTAAAGAAAACATTAGGATAGAGGGTTTTATAACTTAGTTGTAAACATTAGAGGAATAGATCATTTCATTCTTCTACAAATTATACAGTGATGCAAACAGAAATATACTCTTCAACTGTTGATATAACTCTAATATAATTGTGGTATTGAAACGAACTGGTACCAATTCCAGTGGTGTTGAAATGAACTGGTACCAATATCTTTTTTATAAATATAGATGGAAAGATTCTAAATGAAATGTTGGTAAACTGAGTCCAGCAATGCATAGACATTTACTGTATCAAGACCAGGTTTAACTTATGTCATTAATAGAAGATTGGGCTATGATTAGAAGCATCAATAAGGGTATAGAAAAAATACTTGAACAATACTATCAACCAACTTGAACTAATTGACATTTTCCTCTACCCAGTAACAGAAGAATATGTGTTCTTTTCAAGTATACATGGAACATTCACCAAGATAGAATGCATGACATGAATCTCAAATAATTTAAAATTTCAACGTTGGCAAGAATGTGGAGCAACAGGAACTCCCATGTATTGTTAGTGGTAATATAAATTGGTACACTGGAAAATAATCTGTCAATATGTACTAAAATTGAAGATTGGCATACACTATAAAGTGGTATATATCCTAGAGAATAGCTTACATGTGTATCTAGAGACATATATTTGAATGTTCATAGCAGCTTTGTTTATAACAGACTAAGGAGAAAATAACTGCCTTAAAGTCTATCAGTTGTTTAACGAATGCATACGTTGTTTTATGTCATTCAGTCAAATACAGTGCAGTCGTGATCTAATATGGATGAATGATGATTTTAAAAAAGCAAGTAACAGGAGACTTTTGCTTCTAGCTATGACTGAGACCCATATATATGTCTCTGGCTAGTGCAGTTGAGTTTCTCTGGGGTATGTGGAACTCTTAGACTCTAGTGTGTACACATTTATAATAGACACCGCTAACCTGCCCTTCAGAAGAATAACTAACCAATTTTCATACTTCCTTGTCTCCTGGATTTTCAGTATATACTTTTGTTTTATAATTGGGATCACTTATTTTTACGATATTGTGGGTTTTTCTCAATACTACAATGTAAGCACTTATCATGTTAGCAATTTTTAATAAATTTATTGACTATATAATATCGAGTGACTATTGTTGCTTTCTTAAACATTTCCATATTTTAGGAAATTTCAATTGTCTGGCTTTTCAGTATTATAAATAATGTTATATTGTACATCTTTGCAAGTAAGGATTTTTTTGAAGGCTTAATAGAGTTACCTAGATAGAGAGCAGGTGCAGAAATAGATTTGAGAGGCAAAGTTTAGCATTTGAGTGGCACTCAGTAAATGATCATTGAAATTGGTTCAAATCTGGTATAACCTCAGCACATACATACACCCAAAGGAGACTAGGTTAGATCTAAATTCAAAGGAGACAGTGATACAATGTCAAAATTTGGTAATTTTGATTTTTGTTAATAGAACTGTTGGGCCTACCCTAGAGGACCTAATATTCCCATTCTGATCTAAATTCTTACTATGTTTATTGTTAAATATATCTTTCTAAACAAGAGCAAAGGAAGTAATCCTAATGTCTTTTGTGCTTGTCAAGTTTGGAAGTATTAGGTCGTGCACTTGGGACCCATATTACAAGAGGGATTTTGAAAATGATATGCACAAGGAAGACTTATGGGAAATGTGTATGTTTCGTGTCTATCAAAGAAGACTGTGGTGGGGATGGGATTAGTTCACAGAATTCAACTATATGAAAGTGTATTATATAGTGAAAAAGGGCTTTTTTATGTTTACAATGAACAGAATTAAACTGAGTTAGCTATAGGAAACATATTTTGGATGAACCAGAATAAGGACTAACTAATAGCAGTATCAGCAAAACTAGAGAGATGTTTTTTGGGGGAGTAGTGAAACTCTTATATAATATGAAGCTGGATAGAGCCAATTGATAGAAATATCTAACATCAGGTATTTACTAGAGGATGGGATTTAATGGCATCCCAACTCTAAATTTAGTATGTACGTATTTTAAGATGAAGACAGATCTTGTTAAAGCTCATCTTAAAAACACTTCTTATATCCATCCCTCTCTGTTTTCAGGATCTTCGCCATCTTTTGCCTAAATTATTCCAGTGACCTCCCAATTGGAACTCTTGGTTCCAATTCTTGGTTCAATCTTGACGTTCTGATAACTAAATTACTTTTGTAATAGAACTTCCTATGATAGTGAACATGTGATGCTAATCCCACCTTTAATTATTCCCGATTTCCTCTATGATAAAATTCAAAGTTTTAGTCTGGAATTCTTGGCTGTTTACAAATTGGGCCTTTCATTCTTCCATTCAGCCACCGTTTTTTGAACACTAACTATATGCCAGGAACAGTGATAGATGAATAAGATAAAGCACTATGCCCAATACAAGTTCAAAAGAGCTAGGCAGATGGGCTTAGAACAATTTGTTTGTTTGTTCACTTCTTTAAAAAAAAAAAAGATATTAGATTTTGAAGAAAATACTTAGAAGGTCCCTAAACCAGTTATAGACTCAGAGAAAGCTCCGTCTGTACGACTGCAGTGCAAGAGCTTTATTTTCTAATCAGACTGGTCTATCTCCTTTCTCCAAGAACACTTGATTAACTTCTGCCTCATGGTACGATTTTTTCCCCCAATACCAAAATGTTCTCCTCGTACCATTTTCCATACTGTATTTTTATGGTAGGTCCCATTTTATGGCGTCCATGTCCCCATATATTATGTACCTACTTTAGGACACCTTCCTTATCCTAATTAGAAAACGTTTTTTGTATCACTTACTTGCCTTTTATTTATGTGCCACTTATTATTTTATTATCTAACAATAGCAATGATTTGTTTAAATAGTTAAATAATGCAACAGTATTGTTTCCTAGTCTATATTGCAACTACATCGCAACATTATATTTAAATTTTGTGTTGTTATTTTACTCTTTATACATGCGTGTCTGTTTTCCTAGTGAGATTATGAAGAGCTTGAGGACGTGCCATGCCATTCATATTTCTCTGTTTCCCACACAGGTCCTATGTGACTGACTGGCATTTAGAAGGGTTTTAATAAACATTTGTTGAATGAGTACCTATTAACTTTATAAACTAAATAATAAGGTGCTGTAATAATCGAACCTTCCATACTTGACCATGAAAGATTCTTATTACAAAGTAAGCCTTCTCTTATTTCCACCCCATTCCCCACCTGTTTTAGGCAAATGTATTTGGGATTGCAATTTCAGCTTAATATGACTTTCCAGCACTCTAGGAATTGCAGGATTGTAAATCATTGTAGTATTTTTTGCCACACCAGATGGTGGCGTTACCTGTTTGTTGTGTATGTCAAGGAACTTACATAAGAAACTAAGTTATTTATAAGTGTATCCCATAAAAATATCATTTTCTCATTTTTTTCTTTCGTAATGTATTCTGTCTTTTAATGTATTCTATATCTTATATCTTTCCTGCTTTGCAAGTGAAATCTTTTATTCCCATCTTCCACTTTTGCATATTATGCTCCATAACATTTGCAAAACCTGGACTTGCCTTTTCATTTCCGCATCATAGTCCTAGTTATGACCTTTCATTACATTTGATCTTTTCTGCATCATTATTGTTAATGTCATTGTCAAGAACAACTCTTGAACACCTCTTATGTGCAGGGAATGGCACGGGGGCAGTTTGTTGTCTTCTAAGATTCATCCTCAGTGTGACTAGATATGAAAATGGCTCTTCATCGCTTGCCTTCTTTCTATCCCCACCAATGCTTTGGTTCATAAATTGCCTTGCTTGGTGTTCATCATCGTACCCAACTGCAGTTGATTTGTTAGCAGCTTTATATTACATTCAGTGGTGTTGGTTGTTTCTTGGTAATGGAATAAGAGAAAAACACAGGGAAAGTGGGCAACCATAGTAACTCTACTGATTTTGCCACCATTATGGCAAATTGTTTGTGATTGCGGAAATGGACTCTCTTTTACCTCTGGTTGACTATCAGTTCCTTTTTCTGGAGAGAAGTCATTAGTTAACGCAGCTCAAGGATTTGTCTGAGAAGAGCAGCACATCAGTTAGAATGCTAATTCACTCAACTGGCAGCAAGCACAGTGAAATGACAGCTTGGAGGGGGGTAAGAGGAGTGTCTGAAAATGGCAGCAGATTGGTATTTCGAAAGGGGAGGGAAATTTCATAATGATGAATAAGAAAGATGACATTTGGTGCTCACATTTAACTTGCATTGGATGTCCATATAAGGGTCAGTATGCATAACCTCTCTTGATTAGGCCTCCGGCTGCCCAGCAGCTGACTGGGTGTATACCCTTCAGACTGTAACCAAGAGAAAGGCCTAGATAATTAGGCCAAGTTGAACTGCAGGAGGTAGCCAGCTTCTCTGCTGCCTTTTGTATATTCATGACCCAGCTTGATTGATGGAAGGACAGTGTTTGGTGACACTGTCATTTGCAAGTTGAAAGGTAGACTACAGGCTGGAGCCAAGATCAGATGTGCTTTAAAGAGTCCTACAATAAACTCATTTGGATGCTGATGATGTTCACATATGCATTTCTTTGTTTCTTACTGTTTCTCATGGACATCTGTTAATTTGTAGAAATTAGCTTGGTTGTTTTCAGTTAAAACCTCACACTAAGTTATGGGATAGTTTTGTTTAAAAAGTTGTACAAAATTGCTAGTGATATAATGTGTGATATGGGTCTCAGATGTTTTTATGTGACATTTTCACTTATTTCTTATGTAGGAATTTTAAATATATTTCTTGAATTGATGTACCATCACTAGAAGCCAGCAACTTTTTTTCTTGGAAAAAAGTTGAATGATATTTTTCTCATATTTCATATATTTCAGAAATCTTAAACACTGCTATCAAAAAGTTTTCTAGAAAATATTGTTTGTAAGGCTATTCTATTCTTTATCAGAAGGTATGTGAGTATCTAAGATTCACTTTTAATATTATGGTTCATAAAAAAGTGTCTTTCATTCACTCCAAATTTTTTTTGTTTACCTAAAGAGTTAGTTAATTCCAGACTTGGCAAGTGAATTTAAAATACTAACGAAAGGTAGAATCCTAAAACAGAGACATATGGTTAACCTAAGGAGCATCTTCAAAATGTAGAACCAAAGTTATCATGAATTATTAGAAGAATGAATACCACATTCTATTGACTAAAAGGATGTGAAGAAAGAGAAGGAAAGATTGAGAAGAATTTTGATGTACTGGTGTTAAAAATATTAAGCTACTGCTTAAATAGATTGTCTAAGAAATACCACATAGATGTGAACATTAGTCATTCTTATTAATTTTATTGTTACATTGATGCTTTTGGAAGATAGAGTTGTTCTGGTATTGCTAAATAGTCATCAACCTGAAAATGATCTGAATACTTTTTCTGAAAGCATATATATATATATGCTATGTTACCTAACTTCTGTTAGTATCAATAACTTCAAGTAAAAATGATTTGAATACTTTTTTCTGGAAAGCATATATATATATTTAGATATATTACCTTACTCTTGTTAGTTACCATAATCAGGTAATATATGTAAAAGCTCTTTGTTAAGCTATAAAGTGCTATATAAATGTAAGTAGTAGTAGTAGTTGTTGCTGCATTATTATTATTAACAGCTAATCTCAGTTCATTGAAACAGATGAAATAGTCCTCTCATTACATTTTTGTCAACTAAATGTGACTGATCAGGTTGAGACTTTTTCTTAATAAAAGCAAAATAGCAAAGAAAGACTTTAATAGCTCTTTCAGTTACTTTCCATATTAATTATCTGACTTTGCTCCTCCCCACCAGATGCTAGAAAAGGCAGTGTCTCCAACTGACAGTAATGTTTTTGTAAAGAAGGTTCTAGAGGGTGTTGAAAATAGACTCTGATCACTACAGAAATCATGCATACTCCTTCTAAAGTAATTTCAGTCCTAACTGACATTTGAGATAAGCATCCGAAATGTAGTATCCTAAATCTGTCTGTACAGTATTCAGAAAGCCTTTGCTGTAATTTGTGGTAATTATTTCTAAATCAGTTATCTTTTAGCAGAAAAAGTATTAATATATCCAAAATGTTAATAAAAATGTCATTTCTCTCACCTAAATCACATCTCAGGATTTTCAAACACCGATTTTCTTTTAGATTTTTCCTACTAGAAATTAAAACAAGGTGTGGTTTTTTTTTTTTTTTGTGAAACAAGTTAGAAATTTTAAACCGTCTTATTGAATGAATAGAAACAGTTCCAGGAATTTTCAAAAGAGAAAGCTGTGCCTTCTTGAACTGAATTCAAATGTATTGTGTATGTTTCTGCTACAGAGTAATATTCATAATGTGTTACTGCCCTTCTCATTAAGTCTTTTAAAAAACTTAAAGTGTCACTTTGTCAGGAAATTCTGGGTCTTTCCAGTGATAAAATAAACTTGACACTTGTTCCATGAAGGCATCTTCTCCCTGCTTATCAGCTCTTCAATTTATGGCTGTGCTTTGAAATTTGTGCCTGTGACTCCCATCTTTGTATTTACTCCAATTAACACATAAACCCTAATTAGCCAGATCAAGGGACTTGGGAGTCCATAAATGGAAAGTGACATGGCAGAGCTTGGCAGCTGGCATCAAGGCAAGGTGACAAAAATAGGGAAGTATCAATTAGATGACATTGATGGTAAAGCTATGGGTTGGGATGGTAGATTTTAACAGTTCTCTGTGTCACTGACTGCTGACTCGAGGGCAGGGGCATAGGAATCAGTTGGTAAATGACAGCTAAGTTAAAGTATTGAACTTTAAGTAGATTTAAAACACAATGATGATAAAATCTGAACAGCATTTTAATTCTATTTTATATCATTATCACTAGCAATAAATTGCACATTTCTACCAAAATAAATTTTTGTGAATTTCCCTGTAGTATGTATGACTTAGTTTCCAACTTTACAAATTATTATATAAATGTATAACAGTTCTTGTTTGAGTAGGAATGCAAGTGTCCAGAATTGTAAATCCTTAGGAGCCTTAATCATCTATTCTAAATTTGTTCTTAGAAGGGGGATGGTCCAAATGGGTAGATTCGGTAGTATCCACGATCACCATTTATATGACAAAGTTCCAGCCTGCAGTTTTGGAGTTTTGGATTACATATATACAGTGGACCCTTTAACAATATGAGTTTGAACTGTGTGGGTTCACTTATAAGTGGAGTTTTTCAATAAATTTATATAGTAACGTAAATGTGTTTTCCTTATGATTTTTTAAATAACATTTTCTTTTCTCTGGTTTATTTTATTGGAAACACACTGTGTGATCACTACAGAAATTATACATATCCTTTAAATTTGTTGGAACCAAAGAATGATGGGTTTATTTACTTGTGATTTGAATATATGTTGTCAATTAGAAATTGCGATTTGAATATATGTTGTCAATGAGATAGTAAAGGGTATATATTTAAGTCCCCCCACCCCATTTTGGATAGTCAGTGTGCTTAGTTGGTATTTTGCTTGAATGTAGATGTGGTCATAGTTATTCAAGTAGTTGATTTTAAACTTCAACTTTAAAACTGAAATTATTTTAGTGGCTACGTACCTCTATTTCAAGTACTGCAAAAGATGGAGGAAAGAACCCTTACTTGAAAAGTCGCTAGTCTAGAGGAGTATTTGAAACATTAGAAATCTGCCAGAAGGTCCATTAACATAAATGTTTAACTCAGACACACAAACATGTATCGAAATGAAAATGTTTCATGCATTAATTTGCTGCAGAAGGAACTAACAACAATTAGAACAGCATTCTGCCTACCTAGACTTTAATTTCCTAGGGCAGTGATAATACATACTTTTGATGTAGTTTAAATCTTTTAACATATACAATAGTTTATTCTGTTGTAAAATGAATTCTTCTGTTTTAAAACATTCAAACATGGCAAACTATAGATAATTGGAAGGAACCGTTAGTACAATTTCTAGACTAAGGTTTGGAAGTTCCCTCATCAGCGCAGGGTCTATTAGTAATACCTGGAAGAAACAATGTCTTTTCTAGCTTTGCAAAGGACTGATGTCTATATTTTGTAATTGTGAAAATACCAGATGCTGTCATGAAAACAGGGAACCCAACCTAATACAAAAGTAATCTATATGAGGCTATTTTGTTAGCTTGCCATTTCAATCACTCTTGTCAGTGGTACCTTCGTGGCTGAGCAGATAACCTGCCCTGTAAGTAGCACCCTAGCAGTGACTAAGTAATGTCCTACAGCTTTTTTATACCAATGAAAGACATCAAGACTTTTGAAAATCATACAGTTTCCATGTGAGTTGTGTAGCCGATCCATTGCCTTTTTTAGCATGCTGATTCCAGTTGCATGGTCATATGTTGTAAACCACATGGAACTATTTCAAACTGTGATGGGGAAAGTAGCAACTGCAAACATTCCTCCTTGAAGCAAGTGGTTGTCCTAAACTGAGCACTGTAGAATAAAAATGGAAACATAAAAATAGCAGTTGGAAAGATAAAACAGCATTTATAGTACTAATAAAACCGTTGTGGCTTCCACAGGAAAACATGCTTTGTAACCTAATGCTCACCTGAAAGGACTGTCGAGTTTCTGAGAGTTATAGCTGTTTTTGTAAGAGAAGCACAGAGATTTGCTTGAGGGCTGAGTGATAGATTCGCCTGCCTGAAGCATCCCAGTGTGTTTATACATGGCTTGTATGGCAGCTTTCATAAGACATTTACCCCATGATTTGCGATGAGCTTATGTGTGAATAATTAATGGCAATTAATCCTTAATTACAGTAATTAGGCAAGTCACAGGAAATTAAGCTGCAGCTGGAGAAGACCATGCCTGGGAAGAGCGGATTGGGGGCTGTGTGAATGTGCCATTTACTGACAGCATTACTAGGATGCGCAGTATTCAGCAGCTTTGGCATTTCTATTGGCAGCCTTGGGTAGGACAAGAGTGCTCTGCATTAGAAGCAATCTATAGTTGTCTACAAGAGTTTTAAGTTCAAGTGCCAAAATGTTGTGTTGCATATGGTGATTATCTAAGTTTATTGGTTGCTATAACTCAAATGAGTATAATTGTTTTTGGCTTGATAACAGTGACATTAGAAACAGGAGCTTTTATGCATTTATAGGTTCTATTGGCATGAAACATGATGCAACTTTTAGAAACAATTCATCCAGGTTTGCAATTATGAAATAGATAATGTAATTGTCTAGAAATTAACTGAGAAAATTTCAATCAAGAACAACAGCAGAACATAGTGTCTTGGTTGAGAAGTTAATTATTTTATTACTAGTTGCATTTCTCAGTTAAGCATGGTAGTACAGTGTGCACAAAATGCTTATTGAATTGAATAAGTACTCCAAATGTGAAAAATGCTGAGATTATAAAAACTTTAAATCATTTATACTAAGTGCTAACAAAGTTAATGCTTAAGAATCTATAAGGAGTGGATATTTTAGGAATAAGCAAAGCAACCATTCTGTAGAGAACAGCATTGCCCTACAAATCCCTGCTGAGAGATGTTCGGGGTTCCCCATTTGGGAATACGTAACTTTTTCCGTCATCTATATGGCATTTAAAAATCATATGGCTGTTGTATACCTAGATAAAAAGCATGTTGAGAATTTATTAAAGTTCCAGTTTATTATAATTAAATACAATTTTGAGCATGAGAAAAGCATCGTCATCTGCCCAATGAATGGTAATGCCTGCCTGTCATTTATTTTTCTCTTTGAACTCGGGCCCATATATTTAGCTTAGGTCTGATATTAAAGTTTTCTAAACTATTAATCTGTTACAGTTACTATATAGCTATTATAATGGCTAGGGTACTCCTTGATACTAACACAACTACTGGGAAAAGGATACACTTGTCAAATAGTCTAAAGCAGGTAAAATTACATAAATGGTATTTTTTTAACCAGTATATAATTTAGTTGAAGAAATTTGTAAATACCTCACCACTCACTAAAAAGGAAATTTAGGGTTTTTTCCCCCCTGTATAATTTGTGTTCAGTAATATTTGGTGCAATAGCTGTTTTGGTTGTTAAATGTTAAATATGCAAAACCTCATCTTTCAAGAATACCTTTTCTTCTAAAATGAAACTGATGGAGAATGAAGTTATGTGAACATATATAGATCATTACCGTCCGTACTTCTGGTTCACTTTAAAGAGGAAGGAAGTCACAATATCCTAATAATGGTCTTGATTTTATAAATGATTTTTCCCCTTGAAATAAGCAACACATTCATTTTAATATGTAGAATCGGTTTGCTAGCAGGGCGACAGTTTAAAAAGGCTTCCAACTGTGACACAAGTGCAACCATATTGCTTCCTATTACTCGCTAAGGTAGTTGTTTAGAAGAGAGAATGTTCTCCCTGGAAATGTTTAAAGTGCTGTAATTTTATTTAGGATAATGAGGATTTATAACCATTTTGCCATATGAAAACCTGCCTTTAGACAGAGTGAAATAGCCAGTTTTGGTTATTGAATGTTCTTAACTCTAGGGTGTGTGTGTGTGTGTGTGTGTGTTGTGTGTGTGTCAATAGTAAGGAGGTGTTTACATTGGGGATTATACCGGTTTATTCTATATGTTGCCCTGTGTTACATATGAAAATATTAAGTGATACAATTCAGTTTGGCCCATGTAAATATTTACATTTCTTTGTGTGTGGGATTTCTATGTATTGAAACATAACCAAAGAGAAAGTCTTTGTTCTTGTTTATACAAATAATTTTAACAGTGACTGCTGGGGATCCTTGGGGCCCTGAGTCTTTATAACTTTGCTCATATAAGATGTACTAGAGGAAGTTATTTTGAGTGATAGTCAGGTAGATAGATAGTCACAGCGAGATAGTTGTGATAGAAAAAGAAAAGTTCATAACAGGATCTACGTTTTTAACATTAAGCATGACATTAATGTAGTATGTATTATCATTAAAAATTAACCTAGTAAATGTAAATTTGACATATTATGCATACTGTATTCGATAGCACTGCCTTAAAACCCACTGTGGAATAGTTTATTTAGACCTCTGCCTCTGATATGGGAGGAGGAAGAAAGGAACAGAACAGTTAAGAGATTTTTATCAGGTTTTTATCTCCTCACTGAAAATCTTAGCTCTCAAAACATTTCTAATTTCCCTCATTTGAAGGTTCAAACAGTTTCAAATTACTGCCCATGGATTGTTCTTGACATCCCGAATGGTAAATTTGAGCTGTGGAAATGCTGGAATGTGTTTTTGTGCTTTTCCTGAACAAGGGAATTCAACGGGTAAATTACAGTCATTTACTGGGAGTGTAATTTACTGAGAGCCTTTAGGCAAATGCAGGAGAAAGGACAGCAGCAGAACGGAAAAAACAGCATAAAAACTGTTTTGTGTATTTTTTCCCTTTTCTCATTAAGTATTTATTCACATAAGAGTTTTATGAATTAATGGATGGTCTTACAATTAAGACAGATAACCTTTATTTGTATTTACTGCTGATAGATCAAATATTTGAAACAGTGATTGCCATGTGAAAATTACAATCTAAACCATATTTCTGAAATTCTACTACTTTATTTTGTATTTAAATTCATGTCTGCCTTATTGAAAATTATAAGGAAATGTTTCTTTAGAATTATAGATTTCACTAAATTTAGATTTTCACTATACACAGCAGGTCAAAGAATAAAGTTTTGAATTTTCTTAAAGGACAAATTAGTGAAAATACTTAATATTTAGTCTTGAAAAAGTACTATTTTACTTTTGTCACATACTATGGCTAAATCTTACTTTAAAAAGAAAAAGACATCGACCATTTTGGTTGTATGCACTTTTAAACCAACGCAAGATAACCCAGCCATTTTATTAAAGGTTAAAGAGAAATTTTATGAAATTGTCAAATACTTCTATATAATATATAAACATTTGTGGTAATTTTTATAAACAATTCTGACCAATTCCTTTCATGAAAAGCAGTGTGCTCTGTAGTAATTGCTAAGCAAACAGAAAGCTGTGTTGCAAAGTGGTTTTGTATAGCATATTGTAATTTGACACTTAAGTTGTGCCCTGCATTACCCTGTGTCATAATTGATGGCTAAAGAAAAGCACACGCTATGCTAATCATTTGTTGGAATAGCTTGTTAAATTGTGGTTGCCAATTTTAAATAAACTATGGAATGCTTGTCTGTAGTTTAAGATTTTATAACCTACAGTTTTAAACAATCGTTTTGAGGCTGGTTTTTTTTTTTTTTTTTAACTTTCTGTTGGACATGCACAATTCTGCCTTTGCACACAAGGTCAGCATGTTCGCCAATTTAATAGCATATCATCAAGAACAAAATCAATGAACTGCAGGTTTCACACCAGTATCTCAAGAGACTTTTCTGTTTATACTTCATTGTACTGATCTTAAATTTGGTATCCTTTTAGGAACATCAAGATTGATATTTTAATACATGATATTTTAAGTCCTTAAAAAGTTCCAGAATTAGAGGCTAATTTAGATATTATTAGAAAGTAAGGGTGAATTTACATTATATTTACCAAGCACAGTGACTAGGTATAAAGCAGCATATGTCAATATAGACGTTATTAACTACAGAATGCCAATAAGAATTTTAGAGCAGTAAAATGAGATTCAAGTGATAAGATTACTGTACATAATCAGTTTGTGAGTTCTTATTTTTTAAATGTAGAAGCTTTTACTTAAATATGTGATGAATTAGTTGTATCATGTAAAGAGAGAGGAGTCCAAAGTTGGTGAGAGCGTTGACTTAAAATTGAGAGTATTAGACCTCTACATCCTCTAGTAAAATAACTGAAGCATGATGAGGGAATATGTGCATTTAGACATAAAGAAATGTTACTTCTGTAGAGAAAAAATGATTTAATGTGCAGAGAAGGGTTATTCATTTTTAAGAGATTAAAAATGACTTGAATATAATACCTTTAATTTGCAATAATGGTCTGACGGGCTGCTTCCTGTCTAAAATAAACCTTTTGATCGGCATGTTCATTTTGATCTCTTCTGTGGAGCAGTGCTGTCATGCAGTGTTGAATGGATAAAGGTATTATTTTCAGTATTGTACATCTCCTTAATTAAGCCAGTAAAGACATGCAGGTGGATTTAGTTCTCAATCATTTAATAGACAAATATGGACAAGGTTATTCTATGGCCTACAATCACCCCCCTTTGTGTGGAGGAATTTCTTGAGAACATTCAGGATTAAGTCACTCTGTGATATGAGAGGAGAGGTGGCCGCATGCCTTACAGAAACAAATACTCCGTTGATGGAATTGTTTGGGAGGCATAAGATTTGATATTCCAATTTTGTTGTTGTTCTTTAAGAACATCTAACACACTTGGCAGTTGAAATGTACAACGTGGTCTGCCTTTCTTGTTGAAGGAATTTGGGGTGGGATGGGATCTCTTCTAATGTATTTCATTTCCTCCTAAGTTCTGTAAAAACTAAACATTAAAAAAGTTTTGTTTTTGATTACTTATCATTATAAAAACACTTAGAACCTTAAGCAACTGATAATTTGTTCATAAATTTATAATACACTGTTTCTTAAGTCCATCCTAATTTAAGTAACTAAATATGTATATATGAGATGCAGATTCTTCATTTTTAAAATAAATTTTATAGTAGGCCAACATACTAGTCTAGAAAGCACAGCAGGATTTTGTGCTAATTTAGGTCAGGCAGCATAAGGCTTGTGAAGTCACATTCTCTGCGCCTTTGGAAATATGGATACATCCAACATGGAATATTCAGAATGATTGTGAATATTAAGTAAAAATTATTTTAAAAGATACCTTTTTTTGGTGTAAGATGTGATTTGCAAGTTCACTCTATATTTTGACTTAACTACTTTCTCCCACCGCAGGTTACAGAAAGAAAAAAGTCATTGACTACAAAGTACCATAAAAGGTTCCCTAGCATAGTTTGGAGGTGGTACAGCTGTAATAGAAATCGGGCGGGCACCTTATTGAAGGGCTCTTCAGCATCCCCAGGGACTCGGCCCTAGTTTAGTTAAGCCAGGGGTCACCCACGATTACCCGTGGTTTCCCGGAGTAACTCACTGACCCGTGGAGAAGTGTCTTTTGGTCCGGGCCTCTTCCTCCCTGGCTGTGGGTTGCTGAAAGGCGTCTGCACACGCGTGGAGTAGGTGCGCGTTGGCACACGCACGGGTCGAGCCAAGGCTCGCTTGACTGCACACACGCAACAACCAAACTCGTTCCTCAAGTCCCGAGTTTTGCATAAAGATGTGTTAGGAGTCTCGTCCTTAAGAATACAGAGAGAGAGATAAATAATGGATGTAATGGATCTCAGTTTAAGCCCGAGTTTGCTGTCTTCAGTAGTTTTTGTTCTCAATCACCTTGATGAAACAATCTTGAAGCCGCTCCGCTTTCCGTGGCATTTGGAATGAGCCCCTGACAGGCTGATTTTCCACCCCTGTTGTGATGCTGCTTTCTCTAGTTAATATTCCTGTGTAAGTGTCGCACAAAAGTAAACCCAAAGAGCCCGCACATGACACGGAGGCTGCTTCATTTACATTAATTATGCAGTCAGGGCTGCGAGAATTCACTGTCGGCAGGAGGGGGAGGCGGTGCCGCGGCGGGGAGCTGGGGAGCAGAGCCCGGCAGCGGGCCTCCCGGCGTGGCCGCGGGTGGGGAGTGGGGCTTGCTGCGGCCGGCGGGCCACCGCTCGGCGCCGTGGAGAACAATGGACGTGCCCCGCTAGCCGCAGGGCGGAGCGGCACGGCAGCCTTACCCCGACCTCCGCCAGCGGAGGTCAGGGCTGCACCCGGCGTGGTTGGTGGGGGCTGGCCCAGGCAGGCTGCGCCCAAGGAAGTCAGCGCTTCTTGCCCAGCCGCGGCAGCCGGCCTTGTGCTCTCGGGTCAGCACCGCCAGGAAGTCTGACCGGCTCCCAAGCCCGCAAATTAGTGCCTTTCAAATCGAAACCCAAAACTTCATTTGAGGCCTGGCCACCGGAGAGGCTGGATTTCCCTGATTTCAAATATCTGAACTGTTGCGGACTCTGCTATTCCGAGGACAGAGGATGATGGAAGAATAATCCTCATGTGAACATCTTTGACCGATAGGAAAAAATACCAAACCAGCTACAAAACAAGGACACCCTGGGAAAACAGTGGTTAAGAAAAAAAAACACCTCTAATCCCTCGCCATAAATATGAAACATCTTCCGGGAGGTTTCCCACTGTAGTTGGCTCTGAAACATCCTAACTTAATGGCTGTTTGTCAGTGGGAAACTGAATTCCATAGGGAATTCCACAGGGAATTAATTGTACAAACATTTGTTGAGTACCTACTATGTCCTAGGTGATGGGAATTATTACATCGTTATTGCTGTATGGAAACCATTCCAGAAAATTAAGATTACTGCTCTTTCTAGGATTTAGATATGGAAACCGTAGAAAAATTGCTCTTCTTGTCACCACTGTCCGTCCCCCCCTCAACACACACACATTCCTTTCCCCAGTGACTTGATGCTAGTCAAGAAGTATTGGAGCTGGTAAGAAGGATGAATATGCTTTATTCGTTTTGCACTTTTAAAGAGTATCAGTAAAGATTATTGTGTAGTGTTTCTGCAGTATAGTTTATGCATCTAATTGTGTGGACTTCGAATTATATGCTTGCAAGGAATGACTAACCAAATATCTATGCCAGTGGAACAGCAGAACCTGAGATTTGAAGAAGGTTACAAATAGGATAATTTGAAAAGCTTTGCCCCTTTTTTAGATTTGCAAAAACAATTCCATGGGCATATTTTGTACTTTTCTTTAAAATAAAGAGTTGTGTGTGTAGCATTTCATGAGTAAATCTGTGTCACATTAAGCCAGGAGCAACCACACTGAAAATTTTTCCAAAAGGAATTACGCCATCCTTTCAAGGCCATGTGTACTTGCCAGCCATGATGACATTTAGCTCTTTCCCAGCCAAAGTCATAATTTCTAAAGAATCAGTGTAGTACCTTTATAATTTTCTTTCAATAAATAGATACAAAGTATGACTTTTAAAATGTTTAATACTCTCTTCTGACATTTGTGCCATGCACTTGACCTAATAATAATGAACTATTTTAAAAAACAAATGTCATATTCTTCCTTATTGATCCCCTAGTACATATTTTTAAAGTCACATCTAATTGCTTAAAACATACTACGGTGGATGACTTTTTTCTCAAGTGGAAATATATAAAGATGCAACTTTCTAAAATGAATTTTGAATCATATCTGACCATCTTTGACTTTAAAATGGCAGTTTCATGTGGATCAATCAAATAGACAGTATTGGTAACACATACGTAAAATAAAAAAGCATTTTCTTAGAAAAGAAAGTACTTAGATACTTAAAATTGTGTAAAAATTTATGCATATATTAAAGATTGAAATTTGATGTTATACAAATAGAATAAAATGTTCATGAAGTCCCCCCCTGCCTCACACCCCGCCCCCCCACAGTAAATTGCTTAATTCACAATGAACAAAGAATTTAAAAGTTTTCTTTTAAGCTTCAGGAAAAATAATTGAAAACATATACCAAATTTAGTGATCCATGGGCTCTTGGAATTTTAACTGTGTATATCTTTGTATTATTATCTGTATATATTCTAAGGATAAACATCAAAAATTTTATTTTTTTAACTGTTTCCATTCCATTTAAGAGTTAAGCTACTACTATTATGTACATTTTATCTTTAATTTTACCTGAATCTAAAGGGAGCTTCCAAAATGAGGCCTAGTAATCCAATGAGCATTTTAATTGGAATTGTATTTACCAGTATGGCTCAACTTTTTTTTCACCCACTCAGAACAGTTTGTATCATAAAATCATTTACATAATGGTTTGCTTTTGATGCTATCATCTGTGAGATTTTTTTATCTCTGAGATAAATTTCCATAAATAAATTAATTTTAAAAATCAGAATGTAAAAGTGATAAATTATGAAATACTATTTTAAAAATATTTAAATAAGACACCCCCCAAAAATCATATTCTTACTTAGTATGATTAGCTTTGACATCATTGTATGGTGCCAGTTTCTAGTGATATGAAGCTTATAATGCTATTTCACATTTTATCCACTAAATAAAAACCTGCCCTGTGTTTTATTACAAAGTAGGTGGCCTGAAGGAAAAATATATGTATTCTTTCCTTTTGGTATAAAATATGCATTTGGGCTTCTCATTTCATCCCCAATCTGTGTTATTCCTTAAAAATGCAGAACTGCCTGAAGTCCTCTTTAATATTTAATTCAACAACTTTTTAATCTGTCATTATACTGTGATGAAGTAAGCATCAAGTGTCGCTGAAAAAGATTAAATTATACTTGGAAATAGGAATTGAAATGATTTAGGGTTGGAGGCTGAATATTTGCTTTGCACAAGTAATAATAATAGTAGCTTGGGTGAAGAAGGGCTTTGGTTTGGCTTTAATGTCTTTGCCTTGCTGTGCTCCCCTGTGGCTCCCCCTGATTTACACTGGCATTACTGAGCTTTATTTTATTTAAATGGAGGTAGAAAGTGGAAATTACTACACTACAATACATTAATTACTCCATACTATTTTTTGTACCGATTTCCCTGTTTTTCTGTAAACATCATAAACAATGATGCAACCTACCCAATACTGATAGCAGCTGTAAGCAATCTTGTAGTTCTTGTTAACAAGCTTATCTTAGAAAGGAAAGGCAGTAATAATTAATATCCGTCTACATAATAGTGAGAAGCAAAGGCACATTTATGTCTTTCCTGCTGTAGGGGATGATGTCCTACATAAGAATAAGCTGTGACAGTGTGTTAATATTTTAACCACTGCATTTTACTTCTTGTTTTTAACATCTGAATTTTAACCTGTCGACCATTTTGTACTTAAGGACAAATGTACAAACTTTTAGATCTCTCAGTGACTCTTGGATTGTTCAACAGGTGACAGAGACTAACTAACCTCTTTGGAGTACTTGGTCCCTATCTATGTTTAATTTTTAAACTAGTTCTATAGCTCTGACTATGTGAGGACAAAGCAATCTGTCAATTTAGTAGAGAAAACTAATTGAGAAATTATTTGATCAGATACACAGAAGAACCCCATGAGATTGTTTGAAAGAATTCTGTATTTCATTTTTACTGTAATAACATGTATTTCGGTGGCTTAAATGTATACTCTGACTCTGTCTGTAATGAATGCCTTTAAAACATACCTTCGTTGATTTGGCACGATGTTGTGATTTGGCACAAAGATTTGGCATGATGATGATTTGGAACAATGATGATTTGGCACAATGATGGTCCTTTTCTTATTATTAAAATAAGTCTAGAAATAGACTAAAATCTTGACATGCAGCACCTGTTGAAATGTTATTAGAGCTATATTTAATCCCAGGAATCTAGAGTATCTAACTCAGATGTCCACTTCTCTAGCATCATGTCCTCTCATGGGATAATAATAAAGAGAAAGGGCCTCCTCCTTACTTTCTTAAAATATTCTAAGCGAGAGTGTAAACATTGCCATAGATTCAGAATTATCTGTTAATTCTGTCAAATTAAAAAATAAAACTGGCAAAATGTTTTTAAGCTTACAAAGCATTTAGTACCCATTTATTTGTTACCCTTTGATTCTCCCATCACCATGGCTGCATAAAGTTGCACTAAGCATAAACGACCTGGAAAAAGTACCAAACATTTTGCAAATGATATGGTCATTTTTTTCAGAAACTACTTTTTGTTAGTAGCTTGAGTTAATTTTATGCCCTGCCTAATTGCATTACCTGACTATGTAGCCCCCTCCCCACCACCTCCGACTTTATTAGTGAATACTCAAAGTATGGAAGGTGGGACAGTTGTGTCAGTATCATTCCACACCTTTCTTTTGTTATCATTAGATTTTTAAAATTAAAGGGGTTTTTTTTTTTTTGGTAGTAAATTGCCTCTTATAGTTCATAAATACATATTTGGAGGACTAGGTTCAAGATTACTTACAATTTAGAGTTTGGAACTAGGATAACATTTTGAAATAAATCAGTTTTTAAACAATTGGTCAGTGTTTGCCTGCACAATGTTATTTTTATTAAGATACGAATTTGTCAACATGTGCCTTCTTTTGCTCTAGCACAAGACTAGTTGCCTTTCTGAAACCTATGTAGGGTAAAGTAAATGCATGTCTTTGTAGAAGGATAAATAAAAAGAGCAACCTGAGTCAATAAGCGGGTTCAATTCATGCCTACAGCCATGGCGGACAGCTCATTTTGTAGATGTGGGTGTTTTGTTTACATTTATAATGCAGCTTTATTTAATGCTGACAGATATAGCTTGTGGCAAATGATAGTCAGAATGTATGAGCAGTCATAATGCTTCTGTCTTCTTATAGTGTGCTGCTGAAAATAAGCAGTTCACCTCTGTTTTTATTGAGGAAAGGATATGAGACAGCTATAGCTTCGTGAGGCTATTTATTGAGTTGTTTTACTAGCTGTGAACATGCCGCTTTATAGCAGTTGTGAAAATGGACTTTGCTAGTGTGTGGGAAAGGAAATAACATTGCAGTATACAAGGGTAGTAAAAAATCTCTATAAATAATTTTTCAGACTGAGGAATATTCTCATTTAAACAGGCAGAATGGGTTATGATTTTTGGCTAGGTGTCAGTTTCCCCCCTAAAAAGTCACTAAGTTGGAATTAATCATATAATTTGTGGAAAATTTTTGATTCTCTAATATTTAATTGGGTTAGAATTTAGGAAAAGTTGGTTACATATTCACCTAGTTTTAGCACAGCATTGTGACCTTTGGGTCTTAAGGATCTGTATAACCAGCTAAGGTATAAAATATAAAATACATGTGTGATGAGACTTACCTGTAAGCTAATAATAGTATATTTGTTATTTAAGAATGTACACATGATACGGAAAAACCTATATCTATATGCTGCTTACAATGTAATGGAGAATTCAGATGTGTAATTAGTACACAACTGATGGAAAAATTTGAAAGTAGTTCTGTTTTGATCCCAGGGATTTATTCAAAATAATTAAGGGAAAGTGACAAATTAACCACAGAACTTGAATTTGCATTATTTCTTTCATCCCTTGGAAGTTATAGACACTCAGTACACTTGGAGCTTTTAACTCTACAACAAACCGTTTTACTTTTTATACTAGTTTCTTTTTTTCTCTAAATCTGCCCATGTAAGCTAAATCTTTTTAGTGTACAGTTATTTATTGGCCACTATAATTGTGATGGATATAATGCTTTCTATTCTGAAACATGAAAAAGAGCATTAGAAAGGTACATATTTGAAATTTTTATTACTTTTCTATTTTTATTCAAATGTTCATCATACAGTAGCGAGAAGGTACACAAGTAATATTTTCACGTATGCAAAATAATTTAGAAAGCAGTGTCAATCTGGGCAGGTGTTTCTTCCATATCTGTGCTCAAATTTCTAGGGAACACTAAATATTAAATTGAAATAACCCTCCCTTGATATTACGCAGCTAAAGTTCAGTTTAATTCTCAGATGAAGTTTTCTTGGACACATATCATTTTCCTTTCATGTAAATAAAAATCAGACTACTTAGATTTTTAATACTTGCTACTTTACAAAGTAAATCAAAATGCTGCAAAGTACTCACTTATTTCCTTTCTTTAGTGCTTTTATTAAGGCATTTATGTTACCGCTAAATATATGGATTATAGGGATGCTGTAAAAATGTTCTTATTTCCTTCTCCACTGGCTGATGAAATGGGTTAATCTCTCAATAGAGCTATTTCCTTAATTCACCACCTGTTTTCAAATCCCTAGTAACCGGCAAGGTAAGCGCAGAGATTCCTCTGTGTGTGCCTTATATACCTATTTCACAGAGATAGAAACCTGGAATAAAAAATGAACACAAAAATCTTCCTTGAATTTTTTTTTTTCTTCCTTTCTTTTCCTTTCTTTTTTCTTCTTTCTTTCTTTCTTTCTTTCTTTCTTTCTTTCTTTCTTTCTTTCTTTCTTTCTGGAAAGTTGTTGCACATTACTAAAAAGCTGCCATATTTAAATTATCATTCAGCAGCCCAAATTTATATCACCTACTGGGCATCCTTTGAATGGAAATTTTCAGCTCAAAAGGGCATACCTCTATATAAAGTACATTTATTACCTTTTGAAAAATTCCCATTTCTTTTTCAGCTTATTCTGGGAATATGATAGACATATAACTGATGCAAATTTTATGTTTTTGATTTAGAAACAAAGGAACTGATTTTATACTTTTCAAACCAAAAGTGGGCTTGGCTATTATAGCTAGAATGTCTCGACTGTATATAAGTAATCATTTATTGTTTAAATACAGAAGAGGCTGTAACAAAATGCTGTCAAGAGCCATCACACTCATTAACCTGCAAGCTAATTAGCCTCCTCCTGCCTGATTGCTGACAAGTTCTTTAGTCTGAACCCATTGCTGTCGTGTCAGCAGAGAAGCACCGAGTGAGGTAGAGGAGGTCTCCATTAGATGTTTGTGAACAAAGTCTCTGCATTAAAGGTTTGTTTTTTACACTCTCACAAATGTTAGAGCATTCATATCCCCAGCTATAATTAAATTGGCAACTCTTAATTACTGTAATTAGTGTATTAACTGTTTCCTTTCCTGTTCCTCAATAATGGATTTCAAGAAATTACATGTAATTTAATGTGATTTTTAAAATTTAATCATTGTTTAAAAGGTTTCAATAGTTAAATATATATCTAAATACCATTGAATATTTGAAATAATATGCATAATAAAATCACTTAAATGTAGTGTCTTGTCAAAACCAGTACATATGGGCTTTATATTCACATGTCCTTTTTTTTCCTGCATAAACATGACATTCATTCCCCATTAAATTTTTCTTTTTCCTGGTAGGCTAACATTTCTTAACTATGTTGCAAATTAGCATTGGAATGATAGAACATTTTGCAAATGCATCTTAAAATATGAATTCATTAATTTGTGGAAGACTAATTTATTTAGAATGGCTTCTTGAGGGCAAAAAGCATTCATAAGATATTTTGCTTGTTATACTACCAAATCAAACTTGAGACTTTATGGAGAGTACCAGAAAAAAAAGAGTACATTTTAGATTGATAAATGATCTAAGATTGAATTGATGAAGGCTTTTTCGATTTTCAGAATTATTACTATTATCGCCTTCTGGTAAATGTTACTTACAACTTTGGTTTAAAATATTTGAATCATCTTCAACAAATTAGAGGCCTATATACCAGCAAAATGTATTCACATGTCTGAAAAAACCACATACTGAAATTTATTATATTTCTAGTTTATGTAGGGAGAACTGCTATTTGACGGTATCTGATTTAAAAGTACTGGATTGAAGTAAGAAACAGCATCAAAGTTTATGGGAGCTTTCCATACAAGTACATGTTTATACTCGACATGAGCAGAATTATCATTTGCATAGCACCCTGTACAGATCTTAAACTACATGAATATACATTACCACTAGCTGGCTTTTAACTAAACCCTAATTAAAGAATGGGTGTTTAAAATAAAATTTAAAATATACTTATTTAGTGATTTTTATAATTAAGATATTAATACATCTTATTTCAGTTATCATTCACTTCCAGACAGCAATCATTTTATGAAGAACTACCCAATGTACTACAAAATACATCATTCTTTAGTGGATGTGGCCTTTTAAATACAGTGGCCTATCCATAAGAATTGTAACTTGAGCCTCAAGTCAACTGTGATGGAATAGATAACGAGTTTCCTTCTCATATTATGGTTCTGTGCACCTGTGGTCTCTTGGCTAGGAAAGACAGATTTGAGGTCCTGAAGCAGTGTTTTTGCACTTTTAGACTAAAATTTGCCATTTGGGAGCTACTTCTCTCACTAATCAATAAGGACACCCTCCCACCACCCATTCCCTACCCTCTACTTCTCTAGCACAACCTGATTCTGAGAGAACAAAATTTTCTCCAAGAAACTTTCATAATCTCCTTTAAAATGTGATGCAACTTAAGTTTTAGCTAATTCAGTGTAATAATGAATCAGATTTATTTACAAAGTAAACAAAATGAGGTTAAGGGCCTTTTGAAATTTAGGATCAATTTCGGAATCACTGGCCACTTATAGTTTGTAATCATAATATCATCGAGTCCTAACTAAAGTTTGAACTTGGTGAAGGAAAGGAACTTATGGAACATTTAGTTCAGTCCTCTCATTTTATAGATAGGGAAATGAGACTTTGGGGAGGCAACTTGACCAAGGCGATACAACCAAAGAGAGTAGGGATACGAAATGAGGACCAGATCCTTAGACTTAGAGTCTAATGCTCCGAGTTTGATAAATTTAAGTTGTAGTGGGTTGATTTAGTATTTCCTTCTGAGTATCTATGAGTATTTGTATTATAGTTTTTTTTATAGTGAATGTTAATTTTAAAGTATATGAATAAAAACATTTTTAATAAGTACAATGTATTGTTTAGAGTAGATGCTCAAATTTATTTAAAATATTCAGTCTTTTTAAAGAATACACAAGAACTGTAGTGGAAATGGCTGAATTTAGAACTGATGAATAAAAAAAAAAAATCACCTTAGTTTGACATCAAGGGGTATTTTCCTCTGGTAAGTTATTTAATAAAAGAAACTCTACGGTATTGAAGTAATTGAGAATCGAGGGCATTGTCTTCTGTAAAACTGTGGTGTATTAGTTTGGCAACTCTGTATATGTAACTGTTAAAGAGTAAAGCCCCCCAAAGTATATTTTTTGACATTCACTTTCATTTATAAACCAGAATAATTCTGAATGTTTATAGTAATGGGAGATACCCAAGGCAAATTTAATTTTAGTTTGGGCTTTTGCTTAATGTATTATTCATAGTATTGTATCATCAGTTAAGCATATCCCTGACAATAAACTTAAAACTTAACTTTGATGGTAATATCCAGCCTAATTTAGATGAGTCAAGTTGTGACCTGACATGATTTTTTTTCCTCCTGATTGTAGATAATTTTTTAATAATGGTGGGATGAAGTTGGTATATTTTTCTCACCCCCCCCCCTTTTTTAACACTTCACCATTTTTGCCGCATGACCTGGTTTTGCATTTTTCTGATTTCTCTTTTCATCTAATTAGTACATTCTAAGAAGACCTGGACCACTTATTGTACAGGGATGTAGCCTGCGGGTATTTAATAAGGAGCTTTCAGTGCTACATTTGCATCTTTTGCTTGGGGTCTGCATAGTGAATTACCTTTAAGATCATTAGAAGCACTGCTGTATTGTTAAATCAGGCTACAATATTCTAATGACAATTTAAAACTCAGGCTTCCTATATAACCGAGGTGACCCCAGCATAATTGTATGTAGTGCGGAAGACCCCAGGATAAACTGCTGAGGGTTCAGCCCATCCACAGTATAGTCCCTACAGACAGGTAGCTTTACACCCAATAAACCACATGGAGAAGTAGTGAGAGCAAGTAAGTCTCATCCTAGTTATGTATACTCAAGTGTATGTATTATTTATATCATAATACTAATCTCCCAAATATGACTTTATACTTTTTAAAAGGAGATGACACATCCACCAAGCAGTGTGCAGAGTGGAGTTTATATTTTATCAGATAACTGACCACCTTTAAATGTAATACCTAAGAAATGAAAAGCTTAGAAGTAGAGTGTTTTACGTTCAGGTTCTTCCCATAGTCCAAGAACTAAACAGGAATATACTTTGTTGTTCAAGGATTAATTTGTAATTTATTCTTTCTCTAACCAAGTATAAGAGAACTATTAGTAGATAGCAGGTAAGAGTTCTTAACTCTTTTATAAAAGATGGCTTAAAATACTTGTTAAAAGTTTATGTATTTTTGTTAGATTTTTTGTCATTATAGAATTGTAGAATTTAAAGATGGAAGAAACTTTAATTTAATTTAGCATCCTTTTTTATTGGTAGTAAATATTTTCACTAGTTTTCTGCTCTGACATTGATGTGATATTTACCTGCTACCCCCAGGAATGCCAGGAAGCTCCAAGGTAGCCAGTAACAAAAAAGACTTAAACATAGAGAAAGATAGTGATGATTTTATGTTTTTAAATAAGTGTTTTTACTTAGAAGGCATTTATAGATTCACCAGCTGGCATTTACTCTGTATCTGAGCTTCTTGACTACATATAAAAAATTAAATGAATATAGATATTTTTGTACAACTAATTTTAATAGGTAACATGTTAATTGATTTAAAATTTAACAACTGTATTTCAAAATTGCATTTCTGAAATAACTATTTCTTAATGGAGTCTGAAGTTACTTAGTTGTGATCAATAATTTTTGCTCAACAGCTATATAGAAGCTTTAGCACAGTGCTGTGTGTATGGGTACTAAGTAGAGGTTTGTCAAATGAAAGTATGAATGAATGAAAGATCGACCGGAAAAAAATATAAAATAAAGGAAAAGAATATGTGCTTAGCACACAGCAGGGTTCCTGCAGTTAGTTGAGTCAACTGTCTATTTATGGTTTTTTTTCCAGAGAGCCTCACTTCTAATAAGTTTCAAAAAATTTTTAAAATAATAACTGGGCAGTAATTAACTTGAGTTCACCAGGTAGACTGTCTATAATGTGTTTAGTTTGCTTAACTCACCTTTTTATACTCTTTTTCTTGTCATCAGTTTACTATTTAAAGTTCTCCAGATCAACTGTGAAAAGTAACTACCTGATCTGATGGGATCTTTATTTAAATCATGACACCTGATATCTTTTCTGACCCTCTTTTAATTGTGTTACCTTCATTGTTAGAGAAACCCAAACCTTACATTTCTTGAAAAAAGCTGCTTTATTTATATCTTTTAGATCTAATGTTTTAGGTCTACTGTAGAAATAAAATAGAGCTTGTATTTGTAAAAATAAGTTATTCTTATATAGAGAGAGGTTAATGGTGAGGCAAATATTTATGCAAAGATGTTTACTGCAAAATAAAATCAGTGAATTTTAAGTTAACACTGGATCTAGCTTGTATACGTGTTCAAAGCGCTACGTAAGGTTTAACGTATATATGATTAGAACATTGACCAGTGATATTCAGTTAAGTAGTTTTGCAGAATTTTCTCTTCTACGAAGAATTTGTTGTACTCGCATTATTGTTTCCTTTGGGATTCCAGACAATGACTCTGTAGTCTGATTCATTAATATTGGTTGTCTTCAGCAGAGAGTATCCAGATTTGACCTGCCAAGTATTAAATTTTTAATGTATTACTAGTTCTTTCACAGAGTAAGGCTTGTCTTTGTTCTTTGTGTTTTTGTACCAAAACAGCTTGAATCAGATACAGATTTAATTTGTGGTATCACTAAATATGCCTCATTTTAAAAACACACACAACACACATGCATAACTATAAAAATGTTTATTGGTGAAAATATTTCAACATGAATAGCTACTTTTTAAAAATATTTGAAAGTATGCATTTCTAAATTTATTTTGAAAAGTGCCAGGGGGTGCTATGTGCAATGTACAATAAGTTAATTATTATGCTATTAACATTGATGATGTTGAATGTGTATTAGTTAATGTGTTAATGACGTGTTAATTACTGTACATGTTGTGAAGACCCTTCAGGCTTGTTCTATGATACAACATGTCAATTTGAACCAGACCAAGTAATCTGCAAAGCAGACTGTAACTCTTAAAAATAACACTTGTAAACATAAATTATAAATTAAATTATGCTTTTTATTATCCTTTTTCTTTCTGGTAGAATGAATAAGTAATTTCTCTGCTCTCTGCACCTGTTAGAACCTAATACTGTCAGACTCTGTTTTCCCCAAGAGGATTGGAAGAGATTTGTTATGCAATAACTTCCGCTTTGTTTATGCTCTGGCATTTAGTGTATATTTTATATAGATTCATGTGTTTTGCAACCTGAAAGATACTCTTTTTTTGTTTACCAGATGAATTTATAATGAAAGATATTCAGTCTTTGTGCAAGCAGGTGAAAAGTGGCCTTGCTCAGTTAGCACTACTGGTTGACATTAAACTGATCTTTATGTACTTGTGATTCACCCTATGGCTCTTTCAAGCTTGTTGGCAAATAGTTGAAACCTCAGGAGATCAGTCACAAAAAAACTGGATGCCAATTTCAAATCATTTAAAAGAGGCCCAAATTTTTTGCCATTTGAGAACATGGAATAATATAGTTGTTTTTTGCATGAATATAGTTTGAAATGTCAAATATTTAAACTTTATTATTTCAACTTTTGAATTATAGATACTCATGTCTTTCAACATATTGGGAAAAATACCTGGTGATCATCTTTAAGATGACTCATTTGGAGAAAATAATAAAATTACATACTACAGTGTTATTCATGATATTATTTCTTATTTTTATCCGTTCAAAATCATTGTTTGATAGTAAACAAAAAACATATAGAAAGGATGAATGTTCACCAACGAACCATGGGTCTTGTAGTGAGGATGTTTTTTAAATGACCCAGAACCAACTCTTAAAAATACAAAAATAAAATAGAAATGAACGTCCAGATGTCAGGTAGTTACCCTATCTTTTAGATTCTGTTAACATAATATGTGCAAGAGGTGGTGAAGAGTTCAAGCTGTAAAAGCTAGATTGCCCAGGTTCAAATCTTGGCTCTTTCATTGTCAAACTGTGTGACTGTGAGCATGGTTTTTAACCAAACCATGCTGTGCCTCAGTTTTATGATAACAAAAGTGGACATAACAATAGTACCTACTTCTTAGGATTGTCGGGTTCAGTTAGTGCAGGGTAAAATAAAGCACTTTAAACAGTGCCAGCACATAGGAAACACTCAATAAATGTGAGGTCTTATTATCCTACCTTTAATATTATACTGAAAATTATTTGGAAGCATTTAATTTCCACAAGCTCTTTGAATTCCCTAGGATCCATTATGAATGCAAGTTTTTGGTTTTCAGTCATTATAGTCTCGAACCTCATCACAGGAAAACATCTTCCTTTTAATGATGATTTTATTACTACGGTGTTGTTTACATCCACCTGGAGTCATCACAGGGTTTTTTTGTTCATCTAACCTTGCTTGATTTCTATAGCACAGCTCTCGTTGAGATTTGTATTGGCATGGAAGATTATTCTGACCAGAACTTAGGTCTCCCTTGCAAATATTTGTGTCTCTCTTGTTTACAGCCGTGGTGTCCTCTTGCAGTATCCATGCAAAAGGGATTCTAATAAATCTTGTGCTCACCATTACACATTGTTTGTTTTAGCTGCCTACCACTTCATGCTTCCTCCTTTAAGAGCCAGCCATTACGAAAGGTTAGATTCACAGTTAGCAGGCTTTAGCTCTCCCTTTTGAATCAGTGAGGTTGCCGTTTTATTGCTCTCCGACTTACACTTCAGTGATGAGAGTAAACTAGCATCAGATTAAAGGTCAGCAAATCCCATCAAAGAGAGGAATATTAGGGGCAGAGATAGTTGGAGAGGCAGCACACCACTGGGTATTGACAGGGTGATTCCAGGGTATCAGTCAGCAGAATTATAGCTGCCCAGAGAGTCAGTACAGCTTTAATGAGCCTGTGTGAAGAGGAAGAGGGTGGATTTATGTAGTTCCTCATAATTTTCTGTAGAGACTGTTATTGCAGACATTCTGTGGAGTGTTCTGGTCTTTCATTTAATTCAAAGGTCCTGGAGCTTATCCATCCTCTAAATTCCTTTTTGTTAGCTCAAATCAAAGTTGACATTTCCATGGTTTACCACCTAAAATACTCAGTTCAAAATCAGGTTTCTTTAGGCAATTTTGAAGTCTGTATACTGTTAATATAAACCTACATTATATTTATATTAATGCATACATATTTACTTTTCAGAAAAGTGGGTTGAAAAATGAACATTTTTTTCCCATAAGTAGGCAGCGGGGAAAATGTACATTTATACACTGCCCTCTAAGTAACTGGAAAAAAAAATAATTGTAATTATCTTAAGGTGCTTTTCAAAAGGATTTTAATATTCTTCTTAAATTGACTTTCCTAATTAATTGCTAATATGCCTGTTTATATATGCCCCATCTCACTGTTTATGCCTCCAATACCCCTAAACTGGAAAAAAAAATTTTTTTTGTATCTCTTGAGGGGAAATGTTTTTAATTGTTCTAATGAGCAATACTACATTTAATTGCTGTTTTTAAAGTCCACTTTGATTTTGACATGACTTTGTCGTGAATTTGACTCATATTAATTTCTTATCAGAGGGGTATTCGATCTCTAAGATTTCAAGATATAGAATATGTTTTGGGAGATTATGTTTATGGTAAATGTTGGATATCTTTGCTGTAGGTTAGTTGCTTAAAGGGTTAATGATATATAGATAGATCAGTTATTTTAGTTAAGCTTTTATTTATAGGCCCCTAGAAAAATAGACAGTTTGTGAAAAAATTATCAATAAACTTGCACTAGAATGTTTTATTAGCCAAACCAGCCACTTTTTGGAATGTGTATTTAAGAATATGCTATTTTGATTATTTATAAGTAAATGAATATATTATTAACTTAGGGGTCTTGTTTGCGTGATTTGCTGCTTGGAAAATGCTTTCAAACTTCTCTGCCATTGTCCTTTCATCATGTGGGTGGTCGTGCTTTTCAGGCACTTATGTGATTTTTAATGGAAGAGAGTGATGGATGTGATACTATGAGAAGCACAAATATCCCTTTCAAAGTTCACTGTTTACTGAAGCATCTACAATACTTACAGCAAAATGTAAGGTCCTTAAGAGATGCATACAGATGAATATTACATAAAAATAAAGAAGCCATCTTCAGTCATTAATTAGATGCTATATTTATATTAAAGAGCCAGCATACTTAAAAGTAAAATCATGTGGAAAGTCCAGTAAAGTTCATGCTTCCTATAATCATGCTATGCCTCACAAAGCCTTTTCAATAAAACTGAGTCTGTGTCCTTTATAATAATACAGATAAAACTTTATGCTGTGCTGTTACATTGGAATATACTGAGAATGTCAGTGACCCTCGTACCATATTTATTAGCATGCTATTTTGAGCAGTGCTTGTGCATCAGGATAATTTGGCATTACAAAAACAATAAAATGGACATTCTTTCCTGTAAGAGAAAAAAGGGAACCAGTGGATATCTGGTATTCATAATGAAGCTAACTGACCATAATTTATATAGTCACTTTTGAAGATTTTAGAGAAAAAGGAGAGAATATGGCTGCAGCAAAGGGAAAGGAAATGAGTATAGAGATAAGCATGAGATTAATTATCTGATAGGGCTGGGATTCTTACTGCTATGAGGGATGTATGAATGATGTTTATACCTTCAAGAACACGACTAAGTATAATGGATATTTTAAAATTCAACTGGAGTCTAGTATTTTCATTGACGAAAGATTATGAATGGAAAAAGGACCGTTGTTCTGAAGTGGTACCATTTTCCTCCCTGTGTTTCTGACCAAAATTTCTGTATCAGATGTGGATTATATGTATTGTCTTTAAAAATACCATACATTTTACCTGGGAAATATTTGATGAAAGATTTCCAAAGTACTGAGAAGATGTTGAACTTTGATGTAATTTTATTAATTTTAACAAAACACTGTGTAGCCAGTTATAACATGATAATGAGTACATTTTTAGGAAGAAAAGAGTTTTTATTTCAGAACAAATAAATATCACCATTATGCTTTCCAGGTGGCCTACACATGGCCATTCTCTGGATTTCCGAGTTTATTTGAAGCATGTGGTCAGAGACTGCTAATGATGAGCAACTGTCATGAGTGTTTCATCGTCACCATACATCAAAGTGCCATTCTGCTACCAGAAGATGTGAGAGTAAAAAAGTAACGTGAAAAAGCAAAAGAAAATATACTTAGTTCATAAAAACTGAGAAAGCAAAGGCAATAAAACTACATACATACCATTAAAATATGTTGCAAAGTAATGGCAATGCAATCTATAGCAAATAAATTTTGATAAATAAAAATAGAAATTTCGAAAAAGAAAACAAAAGGACAACCTCAATTTGACCTTTTAGTGAGCATGACCAGAAATCAGATGAAAGTTTTAATTGTAGGACAGATTTGTTTCAGATTACATCTTAATTTGCAACCGCGCCCCCCACCCTTCTTTTTAAAATGTTCATGGCATGGCTCTTGCTAATGTTTCATTTTCACAGATGATACTCAGGAATTCTGTAACTAGTTGTCTGACTTTGGGAAATGTAGTACTTTAATAAAAACAGATTTGGGTCTATATGAATTAAAGTGAATACCACTATTATTTTTTAAAGTGATGATTATAGCCTAGGTACTATTTTAGGCATTTTAGATGTTTTACAGCATTTAAACTTCATAATAATTTCTTGAGTTGGTGTTATCTCTTTGAAAACTTGCCTACAATCACACAGCTGATAAATGATAATCAGAATTTGAATACAGGCTATTCTGACTCCATATTCTTCATATACTCCAGATTCTAGTATAGTATATTCTCCAGTGGTATAGCTTATTTGTATTTGTAGTTGAAAAGTGAATTTAAATATAACATTATAACCTATTTCTCTAGGTATTTGAGGTATAGTAGTACTCTAGACTTGGAGAATGACAGACTTTGATCATTGTTTTCACATTTACTAGCCATGTAACCTTGACCAAGTCACATAACCTCTTTGAAGTTTGGTTTTCTCAGCTATAAATGAGGATAATGGCACCTCTGCCCTATAAGATTATTTAAAAATCAAATGAAGCTAGAATGTGAAAGATACAGCTTGCAGCTTGGCGTGTAGTACATGCTTAATATGTATTGAAATTTGAATGGAGAGAATTTTTAAGCTAAGCAGTAGAATGAGACCCAAGTACTACAATGTTATAGTCAGATGTCCCCAACCTTTCTGGCACCAAGGACCAGTGCTCCTATGAGACTCTAATGCCTGATCTAATGTGGAGCTAATGCCTGATCTGCAGTGGGGAGCGGCTGCAAATACAGATGAAGCTTCACTCACTAGCTCACCACTCACCTCCTGCTGTGCGGCCCGGTTCCCAACAGGCCATGGACCGGCACCGGTCTGTGGCCTGGGGATTGGGGACCCCTGTTTGAGATGATCATATTAATCACTGTGATATGAGAGGTTAAAGTCACCCACATGTGAAACAAAAGGACAGAAAACATTTGCTCTTTGGCAGAAACATTGTATATTATGAACTGGTTCTGGGAGGATGTTTCCAAAGTCTGGAAGATTCGGTCTTCCAGAAAATAGAGTAGTGGGGGAAGCAGCTGTGTGGAGCGGCACAAACGATGCCCTTCGTGTTAGCTGGAGCAGGCACCACGTGTAATGTTATCCCATTCACAGCATGGCAGTGATCTTAACTGACAAGACAGGAAATGAAAGTGCCATGGCGATCTCATTCTGCAGGGAGGAAAGGCAAGGGAACAGAATGTGGGAAGAGGAAGGATTGCAATACGAGTTTGTGTAAACAAATGCGAAAAGTCCTGGAAACGCATGTAATAGAACAGGACTAATTGGTTTGGATGGGAGTCCAAATGTGGGCCTCTAGCATTTTCTAGTAAGGGGAGCCCAGGCATGTGGTAAATTTAAAAGGATATCATTGGCATATTAGATCACTGTTAATCACATAGAGCAGCTATAAAGACCTATAAGTATTAAAGCCAGTGTTATTATAATTCTTTTCTCCCTCTTGGGTTCTGAAACTCATTGCTTTTCCTTTATATAGTGCTGGGCTTTTTCCCTTTCAGATTTAGTTGTCATATTTACCAATGCTAAGAAACTCTTCAATAGAACATTTTGTTTGAACATCTATCCCTTTAGATAAAAAGAAAATGGCCGTTTCCTTCCACCCCACCCCACCCTCCACTTGTAATAATTTCCTTTAAGAACAGAGCACAGGTAACCCTTTGTGCTAATGTGTGTGAGAAACATGGCCTGTTTTTCCCTTCATCTGTTTTTCACTGTCTCATGCAAGCACAGCATACTTCATATCTTGCCCTAGCCCTGTTCTCTTCTTCTGTAGCTGACAGTGCTTATATATCAAGTGCGCCAACAAGATGCAGCTCCATTTAACAAAAAAGTGCCTTAAAAATGTAACTCTTCTTTCTGCATTTTTATTGCACAGTCCATCTGCTCCTTCATCTTGGCTGCTCTTCACTTTCACAGTGACAAGGCTCACTCCTTCTTCTTGTCTCTTGAGGCAAGATCTAATTGGCAAGTGGGAAGTCTTCAAAATTTGCCTTCGCCAGCCAACAGTAGTTTCAGATTTCTATGTAAACAGTTGGCTAAAATAGACTTGAAGGGTAAAGAGAAACTGTGATGAAAATGAGGTCTTTTTAAAAAAAGTTCTTTACCACAAAATGAACACACCTTCCTGCAGGAGCATAAATGTTTTTGAATGAATGAACTGTACTGTAGGTTTGTCAGTTACTAGGTAAATACAGTAATTCTGATGAATATTTTTTATGGCTCCAAATAGCACAATGTTTAGTTTGAATCATTTCAGGCATAACTCTTTTGTGTAAAATAGTCCTCTATTTCTGGAAAAATAAATTGTCTGTATCTGTGATGTGGTGGGGATTGATGTGTATAGCCAGGGAGAAGAATGGATCCCTAAGTGATCTCTATGTTGCCATTTGCATTGCTGCGAGTGTGCAGAAATGCCAGACTCATAGCCATGGGAATGATACTGGCATAGAAAAACACTGGTGATTCAAGAAGTGCCTTTAAATGGTGTCCCTCTTCTCATTTAAAGCACATCTGTGAAACTGCAGGAAAATAACAACTAGGCTCTGCCCAGGAGTCTAGTACCTATATAGACCAAGATACTAATAATGTCATTATGGCATCTAGCTGCTTTCCATCGAACCTCTAATAAAGGTCATTAGTTGCCTGCTTTCTTGAGTGAGATGGCTTTGCAGCAAGTGCTTGGAGAAAAGTTATCAGTGCTGTATGTTAGAAACAGGCATTCTGCCAACAGCTTTATAATGAAGGTGAAATGTAATAAAGCGATGGATTGACAGTTTATGTGTTGAAAGTGAAGGAAATGGAGGTGTGGAGAAGCATTATGGGGAATCTTTCTAGTCATATCTTCAATTTAACCATCAGGGGAAATGCTTCAAAATCTTAGATTTATGAATTTCTAGTAAGCAGTTTCCCAGCATGTAAACAAATCTCAGTGGGCTGTTTTAGGAAGGTAGATTTGGGCAGTGAAGTAATCATTTTTATTCCTCTGATTTTCCAAATAGAAATGGACATATATGATAAAAATGTCAGCCACACTCTCCACGTCAGGGCCCTAACAGGATTACATGTCAGTTCTTAATGTCTCGCTCTGTTTTTCTTTGCCATGAATGGCTGCATTATTGCTCACAGGAACTTCACTGTAATATATGGTAAGAGACAAGTAGCTCTTTATGGCCAGTGATTATTCGGTTTGAATGAAACCTGTGATTTATGTCCATTTAACTGAAAAGCCTTGTAAATTCCCAGTGCTGCATTTTTCCTCAATAGAGAATGAGTCAAGCGAAAGTGACAACTAGGTTGGCGTGGAAATGTGCAGTGCATTGCCGTGTTATATTTAATACACCTGACATGAAAAACGTGCACACACCACACAGTCACCTTAAATAGGAGTGAAAGTGACATTAGCTTGTAATATGACTGCCATATTCAGTGGATTAGACACTAACATTGGCTTAAAAGGAGATTTGGAGCCAGAGTGGGAAGGGCATGGGGCCATGGGTTGCGATAGGCAGCTATATCAACTGGTATTTCCTCATGATATTTTAAAAATTAGTTGTCTTTACAGTCGCTCCTACTGATACTTGTAAAATAATATGATTCTTCCCTTTCATTCATGTCTTACTTTTAGACTAAAGAAGGAAGAGTGAAAGCAGGTGCAATTATTATTCCAGATCTTTTTTTAGGAGGTGCTGATATCATTCAGTTGGCTTTTTTTTGTGTGGGGGTTTGGGGGTTGTCTCAGTCAGTCAGACCCCACTCAAGGGTCTGCCTTCCCTGAACATGGGCTTGTCTCCTTATCTCTCTCTCTCTAATTCACCTACTGTTTCTCTGAGAACCCCAGCCTCCCTCTCCCACTCCCATATTAAATCTAGTTTAGTTAATGGCACCTTGAAGATTTTTTAGTGTATTTATCTACTTTATTTCCAAGTTATATTCCAGTTTGCACAACCAAAAAGTAATTGTTTTAAATGAGATCTTATAACCATGGGGCTTGTGACCTTCATTTCCAGGTTTTCTGTTTTGTACCAAACTGCTTCTTCTTACTTAAAGAATACAGGTGGAAAATTATTTTACTATTTTTTAGGTTTAGGGAAAGAAGTAGCAACACATCTGTATTAATTTCTCTTCTTTATTTATAATCTGGGTTATGTTTCTCAAACTCTAGCTGATTTGATTTTAAAATGAAGAAAACACAGAAAGTAAAGTTGGTATTTTCTTTAATCATTTCTATACCTTCAGATCACAATCCTACTTTTATTTTGAAATATTAGACATAAAATAAAATCTGTGGAAAATTATAAGAGAAAAAGAGAATATTAGAATTCACACTGGTTTCAAAGCAGCCAAGATTTCAAGGCCTGCTGAAAATATCTGATCTGCCCTTGTTTTACAATGACACTCTGCTAAAACATTTTCCTTTGAGCTAAGACTGTGGTGTGGTAGTAGAATGCATCAAGAGCGAGTCCATCAGAAAACAGAATTGCAGAAATTTCATAGGCCAAAGCTCATAAATTGGGATTTAGTTTCATGTCATGCTCATTAGGGGAAAATAATCAGACAACTCAAGTTTCCGTAATACCTTTTTGTTTCGTAGCAGGCCTGAATAATGTACTGTTTACAAAGTAAAAATGATCTGATAACTTTTTTTTTTTTATCACTACTATGGGTATTCTGTGTCTTCTCTGATTGCGAAAGTACTATAGGGCTAGATATTAGTTGTGCCTAATTCATGTGTAGAGCACATTTGACATAGCTGTGGTCTGAAGCCACTCTTCAGTCCTGGATGAACAAAGGTTAGTCATGGTCCAGTGGGCTTGGTCCTTGAAATAAGGGAGCCACAAGGCTTAGTTAGTGCCCTGTGTTTACACCTCATTCTCTCAGGTCAAGCTTTCATTGTGTTAGTGTTGTTCTTTAGAGAGGCTACTACTGTACAATTCAGCTACTGCAGATTTCTAATCTGCTTATTTATAATTCAAAAGCTCGCCTATATATTAATGAACCCTTAATGAGCTGTTGAAAATGCCTGAATTACAGTCAGATTATTAAACTCCAACAGCCCCATAATCATACCATTTGAGTGGGCTTTAGGTACTTTTCACATCTGCAGCTTAGTATTGTGAAGGGTATGCGTTTATTCGGAGAAAGCTTTGTAATAATTTTGACCCGTAATTTATTTATTGCCCTCCGAATGCAGTCGTCTATGCAGATGCTCTCTCCCATTATCTGTGGGGCAGGTGCACAGCATGTTGAAAGACAGCTAATTAGGATTTGCTGAAAGATATGCAAAAACTGTGGGCTTATAACAAAGCCAAGTTCATTGTTAAACAATGTTTTACTGTGTTTGTATGATTTGTCTAAATCTTAGGGATACTGAAATGAATGTTGTGGTTATAAGTAGATTGCAAATAGCGTTGTTGTTTTTTAACTTTATAATGCTATGAAAACCCAGCTTGGATGTAAAACTTTATAATAAATCTCTATAAATGTTCTAGTATACATTTTAGATTAAAAACAAGAATGACCAATTTTTAAATTACTGTTTTTCCAAGTTTCAATTTGAAGATATCAAGATCTTTTGATAACTACATAGTTCAATTCATTCTGGCCCTTGCAAATTTAGGTTCATTAAAATGTTTATAGGTGCCTAGAGGAGGAGGTATTATGATTGGAAGCCATGTATGCTTTGGGCAGCTTAGTTAAGTAATAGTGAGTGAATACATAGATTGGATGAGGGATAAAATTATAACTTGAAGAAAGTAAGAAAATAAATAGAAATATTTAAAGTAAAAATAATTTTGGAAACCAATTTTGCAATTTAACGATCATAATCATGACTTTGCTTAATAGAGAAAAAAAATTGATTCATTTTTTAAACTATAGCCAGTCTTCAAGTAATGTTGTAATGAGATACAGCAGGAACTTAACTCTTGTTTATATCAATTATCCTACGGTAAAATTGGTTTCCTTATATGTCATTCCGCTTATAGTCACAGAATCTATTGACAACGTTAAGTGAGGATTTACTGTATAGTTATGGACACAAATGACCAGTACTGATAAACAGCCTACTAGGTATTGCCTAATTGCATAGTGCTCTAGTACTTTGCATCCACAGGAGTGTGAACTTTTTGTCAGGAAATGATTTTCTGATTAGATTTGATGCACATAATTTATAAAGTAAATGCAGAAGGATAGCATTAAAATATTTTTCCCTATATTTGAGGCAAACACTGAAGTATTGATTACTTACAATTTTAGAAGTAAGAGATATTACTTACCACAAGGGGAAAATGTTATGCTAGCTGAAAATACTTACAATTATTTTTTGTTTATGTCCATTGTTATTCAATTTAAGGGTTGCTTCCTATTGATATGGTGGCCTTGGTTTATATACATATTAGATATATATAAAAGTGCCATAGATGGCTAATTAGTTTGTATCTTTTGCATTTCTTCCTGATGAATTTCCTTGTCTCCCTTATAGTCTGCTTTCTTGTGTATTAGTCATTGAGCGTCTTCTCTTGTTTGTTACACATGTGCAGGGAAGTGTGATAATTTTGACTGTGGATGTTGATCTACTATTAAAGAACCTCACCAAATGTCCACAGAGAAGAAGTCAATACATATATAGGTGTAAGAAAACTAGAAACCTAGAGGAAACTTGAAGGTGGATTAAAAAAACACATTTCCGGGAGAAGCACTAGTATCTGTGTAAATATAAAAAAGAAACAAACACACAAAAATGTAAGCAAAAATTTAATTTAAAAAAGAGAAATTTAAGGAACTCCCAGACGAATAATATAAAATGAAACCAAGTCCAAAGTGCCAGATAAGAGGTTGCTCAGTAAGTCCTCACTATGTGTCAAATGCACAAAAAACTTGGTCTGTGGAACTACGAAAGTGTCTAGGCCATGAGATTTTAACATCTAAAATGAATTAGATTTTAACATCAGTAAAATGAATTAGAAGGAAAGAAAATCAAAGATGTTAAAAATATCAGTATGTAACCAATATTTGGCAGTTTCTTTTAGATCTAGAAGAAGTAGCAAATATATGTTTGTCTTTAATTATCAACGAATGTGCTGATACTGACTTATTTGAGAGAGTTATCTAACTTTTCGGTTCCCTAAATAAATTACAGTGTTAGTATATTATAGTTTTCAAACCTTATTTATTTACCTTCAAACAGGCAACAGATATAATTTTAAATTATTGTGAGTTAGTTTTATTACCCAGTTGAAATTATTCTGAAGTATATTTTTAAATGAAGGTGACAGCTTTAAAGTGTTTTGAGGGAGGAAATTAAAGTTGTGCATTTAAATTAAGAGAACCAAGAGCTCTCTCCTACAGTGGGTATAATTCAGGACATCTAGGAATGAAATTGTTCTTTAAAAGAATTGATGGTAGTTTTAGGTTAGCATATAAAATTGCAGAGCTGGTGCTCAGTTGAATACTTGGCAGCTTATAGATGTTACTGTCATGTAAGTTACACCAGACATGGAGTGTGCACCACTGTGGATAAACAACAACAGGCACAGACACAGAAGGCAAAATCCAAATGCAGGCATACAAGATGCCAGCCAACTTCCTTCCTCTTTCCCCAAGATGCCTTGTAACTGGTGTGAGGAACCTGCTTTTAAATAGATTTATAGAGGTTAATTGGGCTGGGATATTTTAGATTGTTACACATTAATGAAAATGCTGATTTTGAGCTGTCATGGCTCCAGTGCTTTTTATACTATGATAATTATTTTAAAACTTTGTCTTCTGTGTTGTTGAAAACATCTTGGCAGAAAGCCTATGTGACCTGATTAAACCTATGAATTGTCAGCTGTGATCTATAGTACTCAGATGAGGTTGCTGACTGGGCATCACTTAGGAAGTTCTTTATTTAAAAGCAAAATTAGATCGAGACTGCTGTACCCAGCACCGTATTGCCATGTTGATGGTACATTTTTAATATTGTATTTAGCGTCCTGGTTTTATAGTTTGCTGACAATAGCTTAACAAAGGCATTTAATAATATACATTTTTAAAGCATAGCTAAGTACTTCATAATGTATGTATTTCTCTTCTCCCCCCTGAAATTACATGATGGAAAAGCCCATCTAATCCTGCTAATTTAAAAAATTTTGAATGTAGCTTGTGAATTAATTATTCTATTGGGATTTTAAATTCTGTTCTAACTGTACAGAGAAACAGAATAACCTTTCTTTCGATGGGTTTGTTTTATATCCTTGGATTTTTTTTTTTTTTCTGTCTCAAAATACTGGGTTTTTTACCCCCTTTCCATTTTATGTTTAAGTCACCTAAATCTGGAAAGACTGGGTCGGTCCTTTTCCCAAGGATCTTAATCTGGGATCAATTTGAGAAGGGGTATTATTGGAAATTCTAAGATGCATGTAAATATTATCTTGAAAAGAATTTTCATACTTATGTTTATTGATAAAATGTGAACAATGAAATTCTCAGCATGAATTGTAGTACACTGATGTTGTTTGATCATTTTCTCAAATAAACAAAATACTCACACTGTTTGTCCTGTTTCTCGCTTCTTCTCTCTTTCTGTCTCTCTCTTTCCTTGAAGGTCTCAGCATCAGAGGAGCCCAGGAGGAGGACCCTCCCGATCCCCAGCTAATGAGACTGGACAATATGCTTTTGGCAGAAGGGGTTTCAGGTCCTGAGAAAGGTGGGGGATCGGCGGCAGCAGCTGCAGCCGCGGCAGCCTCTGGAGGTTCTTCAGATAACTCTATTGAACACTCAGATTACAGAGCCAAATTGACCCAGATCAGACAAATCTATCACACAGAACTGGAGAAATATGAACAGGTCAGCAGCCGCCACTCTCATAGTCTGCACAAACCCTCTATTGCTCTTCTATTAGACTGCGCTAACCAATTCTGAGGGCTGTGAGGGGTAGGTGTTAACACAAAGGGCAAAATAAATAAGGTCAATGCAAAAATACAAGTGAATTGTTGGATTCATGAAATGGAGTCTTTTGAGATTTCGGAGGTGAACCTAAACTCGTTTTATCCCATCCACTTGTTTTAGTTGTATTTGTTCCTCACATTCACATGCCCTTACTACCACATCTGCAGCCACCCGTCCCCTCTAACCTCACTGCCTGGTGCTCTTCAAAACTTTGTATCATTAACATTTATGCACTGACCTTGTTCAAAGCTATAAAAACTTTTACAGGGAAGAGCTGCATAGTGAGATCTTCCTCCTATGCTGTGAGCTCCAGAATCCTCCTAGGAATTCTTAAGGATTGTGCCAAAATATAGGGGAGGGAGCCTACTTTACAAAGAAAGGTTCTGGCCTGTCTCTGAGGAAGAGCCCTCCTCCCAGGATAATTATAGGTAACCTGGGGCAGGGAATACTGGTCATTGGGTGCTAAATTCCTGAGTAGAGAGTGTGGATTTAAAATGCTATTCTCAGCCATTACATTAACCATATTTCATTGAATCTAAGACATCTTTGATTTTAAGCTGTATCATTGTTTTATGTACCACCAAGAAAAAATTAACACTGCCCAACTAGACTATAACATGTCTTGATCGTAAAATACTTCCAAACTTTAAACTTCAGAGATATTAAAATGTGGAAAAAAATAAGTAAGTCTTAGATTCAGTGAAACAAGGTAAAAAATTTATGGTTCATTTAAAATATTTTTTGGTTGTTAGTTTAAGCCTAAAAACCTGCTTAGTTTGAGGAATTCTCACTGGAAGGTAATTTAAAAAACATTATTATGGAAATGTTTAAATATACTCCCAAATAAAGAGAACATTATTAAGTCGAATCCTATGAAATGACCAAATTTTTAGGTCAAAAGTTGTGAGTTGGCAGTTTTATGGAGTTCATCCTAAAACAAGGCGCTCCCTAGATAGCCATCGCCCAGATAAAGAATTATCAACATTTTTTGTCTTATTTTGTGTACCCCCCCCTTTTTTTTCTTGGTGGAGTATTTCAAAGCAGTCATAGGCATCACACCATTTCATCCATAAATATTTCACCGCATAGCCAAGTACTTCGTGAAGTCCGCACACCGTAGTGTGATTTGGGAGTCCTGGTCAGTTTTAATACTGATTTTTTTTCTAAGTCCCCTTTGTGGTTTCAGTTGTGCATGTTATTTTTTTCATTGCCTTCTCTAATATGCTGGCTATGGTGGTATTAAGCAAATGCTGAATTCTGTCCCAGAGGTGAGTGTTTTTTAAGGGAGGGTAGAAAGATTTATGTAGCTTTATGTTAAAATACAATATAAATTAATCTTATATGATACTGGGTTGTTTCTTTTTTTCTGAATAAGATTAACTGGGATCTCAAAGTGCATCTCTAGTCTCATCGGAATAATTTTTGGTGGAAAATGTACAAATAAGAATTTTTAGAAAAATTATCTTGTGTATATACATGAAAAAAAGGGAGCTTTCTGATTTGACATATGAATAATTGAGAGTAAACAAAATAAGTCATGGTTGAAAAGGTTGCCCTGAGCATAAACAGTGGAAAATGGCTCTAATTTGTAGTATAATCCTAATTGCATAACTTTATGTTAAATACATTTATATGTACTTATTAAATAAATACCACCAGTCACCTTGCATAGAAAGATATATAGGATTTGGCCAAAATGGCTCTACTTTTTTGACTGAGGAATTAAGATGGTTCCTTCCTAACTCCTGCTATATCTCTTCATCTTGGCCTCCTTATTTTCTCCCCATAGCCCTGCTGGAAGTTGGGTAAAGCTGACATCAGTCAATGTCACATGGGTTTGGGGTTTTTATTGTTGTTGTTTTGTTTTTTTGTGTGTGTGCTTTAAAAATACACACATACACACAAGTTCTTCATAAATTAATCTATAGTATGTGTTTTTTTATTTTTGGATTAAATATCAAATTGGGAAATGTGTTTTAAAATGTAATTGTGAACCTTATTTTTAGATACATTCAGTAGCCTAAGAAAAACTACTTGAATGTATATTTCCTTTCTAATGTTTAACATTTTCACAAGGAAAAATATAGCTAAATGAAATCAATGCAGTATTGTGGACAAATAAATAGATGGAGCATGATGACTAAATGGCTGATTCTACAGAATTTTAGTTTACAGATTTTCATTTGTAGGCTCTGAATTATTTTAGAAATAATATAATGGCATTTAATTCCCTTGCGTCATCTTTGGGGCCGGTTTTTATCGCTCTTCTGTGAGTTTTGATGTAAGATAGTCAGCTTTTCTTTTCATATCTTTAGGATACCGGCCTTTATCTGGGATAGACCTTTTAGGGATATGTTTGGAGTTACTAGAAGGGCTAAGCGAACTAAGTGAGATGAAGGGGTGGCATTTCTAAGATAGATGGTATTATAATTTCCATTTTACAGATGAGAAAATGAGACTCAGGTTAAGTTATTTATCCAATGTCACACTTCTTGTTAGTGTCAGAATCAGGCACTGAAATCAGTTTTTGACAGTATGCCTTCCTTTTCCATTGAATTATGCTACTATTTATGTCGAATTGGAAAATAATTTGGGTGCATTCTGATTTTCTCTGATTTGCCCCTGTTGGATTACGTTTGGAATGGGATCAGAGTAGAGATTGAAAAAACAATTATATTTTTCCTCCTCCTAAAAGTGAACATGGGTACTCTGAGTGACAGAAGCTTATTTGTAAATAAGAAGAACATATATGTTAAGGCAGAGGCTTCATCAGAAAATTGTGTTGAATCTTTCACTAAAAGAAATAAACTGCATTGGAATCTTAGAGCAATTCACTCTACTATGTTTTGCAATGAAGCTGTAATGAAAATGTATCTGAAGCCTGTTTAGATTTAGATTGCCATAAAATTAACAAACACCACCACTGCAGTAAATTAAAGTACCTTATAAACACCGCCACATTTACAAAGCTAAGCAGACTAGAGCTACAGTTTGAGCAAAATTAAATCCAAGCTGCAAGGCTCAGTTTTATGTGTGTGTTTTAAGAGTGATACTGTCCTTTAAATACTGTCCTTTTTCTTTCTCCATAAAATGTCCTTTGATCATATGCGCCATTATATAGGCTCAGACGTAAATGATTTTTGATGATAACCATCTAAATTCACTTATAAACCCTTTGAAATATTAGGCAGAGAATATATATTAGTGTAAGGTTCTTGAATATTATGTCCACCCAATGGGAAACAAAACTGTTTTATTTTTCTCTTATTGATCCTGACACCCTAAAGGAATGTGATAATTTTTTAAAGCTTATAACAACTGTCTGGTAGTACTTCATTTGGGTGCATTGCCTCCCTCTTTAGCTGGGACAAAATCCTGGTTGCTTCTTTGTCTTCTTTTTGATTAGCTACAAGTTTTGACAAATGCTTTTACTACACCTTTTGAATACGCTCTTATGATTAAAGGCCTAACTATTAGAATAAGTAAATTCCTAATGATCTTGAGCCAAGCTTCCTGGAAAACCTGTTTTTAAAAAAATGAAGACCTTCTTGGTTCCTTCACCTCTCTTCTGAAAGGAAATGGACACATTGGTTTTTGCAAATGAAATTTAACTTAGACGACATTTGTTCTCAGTTAAAAAGGAAGGATATATCATGCCCTATGCAGCTCTCCCACTTTGCTTGTACCAGAAGAAATGCTTGTACACAGGCAATTCACTTCATAATTTATAGCTGCTATAATAGAGATGACATATTGAAAGCTATCTACTATAATTATATTGAAATACATTTTTGCTGAAGGCGAAAGTGTTATAAGGGTCCCAACCCTCCCTAAGCATCTGGGAACCTGCTTTTTGAATTCACAGATGTCATTTGAATTCACTTGGTATTCAGGTAAAGCATTGGAGCCAAGCATGAAATGTGCTCAAGACTAGTCAGGTATCATTCAGCTGCTAGAGGACTTTCAGATGGCTGAGGATTGTTGGGAGGATGGAGAATGAGTGCGGACGCTACACTATGTAAAGTAACGGCCTTGAGCTTTTTGAGGGTCTCAATATTATGTGCTTATATTTGTTGGCAAAATCTCCTTTGCTTGTAAAGGAATTTCGTTTTTTTTTTAACCAGTTAAAAAAATGCTGATGTTATTATGTTAGAGATTGTGTAGCCTGCAAACTGCTAATGCCATTTTGCTATTTCTTTTTAATAGTTAAGCAGGAAAGACAAAAAGGCACTACCTGATATAACTTTATATTTCATTGTCCCAAGCAAGGCTTTGTCATCATTGCTCCAAGGGAAGGGTTTTACTTCTTGCCAGCTTTCACGCCAGGTCTCTTCTTTGGCTGGAGGGAGCGTTTGAGTATTCTCTTTTTTCTTCTAAGTTTCTAGTTTAAGGGCTCTGTGTACCAAATGTATTTGACTACAAACTTGATTAATAAAATGAATTATTTTGTATTTGAATACTCTTTTTCCAACTTCTTTGGAAGCAGTGTTTGTATTACTCAGGCAATGGGAAGGCAGAATTAGTTAATAAGAGTAGAGACTTGCTTGCAGACTAACACACAGAAAATATGAATTTCATTAAATTGCCATTTTCATTGTCAATAATAACTGCCATTTATTAAGTATTAATCATGTTCCAGACTCCACGCAAAGAACTTAACATGTATTATATAATGTAATTCTTACAAAGCCCTCATGAGATAGGTTTCTAAATCATGTAATTAGGTAAGAAGTATTGAAGTACAATAGGTATTTTATCTTTGCGGCAGTTCCTTAGGCATAATGGTCTCATTCTAGCTGGCTTAGAAGGAATTTTTTAATGTTAACTTTTATCCTAAAACAAGACGAATTTGTTGATTTCATAATAAATACGAAATCTGTAATTTTGGACTACAGTTACTTGTAAGGATATAAAGATATCTAGAAAATGGATGCATGTATCAATTTTTAATAGAGATTTGTTTTTTATTTGAAAAATGGATTGTAGAATAGGGGGTTTTATGATCTGTTGTCTGCAATCAGCTTCTCTAGATAGTTACAAAAGACCAATTCAGTTTTTAGATCTGATCACTGAACCATTTAAAATCTTCCTCTAAAATCAGTGCTTGCTCACCATCTAATTTTACATTTTTACATTCAATGATCTGAACTTACAGACAGGAAAGGGGTTGAATCTTAAATCCACAACTGGTAAATGCACCACCACAAAACAAACAAAACCCTGAAAACTTTAATTTTGGGTGCAAACCAGATAGGTATGGATATCGAGGAGACAGTTTTTATTAGCCAACAACTATCATTAAAAACATTATTCACAATCAAATATTTCAAATCCTCAATTATTACCTTGTTTGGATTTTTAAGGAGAAAGGAACAAGCGGCAAGGAGAAAGGTCTATATTGCAAAGAAAAGCCCTCTTCTTTTAAGGTAAATACGCAAGTAAGAAAGAATGTAGCCTTAGGAGCTTCTGGCAGCCATTTTGCCACCATGAGGGAGATCATGCCTGGCATTTAGACTGGTGCTGAGGGTGATGGAGATCCAACAGAGAATTTGGGTCCTGGGCACATTGTTTGAGCCTATATCCAGTCCCCACCTGAAGTTAGCTCCATTTCTGAACTGTTGAGTTATGTGAGCCGATAAATGACCTTTATCTTTTAGGTCCCCCAATAAGTATTGATTGAAACTATTTTTATCAGATGTTATTGTTTGTGTTTTAAAACATAGACCAAAATCATACATCCTAGGTAGTTTTCAGCAGCTAGATTAAAAGAAGAAAAGTTTTCTGCTATTACTCTAAATCAGAAAATTCAAGGAATCAAACTTTCATTTCCTTATTCAAATTAACCAAGGTGTTTTTACATTTGCATTGTGGACATTGACCAGAAAGTTATTAACTGATAATTTTACTTGGAAAAATGATAAGGTAATGAAAAATCTCTCAATTTTAAACATAGTCTCGGAAGTATGATAGAGAATAGAAGAAATGTTTCAAGTGAGCATCTCACATTATAAGCAACATTGATGCTAGTATGTGATTGGGTGGCCCTTCAAAACAACTCTGCAATCATTTGATATCATTTTTACTGCATTTATGTGTTTAAAAAATGTAAGCCTTATAATATATACGAGATGAGGCAGTACTGTGCTCTGTTCTGATCTGGTACAGATGATGCTGTAAATGAGGCTGTAATTTACTTTCAGTGGTATAAAGGAAAAAAAATCACTTTGCCTAAAGTGTGTGCATTTCTTAAGGGTGTACCCAGATTTTAATTATCTAAATGTAAATACTTAACGAATTTTACTTAGAGTAATGAGCTAAAGTGCACACTACATAAATGAGATGTTCTAATTAATCATGTATGAACTACTGGTTTAAAGAAGAGCTACGTGAATTCTGTGAATGTTGGGCTATCGCCAAATTGCTGATCAGCATTTGCATTCATAGATGACTTCACTTAATGAGTTGTGAGATATTCAGCAAATGTTTTAGAAAATTATGAGTTTTTAGATGCAGAAACTTTTTGCTTTTAACCTGTTTTGGCTTTTTTTTTTTCTTTTTTTCCTTCACATGAGCCTTTGGCTGGCTTCTTAGAAACTATAGGCAAACATTCATTCTGGAGAGATGAAAATACAGCCAGAGAAATACTGAGAGAGCTTACATCTCAGGTATCATTCACACAAAAGGTTGAATTATTTATCAAGACATATGCCATGTCATAGATATGTTTTACCATGATGCTTGAGCTAGTTTTGTAGGAATTAGGAATTTTATATGTGCAAATTAGAAATGCTTTCATTCTCTAGTACAGTAGTCAGTTCTCAAAGTTTTTGATCTTAGGACTTAGACTCTTAAAAATTATTGGAGACCCCTTTAAGAGCTTTCATTTGGTGGGTTATAGCTATCAGCATTTATTATGCTAGAAATTAAAACAAGAAAATCAATAATTTATTAATTTAGAAAACCATTGTTAACTAACACTATTAAAACTTGTATCTTCCCCCCAAACTCAAAATTCAGTGAGAAGAATGGCATTGTTTTTTACATTTTTGCCAAACTCTTTAATGTTGGGCTTAATAGAAGTCACCTGGATTCTCACGTGTACTTCTGCAGTCAGTCTGTTATCTTGTGGTTAAAGTATATGAAAAACATCTGGACTCACACAAATATGTCATTAGAAAAGGGAGGATCATGTTAATAGCCTTTTCATATAATTGTGGATATTGATCTGTGATATTACACTAAAACTTGACAAGTTGTAGTGTAAAGATGAGTTACAATGTGGAGTCTGAAACCGTATTATACTCTTTCTTTAAAATCCATTGGTCTGGTTTGGATCTTCTACCTGTACATTGTTTTGTAACCTCATACATTGATTAATTGAAAAATATTGATTCACTGAGTTATATGTATCTTCCAGTGTTGATACATTTCATTATGTAACATCAAAATAACATATTTATTAATATCAACACCGAACTAATCAGGCAGTCTCCTGGGAAACTGTTGAGCTCACAGTGGTGGGTGCAAGTTTTCCAAAATTATAATTTTCACTTGAAAATTCAAATTTCATCATTGCCACACCTACTATCAGCTGGTTTCCTTAACGTGACAGGTTCACTGGACTCATGTCTGAGAAAACATTTGCCAAATATCCAAGTCTGAATAATCATAATTTATTTCACTTTCAAATAAAAATAGTATTTAAAGAAAAAAAGCAGCTTTACTCATAACTTAATCACACAAATGCTTTTTCTCAAGACAACCATCCATTAATACGCAGAGCAGTACTTTTTGTACTTTTTGCTTCCCGTTTGTCACACAGAATATTAAAAACTTAGTCAAGTGTTTGAAATGTAGTAAAATGAATAATTTCTCTTGTTTCATTAAGGGCATTTCTAAGAGAAGCTCTGTGTGTGTGTGTGTGTGTGTGTGTGTGTGTGTGTGTGTGTGTGTGTGTATGAATGAGTGGTGGTGAAGAATGAAAAAGGAAACATCAAAGATTACACATTATACTGTTTCCCAAAAAGTTTTACTTAGTACATTGGTCTACAAGATGCTATAGAGCTGTGCTGCCTAATACAGTTGCCACTAGTCATGTGTAACTATTGAGCCTTGAAATCTGGCTAGTCTGAATTGAGATTATTCTGTACATGTAAAATACTTACTGGATTTCAAAGTCTATGAAAATAAGAATGTAATATACCTCATTAACAGTTTTTAAAATTTTATATGTTGAAATGTTTAATATTTTCCATATTGGATTAAATAAAACATATTGTTAAAATTAATTTCACCTGATTCTTTTTTTTTTTATTTTTTAATGTGGCTACTAGAAAATTTTAAAATTTTCATGTGTGGCTTTCAATATATTTCTTTTGGACAGCACTACTCTAGAGAAAAAAAATTTGTATTATTGGACCATGTATTAACATTTCTTGGAACTGGCTATGGAAGTATAGAACTTGCTGATCCAGTTTGGGGGAATAATTTCAGTTTGATTTTCTTCATTTTATTGCTGAGAAAATGGAGGACTGGAGTTTGTCTCATTGTATATCATTGTATAATTTTGAAATTATATGAACATCTCTTTAGGGAAAGTACAAGAAAAAATACACATTTCTTGGCAGGCTGACTACTTCTTTTTAGTTTGGCATACGAGTTTAAAATGACAATAGAGCAGGGAAAATCTTAAATTTTATTTTGGCTTCCTTAAAGATGGAAAGAACTTCTGGATTTAGAACTGCAAAGTTTCTTAATTTTTTTGTTTGTCGTAACCTAAGAGTAATTCTTAGCCTTTTTTAGTTATACACTGGCTAAAAATCCAGAAAGAAAACAAAATTTCCAGATTGTCCCTTCAGGAAATGCACATATACATACAACCTGTATAGATTTTGTGGAGTCATAGGCATTTTAAACCTATCCATGGACTTCAGGTTAAGACTTCATTATTTATAGTTTAAGGATAATGTATTTAAGGCTATTAATCAACATTACTCTTAAATTGTAATATAAAAACCCACCAATCAATAGGTATTTATTGGATGCTTACTATGTATATTACACAATTTCACACTCTGAAGAATCCCACAAATATAACATAGTATTGCTACTCACAAGGAATTTTAAATTTCTTAAGAATTAAAACATAAAAAAACTTTAACTGGTAAGCAAGACTCATTTTACCTCACCTCAAATATTTATAGAAAAGTTCCATTTATAGAAAAGCTCCATAAAAGCTTAGAATAGTCAAAACACCCAGTGTACTTGAAAGGTTAGTTCTCTAATGAGCAGTTAGAAAAACCATCATTTGCTAGATGTGAGCAATGTTCAGGATATCTGTAGGGAAGTGGACATTATTATAGCTTCAAAATGTGTCTTGCGGTGATCAATGATTATTCTGTCTGCTTGCCCTACCAGGGGCATCCGTGCAGTAAGACGCAGAATCTCCTGTCTTGCCTTTTTAACGAAAATGCCAGCAGATGTTCTTTCAATTCAAGGGTATAGACTGATACTTTACCAAGGCAGTACTGGATTTCAGTGTAGGCCCAGTTACATGGTTTTATAGTTATAAATGAATGTAAGCGAACTTAAAGAAATGAGCTAAGGATTGTTAACTAAAAAGTTTGAGATATGAATCTGATAAGAGTTTCCCATCCCTGAAGAGTCGAGCTGCTCTGCCCACCTTCCAGGGATGGCTCATGTCCACTGATCGGGTCCAGACCACAGCTAAATTATACTAGGACATTGGCTTGCTTGGCATCCAAGGCCCTGTGCATGCTAATACAACCTGTGTCCCCTGTTCTCCTCTACATAGTCTCTCAATTCCTCTGAACTTACTACATACCATTATGTCTAGGGTTTTTATTGCTTCTGGAATTCCCCCTGATTCCCATCTTTATCTACCTTTCAAAAATCCTACGTATTCTTTAAAGCCCAAATGTCACTTCCATCATGCAGCCAGACAGGATCTCTGCCTTCAGATGAGAACACTCCCTCCTTGGAACTTAGGAAGCTCTTTTCCTATCTTCCTTTGACACTTTGTACAGACTGCCTTGTTTGAGAATTAGTTTTTATATATTTTATTGCTCTAAAGGCCAGGCCCACATCTTGCTCATTTATCTGTCTCTTAATAGCACTTGGAAGAATTTGAACTTCATAGTCCTTCAGTAAACATTTGTAGAATAAATATAAAACCCCAGAGAAATTACTAGGTACTTAGTGTAAACATTGAACATATATTTGTATTTATATATAGGCATTGGTAGAGAACATCCTCCGTGGGAAAACCTCATTTTGGAACTGGGGCAAGGGTGGGTGGGAAGGGCAGTTGAGTGCTATGTCTCTTTTGCATGTCTGGCCACTCATAGTTTCAGAATTCTTGCTGCCCCATCTAACTACCACTGCCATTTCACAAGTGTCTCAAGTTTTCATTTTACCCTTCCTACTGTATAATGCCATTGGCAATCGCAAATGAGGTGGAAATTCAGATGAGTTAATGTCTGGGTGTGATAATGTAAAATACCAGAATCCTAAGGAGTGATTTTTATTTTCCCCTTACAGGCATGTAATGAATTCACTACACATGTGATGAACCTTCTCCGAGAGCAGAGTAGAACACGTCCCATTTCCCCAAAAGAGATTGAAAGAATGGTGGGCATCATCCATCGAAAATTTAGTTCCATTCAGATGCAGCTCAAACAAAGCACTTGTGAAGCTGTTATGATTTTAAGATCAAGGTTCCTTGATGCCAGGTATGTGAGGCCACAAATCCGTTGCTTTTTTTTCCCCCTCCTTTTCATGCTTTGTATATTATTTTCTGTGAAAATGACTAATTGGTCTTAAATTCTTCATTAATTTGGCTATAAGAGCTCTTCTCTACGATTGACAGGTAACTCACCTCATGGTGCCTGTGCTGTCAAGCCTCTTCTTGCCTGGGAGTGGAAGTGCTATCGGCTACCAATTTGGTGACTCAGGAGATGGATAGGATTAGTGTGGCTACTAATGCTTTAGGAATATGTAGCCTTTCAGATCTGATGCTAAATAGTATTTTTGATAACTTTTAGTCGGTAACTCTATTTTAACAAAGCTTTGTTTTCTAAGAATTTCTTGATATTATGTGTATAGTATAAGAAACTACTTGGAGATACTGATTACTCCTAAAAAAGAAGTGGTATTTTATTTAATAGCAGTCACCGAAACCCCAAACTCCATTTTTCCAAATCAGGTAAGAAAGCGTATCAGTTTCTCCTGTAAGGATGAAAATTTCCTTTTTATCTGAAGCTTTCTCCAAGTTTCACGGGAGAAACTTGAAAGTTTCATAGGTAATGAGTTGTATATGGCGTGTTTGACCTACTGGGGGACAAAATAGAAGAACTGTCAAGTTGCTGCTCTGTGCAGCCTCCACAGGGACGCCTCTTGGGCATTGCTAAAGCTTCTGATCAGTCTTCAGCTTGGGAAGGAGTTTCTATTTGTTTGGCTTTCTCTCCCTTGGAATCTGACAGAGGTGCTAATTATCATCCAAATTTTACAGTATTAAAGAAAAGAACTAAGTCAGCCTCTCAACTGGAAAACAAGGTGTGTGGACCATCTCCACGCCAGAGCTCTTCCTTAGAGCCAGATAAAGAAACATATGCCACTTAATTATACTACGATTCTCCTAGTTGAGCAAAGCCCAGTTGTATCACCTTTTGTTCCTTCTTCTGTAATAAATCAGTTGCTAGAACTCACCAGCACTTTTTTTTAACATTTCCTATATTATCTCTTTTTTCCATCCTTCCTTGTACTGCTCAGTTCATATTCATTCTTTGTGCTTGGACTAGCACAGTACCTTTCTAATAGTCTCACTGTCTCCAGGCTTACTCCCCTCCCGCCCACCTTCCACATGCCTTTTCTGTTTCTATAGCATCACTATGATGCCCTAACTGCTTTGCTTAAAAACTGCAGTAGATTTTCAATGCTGGATAACTCATGCATACTACCTAACCTGGCATTTAAAGCCTTATATGACATACTCCTACTTGTATTACTTTTTTGTTGTTGTTAAGATTTTCTAAAGTTTTATTTTATTTTCTTCTTATTAAAAAATATAACAAGCTCACTATGGAAAATTTGGAAAATATATGGAATAGAAGGATGGAGGATAAAAGAAAAGCACATTTTTATTACCTAAAGAAAAAAAAAAACACCATAAATGTTTCAGTTTATTTCCATTGGGTTGGGGGGGGGCTTTTTTGTTTATTTGTTTAAATAAATGATCTTGTGATCGTACAATATAATTTGGTTTTCTTTTGTAAAAAATTTAGTATGACTATATAACATTTTTATAGAGTATAAACTCTAATTTTAAATAATGTTTCAATGATTGAAGTCTACCAAATGTCTATACAGTAATTTACTTAGCCATTCTCTGTTTTTGAGCATTTAAGTTGTACTTTTAATTTCCGTTATAGCTTGCTTCGTCCTTCCTTCCTTCTCCAAATATTTATTTGTGCTGAGGATATAAAGATAAACAAGATAGGCTGACATTCTTGCCCCAGTTGAGCTTACATTCTTCTTGGTGAAACAGACAATAAACAAGTAAACAAATATTTAACACTGTAATGAAATGTAATAAGATAAGAGCTATGAAGAAAAATAAAGCAAGGTAAGGAGAGAGAAAATGATGGAGAAAGGATACTATTTTTGACAGAATTTTATTGAAAACTAGTGTTTCAATGAAAATCTTTATGCACTGAAGCCTTTGATTTTAAGATTATATCATGAGGACTAATTCTGGAAAATGAAATTATTAGATCAAAATTTGAGCATTTTTAGTGCTGTTACTATATTCTATATTACTATATTCTTTCCTGTGTTTAATCTAAAATGAAATAATTCTTGGTCTTGTCTGCTTCCTCTGGCTAGAATTCTGTCTTTTTCTCTGCCTAACCACCAGTTCTAACATTACACACCCCACCTTTCATCCCCCACCACACAGCTCCTGGCCTTCCACACAAACCCTGTTCTCCTAACCCTTTTCCCGAGTTGGTCACCAGTCATGAGCTGTCATCTGTGAGGGTGTCTAGTACGGAGCCTGGACCATAACCAGTACTCACATTTATTATCTAGTGAAACCCTGCTCAACCTTTCAGACCCAGCCTAAAAGCTACCTCTTTAGGAAGCCCACTTTAATCACTCCACTGACTGGTCCTCGCCTTCTCTTCAACACTTAAATTTCTACAATTCTCTGGACCAAACTTTATGCAGACTGCCTTTCTTATAGCTTTTCACAAACATTTGTTCTCTATCTTTGTACGTTAAGGGTCATTGAATACAACAGCCAAGTCACACATTTATATCCCTTAAAGCAAGAATTTTACATGTAACAGGCTGCAAAAAACTTACTTATTGATTAGTCATATGAATGAATATTTTCACTTAATACTTTTAACAGCTCAAACCAAAGAGTCAGAAAATAACATTTTTAAATTGTCAAATTTGAGCATTTAACTTAGAAATATATAAATCAAAGATATTTAAAAATACTTCCAACAGAAAGAATCCTTCCTAACACAATTACGATCCTTATTTCTGCTGGTACTTTCCCATTCTTGTCAACATGCGTCCTCATTTCTTTTTAATATATGACTGCATTCATAATGTATACACCTAAATGATTTATTTTTCTTCCAAGAAGAGTAAGTATGTTAACAAACCAAAGTGAGCAGAGCAAGAGAGAAGGTGGCAGAACTTGGAGCACAGTCCCTTTCCCCACAGAGACTGCTGTTAGTGACACGATGTCGAAGGGACACGGCCCTGGGACTGATGCGCCACTGCACACTGGCCTGAAGCACAGGCACGAAAAGTGCGGTGAAACCTGAGGGAGAATGAAATTTAAGGGGAATGTTTAATGGGTGTTTCTACAGAATGTTTTGCTAACACAATCAAGTATAAGGCTGAGCTGTCTCTTACGCCTGCAAGTGAATGCGAATACCGAGCTTTGGTTCTTTCTATTTTTGTAGTGCCCTTAGCAAGACCTCTGCACTGAGAAAGCAAGGTTCTTCTGCTCTAGGCAAACCTATTCATTCAGGTTCATGATTCCCTTGCTCACTCTGGCTTTTTGTAAGGCCATACTTAAAGTGTCTTGGTAATTGAACAAGCTAAAGCATATACCGCTACAAAACTGAGAACAAACGTGCATGGGTCCCTCTTCTCTTTTAGTAGGAGTGCTATAGTTTAGACACAGCCAGAATGTCTGGGGTAAGGTGTTCTGTTCTGCCCATAAATTTATTCTCTGAGGTTTTTCTATATGTTTGCTAAAACCACTCCTAGGCAAATCGACAAGTGAGCCAAAATTATCTTTGTTTTCCAAGATTCTACTCATTCCTCCTTTCATAAGTCCTCAATTCCTAAAGAAATGCCCTATGTCATCTACTCCACTGTGCCCTGGGTTTTGCTGCTGGACTCCATGTCTTAGATTGAGAGTCACAAACTCACATGCTTAGATATAATGGCATTGAGTAGAGTGGTTGGATGAGGGGCCATGAGGATTAGAGCAGACAGGTGCCTATCTGAGCGGACAGCCGTCACTCAGCTTTAGTCTACGGCTGCCTCCCAAGAATGTATACCTGGTGTAGCTGGTCTTCCAATTTTTCATAAAAAGCCAGAACCCTAGATTTTTGTGAACAGATCATTATCGTATGGTCTCAACAAACATTATCTGAGAGCCAGGTAATTATCTATAGGTTTGACAGTTTCAGTATCTATTCTAGACCTTTTCCACCCTACTCACCAAACCACTTACTCATCGGAGCGTACCTCTCGAAAGTGCCCTCAGGTCAGGGCTTTGTTTTTCTTTTCAGGTAATGCATGACTACTGCAAAACGCTAATTACTTGGCTGTATTTCTCTTCCCTCCCTTCTCTGTCTTCCCTTACCACCTCCTCCATCCAATTCATCATGAAATCTTGTTGATTTTAATCCTCAAATAGATCTTGAATCTCCTCTTCATCCCTTAGGAAACAATGGTTTAACCTTTCAAAAAATTATTGAAATTAAGACATTTCAGTTCCGATAAATTGAGATGTTTTCTTCAGATCTAGATTTCTTGCTCCCTTGATTTTCCCTTAATGTTGAGACATATATCACATACCTAACCTGCCACGTTAGTGACATCATTTTAACTAGAAGACTCTCATATGATATACACATTTACAGCTGCTTACTGACTATCTTTTCTGAGTGTAGGATATCACAATTGAGAATATCATTAAGATTATTTGGAAGCAAGTATTAAGAAAATTATTTAGGGAAAGTATTTTCTATTTACTGGAGAATAATTTAAGGTGAAGTCTGACAAATGCTAATTTTCAGGCTGGAATTCTTAAATCTTAATAACAAAAACCAAATGTAAGTATTTGAAATAAATTGCTATTTGAAATAAATTGTTAATAAATACTTGATCATCTGACACTCTCTCCCCTCTCCCAGTTAAAAAAAAATCCTCCCCTACCCTCTCCCTCAGCATATCATACCTCAGCCCAGGCAGTTAGTTGCTCACACAGAAAAATCCAGAAATTCCAGATGTATTTTTTTCCTTATCTTCCTTCTCTGTCTTCTCTACCCACCACCCCCATGAAATCCATCACCAGTTTCTATTGCTTTTCCCTTTCAAATCTTGAATCTTTTTATTTCCATTACTCTCACTGAATGCTGTTACTATCATCTCTCAATTTGACCATTGCAGTTGTCTCCTTAAATATCTCTGTATTTCCTTTCATGTCCACCTCCCTCTGCTCTCAGCAGTCAGAACAATCTTTTTAAAGTGTAAAACCTGTAATAGCTTTCCTGTTGGTGAACTAAAATCCAGATTATGGGGCCCACTGAGCCTGTATAATCTGGACCCTGCCATCCTTTCAGATTAATCTCATCCATTTTCTGATTTTTGCTGTGCTCCAATCTCTTTTAGCCCTTTGGACTTCTAACCTCTTTTTCTGTTTCAAGATCATTTTCTCTGCTCATTCTTTCCCTCTACTCTTTGACTAGCTCCTGTACATTTTCCAGGTCTCAGATTAAATGTCACTCCTTCAAGGAAACCTTTCCTGACTTCATAATCTATGTTAGGTTTCCCTCTACACACTTTCATTATACCTCGTGCTTTTCCTTCATGATATGGTTGCTACAATTTATAATTATTTATTTCTGTGATACTTATCTTTCTTTCCCTCAACTTCCTACTTTTTCCTTTAACCCTCCAATCTCTTGTAAACTCTCTGGTAGATCTTATCTGTTTTGTTCCAACTGGATCTGTATTGAGTATCTAGAACACATTAGATCTTCAATAAATATTTGTTGAATAAATTAAAGAATGAAGTTAATTGCGCTTCACATTCTAGTGTTTTTCTTAGTGATTCTATATCTTAAAATGTGTTGGATAATGCTCTGGAAAATGCCAAGAGCATAATTTACAATATCATAATGATAAATTAGATCCTAAAAATGCTTAAATATATTAATCTTTTTTTTTATGATGCTAATTAATATATCCCCCTTTAGTTAATGCTGATCATAACTACAATTCTCTTTTCGGTTCTTATCATAGACGAAAAAGGCGTAACTTCAGTAAACAGGCCACAGAAATTTTGAATGAATATTTTTACTCACACCTCAGCAACCCCTACCCCAGTGAAGAAGCCAAAGAGGAGCTGGCCAAGAAATGCAGCATCACAGTGTCACAGGTGAGTGCGCACTCCATGGGTCTGTCTCGTTTTCCCCAGTAATACAGGAACCTTATTTCTTCCTCAGGACAGTCTCATCAAATTTCATTTTAAAGTGTTCCATCATTAAAGAAGATATAAAGAAAATATAGCTATTTGCACATTTTTATGCAAGCTTTTAAGCTTAGGTAGTTTTTTAAAAATCCTAAGTGACAAGGAATCAAGATAGTCACCCACTGCCCTAGTGTAAATCTTCTGTAGAGAGGACGTAAACATGCCATGGGAAGAGACAAGTTTACACTTAGGTAACTCTTCAGTAAATGGCATACAGTCCTGTTTTCTACAATTTAAAAAACTGGCCTAAGCCTCTGCCAAGTGAGAAACCAATTTATTTGTGGCCGAAAGGAAATTTAATGTAACTGTTTGGTGAAAGCTTTGAGGAATTTACCAAGTCCTTTCTTGATAATCTTATAATATTTGGGTCCCAAGGATTTCCTTGCTTCCTTGTTATCCATTAAACAGAAGAATTAAGTTCGTTCTTGTTACTGTGTTTTGTATTTTGTTTTAAATGTCTATTTGTAATAAACTGTGGCCCCAAAGTTAGTTGTCATCATCTAAAAAAAATTCATTTAGTTTATTAGGCAAATAGACTGGTATTTAGATTGAGGATTAGAGACAAATAAATAAGTAAACAACAGTACTTCCTTAAAATAATAAGTATATTCTATTAGCATTGGCTCTAAAATATAATTTTATTCAAATATTCACATTGTATACAGATTGCCATTTGAATATCATTTCTGTATATCATGCAAATATGATAGTTACTAACCAGTTCTTACAGTGAAACTTAAGGAAAAGCTGACCCTTAGCAGAAATTTTAATGTTCCCTAGAGGTCACATGAAACAAAAATTTTTAAGTAGTTTCTAAATAAACACTTCTGTTGTGCATCTGAAGTCCAAGATGCTAAAGATCCACTTCACATTCAATTGAAATTTTCAGGTCAGTATATTAATCATTGTTATTCAGGTGAATATAGGGTCTGAGTTTAAGATGTTACCCAGCCCTGTTTTGGCACTAGTTTCCATAGAACCTCTAAAGAAAACTGAGATTTATAGTTAAGATTCTATTTAATAGTTATTGTCACTTTCCTATGAAATCGTGGCATATCTTAATTTTTGTTGTTCTTGTTGCGCATTTTGAAAAATGAATATAATTGATTTGGGTTACCAGTTTACAAAGACATGTATTTTTATAAAACATCACTATCTGGATTATGTAGTACTCATTGCCACACGAAATACTAAGGAACAGTATAATATCCTGGGTCACACAGGGAAGATGAAATTAAAAGTGTATTTATGTCAAGTGAGTGTTTTCTGGTGTGTACATCTCCCTGAACACTATTGAAAGAATTGGGCTCATGCTGAACACCAGCCGATGTTGCCAAGCCTGGTTTTCCAGCTCTTTCAGCTACTCTCTTAGTATTCAAACGTTTGTGGGCCCAATTTGAAAAAAAGCGCTTTCATGTTTCTGCTCCTTTTCTTTCTTTTTTTTTTTTTTATTTCTATAATTAGTCACCATTGGAGAATATCACAGATTCTATACATTTCTCAAAACTGATGTAATCCTGGTTTTTCATTAGTTGTAGTACTAGCATTTTGTGTGTAATGTGGGATTTGCTTAATATGTTGCTTGTGTAATAAGTAAGAGAAAAGTTTCCTTCTGACTTCTAAACAAAGGAGATTTTGCTGTACATCTAACATAGGCTAGGAACCATTTATCAATTTTTTTAAAAAATGTTTATTTCTATAGTCATTTTACTTATTTTCTATAGAAAAATAGCTTTGCTAGGTTTTGAAATGTTTTAGTAATTGCTTGAGAGGTAGAAATAACATAGACATAGATATATTACTCTGTCTAAAAAGCATACTTTCTGACCTTATTTCTCCCAGGTCAGCCTTTCAAATGCAGAACTTGATGGATCAGTTTAAGCATCATCAGTTTAAATTCTGACAATTTCCTCCCCTTTTACCCTTTCCTTCCTAAAAAAAGTTAATTTCCTCTCAACAACTCCCCTACCCCACATGCCTGAAGTAAAAACAATGATATTATCATTTTAACTATGAAAGACATCAGTTGCTAGCCTTCTAATTAGTGTTCTTTTGTTTAAATTATTTAGAAGTGAAAGCAGAGAATGTTCCAGACCTGACAGGTTAACTACTTTTCTAAAGAGAAAAAAAAACATTGTTTTTTAAAACACTGGTTAAAATATACATCCTACTGAAATATAATTAAATTTATTAGAATTCAGAAATTGTTTATATGCAAAACTAACTTAAGAAATTGAAACTCACTGAAAATAGACAACTGCAGCAACACTAATTTTGCTAGATTTAGAGTATATGAAACTGATTTATTCTTTATTGATTGGAATATTTAAAGTACTGCTTAAATATTTAATAATTAAAATAAATGGGGGATCCTGGGCAAAGTGGCGCAGACGATAGAGAATTTCTTTGTACATCTGCCCTTGCGACCACACTGAAGTTGTGACGGAAACACAGAGCAACACGGCAAGCAGAGTCACCTGGGGTCTAGATGAACAGAAGCCCTACAATGAGAGAGAGAAATGAATCAGCCGGCAATAGTTGGAGGTAGGACGGAATGAAGGCACAAGGATGCCTGGTCTCGAGTGGCTGAGTGGGAAAGAGACGAAGGCAGCTGCAGATGCTCCTCTTCAAGGTACTTTCACTATGATAGACTCACTCTGAGCACCAATGCCTGTTCGGCTGCTTGGGGGAAACCCGAGGACTTACATGGGGACACTGAGTTGTTGGAGCAAGGCCGGAGATTTAGCTTTCTCTCGGGCAGAAGTGTTGGCGGTAACCATTGTTTCCTCTGTTGAGCCCTCTTCCCTCCCAGTGTGTGGACACAGCACCGCCATAGCTGAGACATCACCAAACTGGTTAACAGAGGTTGCTCTGCCCAGAGGATCCCCTGAAACTCTGCCTCCTCCCTCAACTCATGGTTGTACCTGAGCCACATCCGGGTGTATCCTGGGCAAGTCCAGTACTCCTTGATGAGCAGCTCCATGGCGTGCACGGGTGGCAGCTGGTCTCAGTTTCTGGCATAGCCTCTTGAGGCAACTATAAGCACAGCATCTGTGGATTGCTTGCTAAATCTTAACAGGTGGTCCTGGAGGAGCACAGGCTGAGGCTTAAACTTGGTCTGCAGCTGAACCTCTCTCAGGACTGTGCTGCTGGACACCTACTACACAAAATCACACTAATAAGACAGGGAGACTCAATAGCTTTGCTAAATACATAGAAACAGACACAGAAAGGCAGCCAAAACGGGAAGACAACGAAGCAGAAACCATATGAGGGAACAGAACAGAGATCCGGGGAAAATGGAATCAAGCAATCTAATAGATGTAGAGTTCAAACACTGGTCATAAAGATGCTCAATGAACTTGGGAGTGTAGATGAACTCAGTGAGAACTTTAACAAGGAGATAAAAAACATAAAAATGGAAATAGAACTTATAAAAGGAAACCATTCAGAACCAATCAGAAATGAAAACACATTATATAAAATGAAGAGTATATTAGAGTGGATGAAGAAGAGGATCGAACCACCGATATAGAGGATGGGGAAGCCAAGGATACCGAATAAGACTGGCAAGAAAAAGAAGCCAAGAGTGTAATGATTTAAGGAGCCTACAGGACAAAATTAAATGTAAAAACATTCATGTTATAGGATACCTGAAAGAGAAGAGGAAGAACAAGAAGTTGAAAATCTATTTGAAGAAATAATGATGGAAAATTTCCCTAACCTGATGAAGGAAATAGACATACAGCCAATCCCAGGAAGCTCAGAGAATCCCAAAAAAGATGAAACCAAAGAGGCCCACACCAAAACACGTTATAATTAAAATGCCAAAGGTTAAATACAAAGAAAGAATCTTAAAAGCAGTAAGAGAAAAGCAGTTATCTACAAGGGAGCATCCATAAGACTGACAGCTGATTTCTCTAAAGAAACTTTACAGGACAGAACGGTTTGGCACAAATATTCACAAAGTGATAGAAACGAAGAATACTTTATCCAACAAAGCTATCATTTCAAGTCGAAGGACAGATAAAGAGATTCCCAGACAAAAGTAAGCTAAAGGGATTTATCAACACCAAGCCAGTATTACAGGAAATGTTGGAGGGACATCTTTAAAAAGAAAAAACATGTATCAAAAAACAGAATAAAGAATAGTAATAACTACATATATATCAACAAGTACCTCAAGTGGAAAAGAATTAAGTGCTCCAACCAAAAGATAGGGTGGCTAATGGATAAGAAAACAAGACCCCTACATATGCTGTTTACAAGAGATTCACTTCAGATTAAAAGACACACAGACTAAAAGGAAGGGGGCAGAAAAAGATACTGCTTTGATGGACCTAGAGGGTATTGTATTGAATGAAGTAAGTCAGATAGAGAAAGACAAATACCACATGATTTGTGTACATATGGTATCTAAAGAATAAAATAACAACAACAACAGAAACAGAAACAAACTCGTAGGTACAGAGAATATTTTGAGGGCTACTAGATAGGAGAGAGTTGGAGGATAGTGAAAAGGGCAAAGAGATTAAGAAGTACAAATGGATAGTTACAGAATAGCCATGGAGATATAAGTGGGAAGAAAGGTACTAGAATTAGTGGGGTGATCACTTTGTGAGTTATAGAGATCTCTAATCACTATGCTGTACAATTGAAACTAATATATTATTGTATGACAACTATAATTGGAAAAAAAACTCATTGAATTATACAATGTAAATATGAGCAACTAATTGTCTATTATATTTCGATAAAACTGGAAAAAAAGTGGGAAACTTTCAGAAGAAAATGTACTTCGAGGGTAGGAAAGAATTTCTTAAAAAGAACATAAAATGTATAAACAAAAAAGGAAAGGACTGACAAATTCTATGGTAGAACATTTTCCAAAGTACTTCGTAAAGACTGAAACATCAACATGATACAACCATTTTAGTAAAGATTGGATCAGGTAAGAAGTATCAATAGATAATAAATCTAAGAGTAATTTTTGTGGAACATGATCTTAAGGTATCTCTCTACAGGCCCTTTATTAGTTGTAAGGGCTAAAAAAAATTGAATGGAGAAATGGAGCAAAACGTTGACCACATGATTAGGATCAGCATCACCAAAGAGGGACAGATGGACATTGTGTATAGTATGTCATCCAAGAAAGTAACCTGAATCTAATCACCAGAAAACATCAGACAAACCCAAAATGAGGATTGTTCTTATTAGGGGAAAAAGGAGGAAGGGAGCAGTATTCTTCTTAAAAATGTCATAGAAAGGCCATGGAAAAGTTGCAGATAAAAAGAAGCTAAAGAGACATGCAGGTAAATGCAATACTTGACCCTAGATTGGATCCTGTACTAGAGAGGGGGAAATGCCATAAAGGATTTTATTAGGTTAAATTTACTAGAGTAATTTATAATTGTACTAGGGTTATATAAGAGAATATCTTTAGTCTTAGTAAATATACACTGATTTGCTTAGGAATAAAGGAGCTTGATGTGTATAATTTACCCCCAAATTGGTCAGAAACAAATTGTGTGTGCATGTATGTGTGTGTGTGTTTATATGTGTATATGTGTGTGTGTATGTGTGTATGTATATAAACACGTACACAAAGAACACACATGTGTGTGCACACAAATGATAAAACATGGGCAAAATGTTAACAGGTGCATCTGGGTAAGGGGCACACACAGATGTTCTTTATTACTGTTTTTATTTTTACAAGTTTGAAATTATTTCAAATAAAACCTTTTATATGTGAAGACAGTCCACAAACTATAAGATGTTTATAGGTATCTAAGCAAGAGGATTAAAATCCAAAATATATAAGGAACTCCTATAACTTAATAAGAGAAAGACAAAGAAATAGAAAAATAGACAAAAGACACAAGAATTTCATAAAAGAAGAATATACAAGTCATCAGTTAATATGAAAAGAGCCTTTTTATTGGTAATCAGGAAAATGGGATTTAAAAAAATCAATGAAGTAACATTTTATATTTCTCAGGTTGGCAAAAAATCCTAAATTTGACCATACCAAGTCTGTACATTATTGGCAAAGATATACAGCAGCAGGAACCCTAAATATTGTTGGTAGGAATATAAATTGGGATAATCACTTTGGAAAAATTGGCATTATTTTATAAATTTGAATTTATACATACCTTTTCACCCATAATTTCACCTCTAACTGAAATTGCCCTAGAAAACCTCTTATCTGTATAGGTCAAGAGACACATGTAAAAGCATTCATAGTAATGTTTGAAATGGCAAAAATACTTGACATAAGCCAATTGCGCATTGACTGGGGAAATGGATAAATCCATTGTATAATCCCACAGTGGATTTCTATACAGCAATGAAAAAAGAATGATCTACAACTACACACATGAATTTGAGTGAATACAGAAACATAATATTGAACAGAAATGCAAATTGCAGAACATTCGTAGTGTGATATCATTTTTATGAAGTCAAAACCAAGCAAATTATTTAGGGATATATACATATCCCTAAAGCATATCATTTAGGGATATATACATATATATGTAAAGAAAATTTTTAAATGCAGTTAAGTGGAATAGGATTAGGAAGAAATATTCAAGGAGTTTCAGTGGTATTGTTGAGCGGTAGATATACAGGGATTAATTTAATGTTTATGCATTATAGACCTACATATATCAGTCAAGGAAGTCTTATGTGAATTATTAAAGTAACAGAATTTTTTAAAGAATAATTTTATTCATTTGTTAACAAAAAGCTATTGTAATACCTGTTATGTGCCAGATACTGTGCTAGGGATGGAAGAGACATCTGTGAACTTAATAGGCAAAACTCCCTGCCCTGCCTGACAGAACTGTGTGTGTCTGTTCACCAAAAGATAGTGTAAGAATATTCTTAGCAACAGTATTCCTAACGGCCAAACTTGAAACAGTGGAAATGTCCATCGATAGGAAAAGGAGTAAGTAAAAGTGGTATATTTATGTATATTTGGAATATTATATAGCAATGAGAATGAGTCATCTTGACTATATGTAACTGCATAATGCTAAGTGAAAGAAATTAGGCACTTAGTGTATGAGTCCATTTATTAAAACGTTCAAAAACAAGCAAAATTTATCTTGGTGTTAGAAGTCAAGATAGTGGTTTCCTTGGGAGAACAGTGATTGGAAAGTGGATTGTTTCTTGATCTAAATGTTTTCATGGATGTGTTCACTTTGTGAAAATTCATCAAGCTCTATACTTATGATGTGTGCCCCTTCATATATATATATAATTTGTTTTTACTTGACTAAAAAGTTTACTTACACAACAACAAATATCCCCTCATGGAACTTATATTTTCTTGAGAGGATACAAACAGATAAAATTTATCACCTCTAATTCATGAGATGATAAATTATAAAGTGATAGGTGTTATGGAGAAAACGAACGAGGGATGGAAACAGGGCATTAAAGGGTGTAATTTTTAATAGGGTGGTAAAGAAAGCCGCCCCTGAGAAAGTATCTTTTGGTAGAGACTGAAGGAGATAAATGAGCAAGCCATGTGGCTAATTGGTAAAGAATTTTCCAGGCAGAAGGAAGAATAAGTGCAAAGGGCCTGAGGTAATAGTGGCCTAGGCAAGTGGTGGAAGTAGGAGAGTTGGAGTTAAAGAGACTATGAGGTCCAAATGGCACAGCGGTCTTATAGATCATGCTAATGACTTGGGTTTTTAAGGAAAACTGAGGAGTGACATGATCTGACTTAAGTTTTAATAGGAACACATGGCAGCTATATTGATAATAGACCATGGAGGTAAGGAGAAGCAGACACCAGTTAGGAAGCTACTGCAATGATCCAGGCAGATGATGGTGGTGATTTGGACCAGAACATTAGTAATAGAGGTGATGAGAGGTGGTTGGGTTACAGATAATCGTGAAGGTGTAGCCGATAGGGTTAATAATAGATTAGATGTGAGATGTAAGAGAATGAGAGTCAAGGATAACCCTAATTTTTGGCCTGAGCAGTAGAAGGATGGACTTGTTATTAAGTGTGTTGGAGAAGGACTTGGGAGGAGCAAGTTTTGGGGGAGAAGATTAAAATTTTGGTTTGGGACATATTAAATTAATATATACTATAGTTTATAAAGGTCATTATATATTATAGTATATAAATAGGCATAGGTAAGTGAAAAAATGTATAATTTATATTAGTTCTACATTAATTTGTGCTAATTTTATAAACATGCTTAACATAGAATTACAAGCAGAACCCCGAATTTGAAATTTCTGATTTCCTAAGGTTTGGTCTGATTAAACTGGAGTTCCCCTTTTACATAACACCCTGAAAATTAACAAAAGGAGAAATTATTTCAATTGTTATAAGCACTGAGAATCATACTTAAATTGTCATATATTCTTAGTTAGTGGAGCAGATATTAATATGCCTTTACTTTTTGGAATAGAGCTAACTTGCATCGATTATTCGGGTTAGCAAATCACAAAAACTCCATTGTTCTCCTGCTTCCAATCTTGAATTTAAATAACTCTGCCCTTACTTTCTGTGCTAGGAGTTTTTAGAATGAAAAATGTTAACTTATTCTTCATTGCTCCTCTAATTGAAATGTACTGTAAAGAAAATATTGATTTTTTTAACAGATGAGAACCTGAAATGGTAAAGAGATTAGTTGGCAGCATTGAGATTCATTCATTCATTCATTCATTCAACTAATGTATTTTAGAGCTTTTCAAGTGGTGCGCAAGACCCACTTTTAAATAGTCTGGTATGGAGAAAAGTAACTTACCCTTACAGATGAGGCGACTGATGTTCAGAGAAGTTAAGTGATTTGACAAGGGTCACAGGTCTTTAGGAGTAGTAGAGCTAGAAGTTCTTGATAAAATGGAAGAAACTGGATTTTTACTTTTTCCCCTGCGAGAGGCAGTATGATTCCTCTATCACTGGGCCCCAGCTGCAGAGTCCTGGTTTGCGAGGCACAGGCCAGGGCTCACATCACTAGGGCTACATCATTTCCCGCTAAGCTACTTCAGAGACTCCAGGCTAGTTAGTAGTCTGAGGTCTCCTTACTCATTAAACTACTTATTCCAAAGCAGTGAATATTCAGTAAGCTAATTAAAATTTGTAAGTAAGATTTCCTTATTAAAAAAAATCTATTAAAATAAGAAGAAGCCCGTTAAAATAATAATTAGAGCAGGAAAAAAAGAAATGACTATCAAATTACAGTATCTCTTTCAGCTATCCATAAAGGCCTTTTCAGTTACCTTGGCAGTAGACAGAAGGCAGAAGTAGATTTGTACTGTAAGTATGCAATTGGTGAACCGGAGACAAGCTGAAGGAAAATGGCAGCTATTTTGTTAAAGTGGTCCTTTCACACTGTCTTAAAAGAAGGCTACAGACCCTCTGTTCTATAAAGACTCTGATTGTGTGTCTTAGTGGAGATGGGATGTCATTAAACAGTGTGCAAAGAACAAAGGAGCGGGTTGTAAAAAGATGGGAGCTTTGAGGATGCTGTAATACTGAGTACAAATAAGGCATATCTGCAAGATTTAAAGAAAACCGGGAAGCCTCTGATTTTTTTGCTGTCATTCTCTACAAACAATCAGCACTATAATTAGCATGGTCCCTAAAGCTTGCTCCAGTGATGTTATATTCATTTTAGATTGACTCTTTTGAGGGAATCTAACATATGTTTGGCATGATACCCAAACTAAAGACAGATAGACTATTTTCAGCTTAGGTGTAGTTTCTTTTTTTTTCTTCCCTGCACCTTAGAAGAAGCCATAATCAGAATCATGGTCCCTCCAGTTTTGGTCCCCATCTCTTATTTTGTCTATTCCTTTCCTTAAGTAGTCCCATCAGTCTCTTCTCATGCCTGTGCCTGATCATCGCATCTCACCTTTCCATGGCCTTGCTTCTGTGAGGCATTTCAGACCAACGGGCCAATATATTAGTCAGGGTCGCAGCAGAAGATAGATGGCACACTCTAATTAGAAAAAGTGAGAGTTTAACAAAGTGACTATTTACAGAAGTATGAGCAAAGTGTAGGGAATCCACAAAGGGATAATATTTATAATGGTTGGTTCTGTTACTATCCTTTGTCCTGAGATGAAGGAAGGGTTACCAGAACCCAATCAAGACACAGAAGGTGTGCAGAGAAGGACAGTAACCAAGACCTCAAGTAAAGGCAGTATTACAGTGAGGGAGTCAGGGGAACAAATCCTCTGACCTTACTCTCCTTCTTCTTTCTCATCTCCTGCCAGTGACTTCTTTGGCCAGAGGCCTGAAGCCACATGGGTCAGCCTCTTGGGGCCCAGGTGCAGGGTGAGACCACATAAAGGGAATAAACAGAAGATACACAGTGTAACACAAAGTGCAAAGACACCAGATCAGAACGTGCTCCAAGTTCAAGCCTCCTGGCTTCCCACTTGTATTGACTCTGTGATATTTCCACCCAGGAGGTCTGGTATTCTCCAGAGATGTTCTTGGGCTTCCTTTGTCCTTGTCTTTTGATTTTTCTTCTTCTTTTCAGATTCTTCCGTCAGCTGTGTGCAGAGTATATTACTTTTCTAACATGAGTATAGATTTTGAGAGTAGAAGCTACAAACAGTAATTTGATCCAGCCAAAGATACTTTTCATGATTTTTCACTGTTTTCCTAATTCACTTAACAGGTACTAAGGCACTGTGCTTGGCACTATGGCAAACCAAAATGAAATAAGATAGGGTTCCTCTTCCTTAGAAATGTCAAACATGGGGGAGACAGACAAGCACGTTACTGACAGGATACAAGAGTTACCTGGGAAAGTGTACAGGTGCATATGGTTGCCATTTGAATAGGACACAAGGAGGAGTTTACTTTCTACTGAGAGGTTTAGGAAGGTTCCCCAACTTATTAGCTCTATGACCTTATGCAAGTCATTTAACCTTACTGTGCCTCATTTTCTTATATATATAACTTGGATGAAAAAAGCATGTTTTATAGGGTTATGGGAGTTTTGGTGTGCTAATATATGTAAAGAACCTCACAGAGTGCCTTATGACAGAGTAAGAAGAAGATATAATGATAATTATTATTATGCTATTTTCCCTGCCTGGAATGGTCTAACCCTGACCCTCTTACACAAATGTATGGACATCTTATTATTTCAAAGCTCACTTCAAATGTAAGTTCTTCAGAAAGGTTTCCTTGTGCTCCTAGTTAATATCCTCCATTATATAGTCTCATAGATTCTTAGACTTTTCCTTGATAGCACTTACCATAACTACAACTAAATAGTGAATTGTTTAATGCCATTTCCCTGATAGATGTTGAATTCCATGTTGATAGGTACTGCAGTATTATTCAGCACTGTATTCTTCACACCTAACACAGTGTACAGCACAGAGACACTCAATAAACGTATGTTGAAAAATAGGTAGAAAGTCAAGCTTGAGCCTGATTGAGGAAGGTCTGCAATTATGATGTTTAGATGTTTAGATGTCTGCAATTATGCCTGCAATCATGAGGTTGAGCAGTTTACATGTCTATTTTGCATTAATTAATTCATTCAACAGTATGCAACTAGTAATTTCTGGTTATTGTGCTACATATAACAATGGATACAACAGAGATTCTGTCCTTGTGGAGCTTATTCTAATGAGAGAACGATACTTAATTAACATGTATATTACATATCATATATATAAAGATATATATGTGTCATATGGTGGTAATAAGTGCTATGAAATAAAGTGTTGAAGATAAGGACTTCTGAATGGAGGTGGACGGTCGGATTGAAAGGTGATCCTCACACCAATGCATAAGATCAGTTTGAAGGGGAAACCACTAGAATGAGAGTGACTACATAGATTATTGGTATAATTCAGGCAAGAGGAGGTGAAAGTTCAAATTAGGCCAATAAAGGGGAAAAATGGGTAGATTTGAAAAGTATTCTGTGGTAGAACTGATCTTTTGGAGATTAAGTCGATAATTGGACATGAATTTGAAGAGGAAAGAGTAATAGAAGATAGCTGAGTTTCTTAGCCCAGTAATTGAACATGGTGATATTATTAGCTGATATAGGAAACACATGAGGAAATGCTGGTTTGATGGAAGGGAGATTAAAAGTTTGTGGTAGTTATGCCAAATTTGCATTGCCCTCAGTATCCCAGTTTGAAAATATTTAAGAGAAAGGTCAAAGTTAAAAATGTAGCTTGGGAATCATCCACTTAAATTCATAGTTGAGGCCTTGGGAATGGATGATATTGCCCAGGGAACTTACAGATAAGAAGAAAATAAGGACAGGGAAAATTACTTTTCTCTGGGTCATTTGTCAATTTTGAGAGGGTGACAGAGGCTGAGAGATTAACCATTTATTTGTAGAGAAAGATAATGTTATTCTAGACTTCAAGTTGTTTCTATAACAAAGCAAATACAGCCTTGGACACACAATCAGAAGAAAATAAAAACAGACATACAGGAAGACATGACAACATGTACTGAAAGAAGCCAGCACAAACAACAGACAATAGAAACAGACCCACGGAAATCTAGAAAATAAAAGAATCTGATGTGGAGTGTAAAATAAACCTAATATATCCAAGGAAATAAAAGGCAATATGAAAAATTTTGTCAGATAACTGGAAATCATAACAAAAGGTAAGGTGGGAGTTTTAAAACCAAAAATACAGTAACCAAAATTAAGAATTCAGTGTATGGGATTTAAAGCAAATTAGACATAGTTGAAGGGAGAATTAGTGAACTGGAAGATGGATTATAAGAAAATGACCATACTGAAGAATGGGAGCTAACAGGATAGAAAATTTTAAGAAGGAGTAAGAGAACGCAGTAAAAAGCCTGCAATAAATGTAATTAGAGTCCCAGAAACAAATAAAAGAATGGCAGAAGCAATACTTGAAATACGAAGAGAGAGAGAAAATATTTGCCCCATTTTCTCTCTAAAGGAAATAAAAGTATTCTTCAGGAAGAAGTACAAAGATTTGAGAGAGAGGTGGGCAAAGCAAAGGGTAAATGTATACATGAATCTAAAATATTGTTTAAAATAATGAAGTCTGTTTGGTTTACAATACATATTGAATCAAAACACACAATGATAATGCTTGTAAGTTTTGAGAAGAGGGTAAGTGTTCTAATGCTCTTGAGTTTTTTGAAAAAGTGATAAAAGGTACCAATTGACATAAAAGTACAAATTAGTATTAGACTTGATAGTTAAGAATATATAATCTCCGGTGTAGTCACTTGATACTAAAAGGATATATAACTTCCCAACTAATAAAGAAGGAAATGTGGAATAATTTTTTTTTAAATAAACAATCTAAAAGAAAGCAAGGAAGAGCATAGTAAGTGGGACAAATAGGAAGCACTGAGTAAAATGTTAGGTCCATATCCAAATATATCAGTACTTACATTAAATGTAAATGAATTAAATGCTCTGCGTCATCAGCATATATTGTCAGCCAAGATATAAAAGTGAAAACTAATTATGTGTATTTTCTAAGAGATACATCTAAAACATAAGGACATAGAAAGAATGAAAATACGGGGGAAAATATCACATGCAAACAATAATGAAAAGAAAGTTTTATTCTATCAAAGAATACTTCAAGGTAAAAAGTTTTACTAGAGATAAAGAAAGGCACTAAATAATGATGATACAGCAATTCTATATTTATCTGTACCTAATAGCAGAAGCTCAAAAACATAAAGCAAAAACTTGCAAAATTTCAAAGAAAAATAGCTAAATCCAAAATCATTGTAAGGGATTTTTACACCTTCTGTAGCAGAAAGCACATACACAATCAGTAATGATACAGAACAGTGCTTCTCAAACTTTAGCATGCATAACAGTGATCTGGGGAGCTTGTTGGAATACAGATTTCTGGGACCAAAAGTTCTAATTCAAAGGGTCTGCAGTGGGGCCTGCTGATTTAGCTACCAGGTAATGCTGTTGGTTTCAGAACCACACTTTGGTAGCACAGATATAGAGGATTTGAACATGATGGTTAGCAAATGACCTAATGGACAGTATAGAACGCTCTACCCAACAAGTGCCGAGTACATGTTCTTTTTGAGCATTTGCAGAACAGCTCGTGCTGTTAACTATATTCTGGGTCATAAAGCACCTATCAATAACTTTTAAATAATTTAAAACATAGAGTATGTTTTTTGACTACAGTGGAATTAAACTGAAAAATTAGTAACAAAAGGATAACTATAAAAATCCTATGTGTTTGTAAAGAAAACAATGTATTTCTTAATAATGCATAAGTTAATGAAACTACAGTGGAAATTGGGAAATATTTTAACTGAACATAATGAAAGTAAACCTGTCAAAACTCATGGGATGCACTAAAGCAGTGCATAGAAGAATATTTATAGCTTTAAACATATTAAACATATATACATGTATATGTGTATGTAGAAAGAGAGGAAAAGAATGGGTGGAGGGAGAATGGTCTATCTAAGGTATTAAAGGACAGTAAAAAAAGAGGTAGAAGGAAATAATAAAGTACAGAAATGAATGAAATTTTAAAAACACAGTAGAGCTCAACAAAACTAAAAGTTGTGTTTTCCCTTCTAAGATTCTTAGTCTACTTCCCAAAGGCAATTAACAATGTCTCATATATTTATTGCAAATGTTTCTTACATACCTGTTCTTTTCAGATATTTATTCTGAACATACGATATGCATATCTTTTTAAAAAAATTCTTTGTGTCTCTTTTAATCATAAAATAAGTGAGGATAGACCTATCTCATTGGATTATTATGAAGATTTAATGATTTAGTATATGTGGAGTGCTTAGAACAATGCTTAGTACTTAAGCCTATGTAAATGTTTACAGCTATTGTTATTACAAGAGGATCTATAGTCATAGACAGAATAGGGATGAGGGTAAAATTGGATTTGGGAGATTGAAGGTGAGTCAGGGACGCTTTGTGGCAACATAGTGCTTGCTGGGCACTCTTAATGTGTGTGGAATGAACGAGCTGGTCAGAGATGAGTCAAAAGGTAGAATAATGGGCAGAGCAGGCCAAAAGCCTGAGCTGGTGACTTGCCCTAGCAAAACTCAGAGCCCAGGAGCAGAAAGGGATAAAGGAACTAATGGGTTACCCTCTTGTCAGGTGACTTGGTCAAAGATCAAGGGAGAAAAGTTCTAAAGTATTATAGTTTTCTTTTCTCCCTCTTGATTTTCTAAAGTTAGTTATTTAAACCATTGCACTCCACGTACTCCAGATTTTTTTAGCCAAAACTAAGTTTGTTCCCTTTAGGCAGTGGTACAGTCATTTACATCACTTATTTTGAGAAATTGGGACTTTAACTCCAGATGACTGTACATTCAGGATAGGAAGGTGCAGAAAAGTTACCCAGACTCCACTCCACCACTATGAAGTCACAGTATGACCTTGACCAAATTATTTCGTTTTTTGACCTGTAAAGTTAGGATAATGATACTTTCTTCAGAGGTTTGGAGGCTAAATGAGATCATATGTGTAGAATGCCTAGTATAGGGCCTGGCATATCATGAGTGCTCGATAAATGCTCATTTGTCAAATTTAACCAGAGTTTCCTTGCTGGGTATTATGCATCCAGAACCTTGTAAAGGTTCCGAGAGAAAGAGAGAGAGAACACTGAGGCCCTCCCCTCCAGCAAATTAGTGTGCTAGCAGCCCCCGGCCCCTAGGTTTTCACAGGCTCCATAAAAGTGAGAGCCAGAGGGACACCGGGTGGTGAGTGCATAGCCAGTGCAGTTGTGTCTGTTCTTAGTCTCTGAATAGACCTACCCTTAGTGTATTCTTTACTCTAAAAATGTATGTGATTCGTTTTTAGTGAGAATTAATTATGTATATGAAAAGGTAGGATACCTTTTGAGGATAGGTATTCTCATTTTAAATAAGTTCAGTGAAATTTTCTGGATTTTTAAAAAGAAAAGAAAACTGGAGTGTGTATTTGGTAGAGAATAGTGTTTGAATAAAGGGTTTCCATGAAACAAAAGGCTCGACTATAGGACACTGAACAAATTTTGACGTTTTCAGTTATAGGGATTAGATTTACATGACATTTAACTGCACACACAAAAAAAATCCGGTCCATTATTGTTTTTTAAAGATGTGTTTAAGTTTTAATTCTGGGATGCTGATGCCTTACCCAGGAAGTGCAGCAGATGGGAGGTAGTTCCACAGTTGTGCTGTCAGTGTTTCGAAATCTGTCAATGAGGCTTTCTTTGAGCCTATGAAAGAACCTATTCAGATGTACACCTAACACATTTTTATTTTTTTAAATGAGAGAACTTTAAAGAAGAAAATCTTTAACTGAAAACATCATCCATGCTCATTTAGAACCACCCCTCAGCACGTGTTTTAGGGAGATGAACGATGTCATCTGTTTTCTATGATACCGTGGCCGCAAGGCTGACGTTTTATGTACTGTTGCAGATGAACCTCTTTGTGAATGTCGGGAGCAGCTATCAGTCTATCATGCATGGTGTGGAAAGGGCAAACCAAACTGTACGAGTGTCAGGACGTTATGGCAATAAAATTTTTCACAGACTCAAATAAAAAAAAAATACAGTACTTGACAAGTGAATCTGTTTTCAATTATCTCAAATACTGTGGAAACTGAATTTCTGTTTCTTCAGCTCTCCCATTAGAAGTGGGTTATGTTTCAAAAGTTGGTTTTCAAGTCAATTATTAGGAATTTGGAACTTATTTTCTAAAAAGAAAAAATGGTTTGGATTCTTGGATTAGCCCACATTTTGGCCATAAAAGAGATGAAATATTTGGCACTGAAAAGATTGAATTTACTTTTGTAGCCCTAGCTATTTAGTACAATGGAAAAGAAGTTGAGTAAACAATTTTAAATATTTTTTTTATTGAGAGCATTAATTAAAAACAGGTCTTATTACTTAAAACATATTGGGAAAAGCACAGGAAAGACTGTGTGACCTCAGGCAAGTTACATAAACTTTTTGACATCAGTTTCTACATCAGTAAGATTGGGTCTTTGTTAGGGCTAAATGGGATAATACATGTAAAGTTATTGATACAATGGCTGGCTCATAATGAACTCGCAATAGTTGCTATTATAAATATAGGTAAAAGTAGGATCTAAATCCAGATTTCTAAGAAATCCTAGGTCCAATGCAGTGCCATACAAGTGGTCGTGTTGGGGCAGGAGTGAGGAGGATGAGGAGGCATAGGTAGTGTTGTGAGCTATCATGCCTAGCACGTGTGTGGCAGACCGGAGCTCTTGGTCTAGGTAAGAAGTTTATTATGCTCAGGCATATGGAGGAGCACTCCCTTGCCCTTCTCTCACGGCTGCCTGTCCCCCATTGCCAGTTCCTTACCGGCACTGGGAGCATGGACTGGCTCTCCCAGAATTCGGAGCTCCTGTGAAAGGCTGACCTGACCCCAGTGACTGCAGGAAGCAAACATAGCCCCTAGAGGGCTTGTTGTTGTTGCTCTTGTTGCTCGTTTGTTTTAAGAAAAGGGAGAGCTAACGTTTATTGGGTGCCTAGTACATCCCAGGCATAGTCCTGTGTATTTTAACAGGTCATCTCATATAACGTCCATGACAGCTCTGTGAGGAGCAGGCATCATTATCTCATCTTGTACGCCAGGCAAGGAGAACACGAGATGACGTGACTTGACCAAGGTAGCACAGCTAGGCAATCACAGAGCTGGGATTTGCACACAGGTCCGTCTGGCTGCCAAGCCCTTTCTCCAGCTGCCCTTCTGGGTTAAGAGACTACGGCCAGCCTTTCTGTCCTTATAAACTTCACTGAACGCGCACCCTTGGGAAGGAGAAGAGTAGAATGAGATTTAGTTTATTAACACTATTAACTTTAAAAATTGAACAGTCTCTGGCTTCCATCCCTCATTTCAAATTGAATCACATAATGGGGATGAAAACATATTGATTAGAGAGAAACTATTAGAGGTAATAGTGTTTACCACGTAAATATGCTACATGTTCCATTATACACAACTTGGCATTTCAACATTTCATAATCTGTTGCATTTAATTAGGCACAGTACATAAAATATGCATAACAAGTAAACATGGGAAACACAATGGCATATTTTTCTAAGATTTGTGCTTCATAAATTTTTAGTTTGCTAATCTCAATAATGATGTTTCAGTGTCAGCTGCCGCTTTTCCAAACAAGTGCCGATCCTCTCCCCGATGTACTTTATGCAAGGAAGCAAAACTAAGGATGGCTTCTAAAGTTATGCACTTCTGCCTCTTGAAGATTAAGTCTTCGAGTAATAATTTTTCTCTTTTATTTAACGTTGTTATTAAAATGATAAGTAAGTGTGCCGATAGAATTTGAAATGCAAGATGCAACTAATGCTAATTAATTAATAAACTGGCTTTCAGTGACTGAAGAGACGTTGTGGATGATTTAGCTTTTTAATTTGAACATAGAGTTTTTCTTAAATGCAAAGCAATCTGGGAAATTTTAATGGCTTGAGATTTACAAAGTGTCTGATTTTAATTATTTCAAGAATTTTCAGACCTGCCAACCCCATCCTCTGGATAAAATACAGAACGGAATCCTATATCTGTGTGGGCTGGCACAGGGCCTGGCACTCACACTCTTAAAGATTGTTAAGTGACTTGTAAGTGATTATTTCAAAAAGCAGGTTGGTTACCTTTTTCATTGAAAAGTACATTTTTCTGATTTAAAAAATCCCAATACTTGCTTATCTGAAATCAATTTGGGTAATACTTCAAAATATACAGCAAAACACAAAAATGGAAATTTATTTATAAACCCATTCTAAAAGGTAATCACATGTTGGTACATGTGTCCTAGTAGTTTTTCCTGTGCATACATGTGTGTATGTGTATGTGTGCATGTGCACACCTATGTATGTCTTATGTGTATTTTTGTTAAAAAAAATATCGCTGTATGCAAAGAAAAAATGCCTTTTCTTCCTGTTTATATTATGAATATTTTCCCCACGTCAATATTCTTTCTCAACATGATTTTTAGTCAGTGATCATATTCCATTATACAGATGTGCTAGAAATTAATCTTTTTTCATCTATTAAACATAGAACTGTAGCAAATCCCTTTGCACATATATCTCTAAATATTTCGTCAAAATAAGTTCTCACTAAGGCTGAGTCAGAGGGTATCTATGTATTTGCTTGCTTATGCTCCGGAAAGGTTACACTAAATAATAAGTAAACTATATCTAAGTTTATTTCTTTAATCAGAATGTTTTTTGATTTCCTGAAGCTGATAAATCTGTTCTTTGCCTACTCCAAAGGGTCATTGCAACACATAGAAATGGTTGCCTGCGTGAGCCCTTTTTTAACACTGAACGGTCTTTACCGGTACACCCATCTAAGGTGCTCCCAAGTGTACTCACACAAAGAAGTTGAAGTGTAATCCGAGTTGGCCTGCTCACCTACGGCGCAGTCTTGAACGAGGGAACACGTGTGCCACAAAATAACTGGAGGTTTTCCAAAATGTTAGGTTGGGCCTGGTTTTAGGGTTTTCACCAGCCACCTTTTCTTATGTGTATAGGCACTCCTTCCTAAAATCCATGTGCCTCAGAAAGCTGCTAAGTGGGAACAGGTGTAGGTTGCTTTCTTCCCTCCTTCCCTTTCCCACTCCCCCTTTTTCTACTTTATGAAAGGGATACTCCCACCCAATACCATGGCCCATTGCCCTAAAGTATGAGACCCTCTCCATGACGGCAAAGGGATTATGTGAAATATTGGTGATAACCAAACCTCTGTTAAATCAACAGTTTATAACTCCATGCCCCTTTGATTAAAAAGTGCATGTGATAAAACCTTACTTTTGATTGCCAAAATAAGTTTTTATTTAACAAAATAGCATTTGTATTCCTTCGATCAATTTTAGGTTAACTGTAATTATAGCTTAATCCAGAAGGATATATTAAACATGTAGAGCTTTATAATTACAGGACATAAAAGCAGTTTAAAACTTTCAATATCCATACATTTCTATTGTAGAGCATAAAAGTATATTGCATTAAGATAATATTGGAGGGAAACAGAATGGAAATACTCTCCCAAGAACAAAAAAGAACACAAAATTTTTGATTATTAAAGTGAGTGTATATATTTTTTAAATGGATACTGGGTAGCAAATTGCTTTGCTATTTGTATTTGGTTGGATACATTTTAAAGAATAGTGGTACCATTTTATTTTAAAATGTCCACATTTATGACAAACCGAAATAACATTGTTTACAACTACATAAACTTATAATGAAAAATTGTAGATGCCAACTTAAAATGTGCAAAAGAGAAAACATGTGAATGGGTAACCCAATGTTTCAAAATTTCTTTAGGGAGTATTCCAGCAAAAAGTGTGCAGACAACTGAAATGGGCCAGGTACCTGGATGGGAAGGCTGCTTCACCTGGTCTCATCAGAACCCATTCCCTACTGTTCTTACTTCCTGGAAACCTCAGGCTCGCTCTTAGTCTCCCCTCCACTTAGCTGGAACTCACTGCTCCCACGGAGGGGTGAGGGAGGCGTGAGAGGACCTGCAGAGCTCCCTCTGCAGGCCTTTGCTTGCCTAGAGCACTCTCCCTGTCCTGTTCCTTAGAACCTGCCAATCCTTCAGGTGCCTTTGCCCTTGCTTATCCCCTGATCCACGTGCCCTTCCCGTCTCTCGCTGCTCCCTCGTTCTCCCCAATAGAAATGTCCCTTGCCTTTTAGTCCTCCACTTAGATGTCACCTCTTCCAGAAACAATCCTTGGGTTTTCGTTTTTTCCTGTAGAATGGTTTCTCCTACCTCTTTCACTACAAAAGAGGGGGTCAGAGGTCAGAAAGGAGAAAGGGAATGTTAAGTGAGAGAGTAGAATAGGTGTCTGGGACCTTGAGGAAGTCCCGGGAGAGGGAGGCAGCAGCTTGTGTTTTTGGCTTGTGTCAGCTCAGCTTCTAAAGGTTTGCACCTTTGAAAGGTGGAGTCTCAATGAAAATACTATCGAATTGAAGCTGAGGTCCAGTTCAGGTTCCACCTCACCTTGGAAGTCTCTCTTGATTTTCCAGACCTGCTGGTCCTTCTCTTCCTCCGGATTCCCCTGCACTTAGAATCTGTGCAGCTTGATGTGTGATCATCACTATCCTGCAGTTTTCGCTAATTATTTTGCGTGTCTGGCATTGCTTTCATAATGATTGTAGATTTGAGGCAGGTAGAGGTACATGTTTAATATTTTTTCATCTCCCCTTGGCACCTAGTACACTATAGCAGGTCCTCAAATAACATCATTTTGTTCGATGTCATTTTGTTATAACATTGACATGCCATAGGAACTTAACTCTTGTTTACAAAAATTAGTCTATGGTAAGACTGGTTTCGTTATGCATCATTTCACTGGAAGTCATAGAACCTATTGACAACCTTAAGCTTTACTGAGTGACCATAACAGATACTCAGTAAACATCCCAACTGATTATTAAAAAGGAAAAAGTTGATGGAGAACCCTGAGGTTGAAATCTAGATCTATCACACTTTGCTCTGTGATTTGGGGCAACTTCTGTATAAGCTGGATCTCTTATTTCTTCATTGATAAAACGTGGATGGTAGTTATAGCTAATGGCCATTAGGTAATCACTATGTGCCCAAATCATTAACATGCTCAACAATTCTCTACTCCCTTAGCAACATTCAAATATATGATACAAGTATTATTAGCTATAATCACCCTGCTGTACATGAGATTCCCAAACTTATTAATTTTATAACTGGATATTTGTACCCTTTGACCAATACCTCCCCATTTCCCCTACCTTCCAACCCCTAGTAACCACCACTCTGCTCTGTTTCTCTAGTGTGTCTATTTTAGATTCCACATATAAAAACGTTTTGCTTTTTAAAAGCGATTGGCAATCTACAGCTGGATGGAGTTAGGGGAAATGCATGGCTATAGTAAATGGGAGAGACCGGAAGCCCTTCCAGCCACTTCTTGGCCTTGCAGAAGGGCTCCAGAAAATTAGCAGCCTGCAAAATGTTCACTCCTCAGTCCCCTGATTGCCAAAGGCTCACAGTCTGGGAGCTGATAGCAATGAACATCAGTAGAAGGAAAAGAGTGCTCATGTTTTTATTCTCATTTTTAATTGATCTTAAAATTCTTGCCTGGCCCTTTGCCTTTTGCCCAGTCCAGAGTCATGAATCCTTGATACGTGGCTCAAAAGAGAAGCACAGGACAGTGCATTCCCTTTTTCTCTGCCAATTTCCTGCCCCTGTTTTTATTCTGGGACCAATGTGCAGACCATTCCAGTTCAGAGATGAAGCGAGCTCTGTTCTGCTTAGCGCCCTACGTGTACAGCCTGGCTCCGCCAAGAGCACTGTGTAGGAGGGGGCCACGTGTGGTCTGTAGCCTTGGGTGCTTCCTCCAGGGTGAGGGTAGGGGTTCTTTTGCAACTAATTGTATCCATCTGTTTTTCAAAGGTGAAAAAAAAGTCCTGAACTTAGGTGTCGATTTATACATTAATTACGTTGATCTCAGTTCCAGCAGTGTGGTCTTAATAGCTCTATTGCTGCAAAGCCCAAATCTGTGATATCAGAATGTGACGTGCATATTTTAATTTGAGAAATAGTTTAACATTTTTAGATATTCATTTAGATGTGGTTATGCAGGTTAAACATAACGTATGATCACTGCTTCTTTCATTGCTTCCAATTAAACCTTGCTTGCTAGTTTAACCTCTAGGTAATCCCATCAAACAATTGATGTCAAGGAAACACTGCCCACAGTAGCTTCGGATGAGTGGCCATTAATTTTAATTGCCTTGATATTAAAGATTAAGAAGTATTGGGACTAGCAGAATAGAAACGATCTGATGTCAAGCAAATCTACTTGCTAAAGCTTCCCCAGGCTGCTGGTGATATTAAAATTTTACTGTGAGAATTAAATAAACCTTTATTAGTGATGACTGTTGTTTGATTGGTCCAGGGGTATGCATCAACACAAGAGTCTTACATATCTAGAGATGAGACCTTCGGTGGTACAGAGATTCCTCAATTATGAAACTGTTAATAAGGCTGTAATCTGATTTTCCAGGCCAGGTTTCATTAATGTATTATAGCTTCTCTGATTGTCAAGGCAATATTAACTACAAAGCACGGAACCCAACAGAGAATTGTTTAGAAGAAGAGGATTCTAAGATGGGGCTTTGTTACTACATTCAGAGTTGGGGAATTTTCATTAATTATGCTTAAGAAATGCCAAATTCCCTCTCAACCAGGAATATCTCCCTTTGCACTATAGATCTATTCAATATTTAACTCTTTCAAAGGTCTGAGAGTCATTCAGACAAACTAGAGGAGTATTATATGTTGAAAGAGCTGTTTTCTGAACCAGCTCTTTAGGTCTGCCTCCTGAGCTGAGCATGTGCTTGTGAAAGGTGAGGTGTAGCGTCTAAGAGAACTTGCTCTAATAAACATAGTCAGAATAGATACCTGTAGAGTCCTTTTTCGATCTTGATTTAGAACTTCTGTTTTTAGAGTCATATAATTCCGGTATAGGAAGGGATACTAACAGTCACTGAGGCTGACTTTTCCTGGTGCAGAAATCCCTCCCAGAGCATCTGTCCCCACCCTCATAGGGGCCCGGGCCCCACGTTAGCATCATCTCTGGCTTCCCCTCTCCCCTGACCTCCACAGCTAGTCAGCGCCCAATTCCTGCCTTTTCCTCCTCCTCAGTGTCAGCCTTCTCCATTACTCCCTACGACTCTACCTGGCTCAGGGCCGCATTGCCTCCTCTCCTGACTCTTCCACTCCCGTCTCCTACACAATTATCAACCACGTGGGGCTCAAAGAAGGGAGAGCAGGGAAGGCCCGCGTAGGTGGCATTCAGTCCCTCAGGGCTGTTGAGAGCTATATTTTGACAGTCTAGATGTTGGGACTAAAACCAAGGAGTAAAAATGAAAGGGAACCAGATCTTAGTTCCAAATTGAGATGTGCATCCATTAGAACTATGTAATGGTAGGATCGGGGACTTTGTGAGGTAGCAAGTATCACATCTCTAGAGGTACAGATGCCATAAACACAAAGGGAAAATGGAGGAGGCACAAATTTAGAGGACACATGAGTTCCGTTTTAGACCTGTTGAGTTAAAGGTTGTGGCAGAACATTTATAAGGAAATATCTTAAAAATTGAGAACTGAAATTCTTCATAGAAGTTAGAGATAGAGATGGAAATCTGGGAGTCACACAAAGACAATAATGGAAATCATTCAAATGAAAAAGACTGCTCAAGGAGAAGGAGAAGAGGGCCAAGAGCCAGATCTTGGAGAAAACACAGAAACACCCTGGTGTGTGAGGAGAGGCAGGAGCGTGATGTAGAAACCATGCAAAGAAAGTGCTCTAAGCAGGAGGGGGGTGATCACAAGTATCTGACACTGCCGAGAGGCCAAACGAGAGAGAAAAGGCCACTGGATTTGGGACAGGTGTGATGCCTGTTGCAACCCACCTCAATCAATTACTTAGCCCTTGAGATTGTTAAGATGAAGTGAGAAAATGTATAAAGGACTCTGTAGTGCTTGACAGGCACCTAGAAGGTACTCATTAAATGAGAGTAATAATAACCGCTACTGCTCGATAGATACATCCAGTCCTTCAGGGGAAAGAAATGACTGTGGGACAGAAACAGCCAGCAAGTTCTGACCCATAGTGTATCTCCTTCCTGATGAGTTTTGGCTTGTTTCTGTCTCATGAACCTATGCTCATGGTTGCTGCATGGGTCGTCAGTGAGTGTGTCTGGTGTGTATGTGTGCGCACAGTGATTCCCCAGGAGGGACAGCATGTGGGCAGCAGCAAAGGCCAATATTGTCCTCCTGATGTGGCTCCCTTGCCGGGGCTCTCTGGCTTCTTTCAGAAGGATGAGTGCCACGGGTTGAAGAATGAGAGTTCTATTTCCAAAGCAATTAAAGACTTGGCAAAGATGGTGAACCAGCGTGCCCACTGGTTTAAAATGGGTCGGAGGACTCTTACCACATCTTCTTTTTCCTCAAGGCCCCGAATGGCTGTTCAGGATAAAACAGTGACTCACCCAGCCTGATATCGCAGCCATATGCCCCTTTGACATATTATTAAGAAATTATTAAAAAGTATCTTTTAACTGTTACTTTAATAAAAGAGAAGTCAGAGCCATTTACATAGCAGTTAGTACCTTCTTATAAATTACCATGTGGGTTTTAGCTTCTTTATGTAGCTCAGCTACATGGAATATAAGTGAATGGCGAGTCTTGGGCTAAAGTTTTGCTGTCAATGAAATGTGATGAAATCTGCCTGTTGATAAGATCCTCTTTAGAAATCTTTTCCAATTTGCACTAGCTGACCTCATCACTAGTTTGCAGAAGAAATAAGTGTAGTTGACTGGATGAAATCAGAGCCACGCCTCTGTATTTGCATTGGCGTTACTGGAAGTATTTGAGTTTTCAAGTTGTGACCTTCTCATATGTGAAATGGCAGAGCTGGAGCAGCCATCCTGGCAGACGTACAGTCTCTCTAAGACAGGAGACAAAGGGATTTTTCATCTATTATTAATTGATGTTATTCTTTTCGGCAGAATGAATTTGATTCTATGACACAGCTGCCAAAATTGTTCCAGCCCCGCCTCCCCAAAAAATTAAGTCATCCTTTCTCAAGTATTTCTTATTATTCACCTAACTTAAATGATTCCTTTAGCTTTCAGCTACTTTGGGGAGGGGGACGGGCTGATCACTTATATGCTAATCGGGTATATACCATCTTACTGTCGCTGTGGCTAAGTCCAGAAACCATGTCGTCCACAGGATATGACTGCCCCAAGAGACCCCCTTAGTGTTCAGCAGTTATTATTGGAAGTTTTACTTTTCCCCTTCTGGCCTCTCTTCCCCTTCACTCACGTCCCTGTGATTTGTAGGTATCCAACTGGTTTGGCAACAAACGAATCAGGTACAAGAAGAATATCGGCAAGTTTCAGGAAGAAGCCAACCTCTATGCGGCGAAGACAGCCGTGACGGCCGCCCACGCGGTAGCCGCAGCTGTGCAGAACAACCAGACCAATTCGCCCACCACGCCAAACTCTGGTGCGTACCACGTGCTCTCTCCCTACTCGGCTCAGACAGCCCTATGCCACAAAGCCCTGTCCCACAGGCCAGGAAACGAGAGCCATGCCGAGGACACAGTGGATGTGTAAAGGAAGAGTTATATTAAAATGCAGGCTTGCTCTTGGGATGGGCGAATGACTGATGGCCAGAGCCTGGAATCCCACTGTTCATAGTGACTTCCACTTGCTACTTATAGACTCTGGAACTTTCATACTTTGTAGTGGTTTTTAATCCAGCAATTAAGCAAAGTGCTATCACTAGTGATTATTTTAACTATATCGTTGCATGTATCATTTTAAGGTCAAGGAATGAAATAGCACAAGTGGGACATTTACCGGTCGCGGTGTACAGGGAAGCTGGAACGCTGGAGCTAAGCGCAGTGGTGCCTTCTCTCTACAGCAGCCAGGCTCTAGTCGCTGTCACTCTGAGCGTTTCTTCAGCACCTGTGCTTGCGCGGTAGGGTCAGTAGGTGGTCAGCTGTGAGGGGGATAGTACTTAACACCTGGACGCAATACCTGGACTCCTCATGCCAAATTTTATGCAGCATTCGTGATGGAGTTAGAAACATCTTCAATTTACAGAGAACTTGATTAACAATGAAAGATTTGCAGCTAGTCCAAACAGATGGACTTGGAAGCAATTCGAAGGGTTTTCTAAGGGGAGCTTTTAATAAATCTTTTAAAGTTCAGAAAGTGCGGGTTTTTGGTTTGGTTTGTTATCTTCCCGCCCCAGGTTCTTTTTAAAATAACATGAAAACAGATGAAAGGAAAGTTAGATAAAATGTATGGATAAGAAAGAATTCAGAAAAATGTTTCTCCTCTGAGTAATTGTCTACTATATAGTTAATGATGGCAAAGAACTCACTTAATGACCAAATCCTGGAAATAAATGAAAACAAGGGGGTGGTTCCAGGCCAGCTACTGGGTGTTTTCTGTTTATTTTGGTTTTCTCTTTGTTTTTTGTTTATTTATTTTTTTCATTTTTTTTTTTTTATGTGGGCTTCCCCATTGATAGGACTTTCCTAGATATAACACAAGTCACAGGACCGAACTCTGGAGTTATTCTCCATTCTCTTAGATCTAGAAATGCTTCATGTTGTGTACCACCTTTCCCTTCTGTACCTTTTTTCCTTTCCCTGCCTCTAGGTCTTTGAGGATTGTGTGTGTAGCTCTCTGTTATTCAGCTACTTAACTCTTTCCTTTCCAGGTTCTTCTGGTTCTTTTAACCTCCCAAATTCTGGGGACATGTTCATGAACATGCAGAGTCTGAATGGGGATTCTTACCAAGGGTCCCAAGTCGGAGCCAATGTGCAATCACAGGTAGGAGAAATGCCCCAACTGGGGCCTTTCTAGCAGGGTAGGGTTTGGGCTCAAAACTCCTTCCTCTGACCCCATGGAAGTGGTCTGCACGTCCATGCAGAACCTGGGCTGGGTGCTTCCAAACGTGACCCATCTGCCCCACCAGTTAATTTAATGAGAAGTCAAGTGGACAGTGACTTTCGATGATTCAAACCTGATGAACTTTGTGAATGCATTCGGCTCTGGCTTGAGCTCATGGAGAGGGGTTGGGCGCATCTGACTTCTGTAACAAAATAGACCAGAAAAATTGTGTGTGCCAGTGTGTATATGGTTTAAAAACAGTACTCTGTTTCATTTCTGTATTTTTTCAAATCAGAATATAAAAACCTGTGTTCTTAAACTATATTCCACTTTCAACTTTTGCTTGTCCTCTTAATTGAGAACAATTACTTGTTTTATGCACATAGATATTGGGCAGGTGTGTGTGTGTGTGTGAGAGAGAGAGAGAGAGAGAGAGAGAGAGAGAGAGATCAAGTACACATGTTTATAAGTAGTTTTCACTCACAGCCACCGCACAGATTTGGTTGGTGTAGATGGAGAGTTTGCATTGCCATGAAGATACTACTGTTTGGCATAAAAAGCAAAGATGTGTGTTTAAATATGCAAAGAATTGTTGAAATTCTGCCAGTCACATTTGATTGATAAATTTGTCTTTCATTGAAGATGCTAAACCCTTGTGGCACACATAATTCAAATTGTTTCCTTTTGTAAGTGATGATGTTTTAATAGATTTGTGATGATGAATTTTGTTTTGTCTCACTTCTAGGTGGATACCCTCCGTCATGTTATCAATCAGACGGGAGGCTACAGTGATGGCCTCGGAGGAAATTCACTGTACAGTCCACATAATTTAAATGTGAGTACTCTGGGGAACCACACTGGAAGAGCTGTAGGAATAGCAGCAGGTAAACAGTGACTGATAAATAAAATAATGGCCGTTTGACTTGGCTTCTCATCTTGTTGGCAGTTGGGAAAGGCAGTATCATTACTATACTTTTATTTTATGAACTTAAACTTTCAATGTTACCTTAGAAGTCCTCACAAATACCCGGAGTACCTGGCGTTCTGTCATCAAGAGGGACTTAAGCATCAGCCCATTAAGATGCCATCTCATATTAGCTGTGCTATACAGTTCCAGGGAGATGGAGAAGAACAAGCCATTTATCTTAGAATCAAGCAGCAGAAAAAATTCCCAAACACAGCTCAGGTGACGGTGACAACCTTCGAGGACCCCAGACAGATCAGCAAACAAAGAATTCAGTTCTTAAGAGCAGTGTGCTGCGTTGTCAATGTGGAATACAGACCATGTTCAGCGTCTTTAATGGCCTCTCAGTTTTTAATTATGGAGGAAATAATTTTAACTTTTGTAACCAATTTATCAAAACTTTACTTTCTCCCACACCCTGATGTGGATGGGAGATGGCAAAAAGCTCTTTCCGAAAGGGGACTGGGTCACCAGGGCGGAGCCGAGGGGAGCGGTGGACAGAATCTGCGATTCCAGACTTAGGGAGGAAATAGACTGCCCGGTGCATAGTAGCAGAGTCAGGAAGGAAAAAGACAAAATTCTCCCTTTTTAGGGCTGTGGCTCGCTATGAGAGTAAATATTAATGATTTAAAAAGTGATTGAGGATGTTCAATTGTAAAAGGGAAAAAGGACCATTAAATACTCAAATCTTTTACATTTGAAATGTCAAATCTTTCTTTTTGGGTTTATAAATAACTCATAATAACCCACAACAAACCATATAAAAAGCCTTTTAGTTGCATTTCTCCTTTTTCATTTAAGTGTTTTGAAATGCTTCAGAGAATGCGCGATATCCTTATCAACATGATAAAATATGAAACCGTGATTGCCTGCAGCATTTTACAGACATGAATTCCATCTTCACTGATGAGGCTTGATAAGGCGCTGTTGTATAATACAGTGCATAATCTCAAACCACCAGAGTAAGGATTAATTTATTTTGAAAAAAAGAATGCTTGCTGACAACCTCTCCTCCAGCTGCCACGCTGGGTAAAAATATTGTACATTTGTTGTTTATAAATTTGGATAAAAGAGGAATGATGTTTACTTCAGATGGAATATCTTTAGACTTGTATCTGTGTAAGAGTTTTTCTAAGTAGATTTTCATACCTGAGGGTACAAACAGCTTACCTTTTAGATAGAGAAGAGGATTTCTTAAAAGAGTCCACACAGACACACCCAAGCATGTCACCATCCACCCTATACCACTGAGGCTTTGAAAATATACTGCCATTGCTTTCTTTTTTTTTTTTTTTTTTTTTTCCCTAACTTGAATTTATTATGCCTCAAGCCTGCAAAATTTTTTTCCCTTTGGCTCTGGTCATCTCTGTGGGTTTTTTTGGTCCCCGCCCCTTTCTCTGTGATCCTAGAGGGAAGAAAGGTGCTTTATATGCACATCTATGCAGTCAATCAAAACACAGGGAGTTCTCTAAGAATAGCAACCATGGGAGAAGGAAAAATTCCCAGCACAAGGCTCATCTAACAGCTGTATCCAGGCTGGATGGGGTATCGGGAGAGTTCAGTAGCCTAGTGACGCAGGCCTAAAAGAGGACATTTTGGGTGGACTTAAAGAAGAAGTTACAGATGGATGTGAGGGTGGCAGGGGCACCAGGGGACCTTATGACCCACACCGCATCGGTGTCGGAGGTCTGGGCCCGGGTCAGCGTAGCGCGAAGCCAGTCTGTGCCGCAGGCACTGGGTGTCAGGCAGCTCACCCTCGCCTTCTCTCCAGGAAGGCCCTCCCCGTCACTTCCACTCAGTGTTCCCCAACTCACGAGCCCAGCACCTCCCTCTTCTTGACTGACATAAAAATATGTAGCGACAAGCTGTCTGGCACAGCAGAAATCTGATCAGACATTGATTTCAGCAATTGCCTCTATAGGCCAAGACATAAGGCAAATTTGTTTCTGAGTACCGTTATTGCCGATGCAGGGCCGAGGCAGGAAGGGCCAGCGGCACGTGAAAAGCGCAGCAACATCCCAGATAGGAGCTCCAGTCAGAGATAATTGGAATACGGATTTGAATAGTGTGTGCTCCTCCACAGTTCATGCATTTTCATTCTGGAAGCTCCTATTTGGAGGGAAATGCTGGCCTTCATTTTTCAAGGGTTCTGGTCGCGGCTGTCAGGCTGTGTGGGAAAAGGGCGGGCCAGTTCTTCTCTATGAAACGAGGATTTAGCCGGGCTGGAGTTTCTACTTCATGGAGCCCGCGGTCCTGCTGTGGCGTTCTGTCGAGTCCCTCCACTGCTCCCTTCTTGAAAGAGTTCTTTCTGAGTCACTTTATCTTCATCGGCGAATCAAAGGCCGAGCTTTGTGCCAGCTCGAGACTAGCCGAAGCCCCCCTTCAGCCTGCCGGTTCCCTGCCAAGTCTTTACTTGGTGGGATGGATTTGTTTTACATGCATTTAATCCCACTTTAACACATGCTTCAAAGTCCTGCCAAAGTGGGTTTAGAAAATACATTTTGCTAATGCATCTTTGCTCTCATGTTGTCATCTGGGTGTTTTAAATCGGGGAGGAGAATTAATATGCAGACGTGCACCCGCTGAACTGTGTTTCTCCTTTCAGGCTAATGGAGGCTGGCAGGACGCAACAACTCCATCTTCTGTGACTTCCCCTACAGAAGGCCCAGGAAGTGTGCATTCTGATACCTCTAACTAATCTCTGCAACACTTTTCCCCGAGCTGACATGCCTTGATAAGTGCATTCAGAGCAATAGGAGGAAAAGGAAAGCATTTTTGTAGCCCACCATCTACAGCTTTACTGTAAAACCTTGTCTTAGTAGAGAACTGGGTAAATCTGTTTTTTAAGAAATCATAATCATTTGTATTTATACTAAAAACACACAATGTTAAAAAGCACTTTATCCAATTAGGCCAAGACTTAACATTGTTGACAGTCCTGTAGCTATTTTATCATAATTTATTATCAATATTTTACATTAATGGTTTCACAGTTGCCAATTACTTGGCCTTAAGGGTAAAAAGTACAATATATGCTCAACCTCAATCGTTAAAGCAGATGCAAAGATTCACCTCACCTAAATTAAACTCCTTGCATATTTCCATCGCAGACTTTGTCTTTATTTCATATCGCTAATGCAGTTGGAATAAAGGAAGTGTGTGGCTATCTCTGTTAATGATGGTTGTGTTTAAGAATCTTCCTCGTACATTGTGTTGCAATCTCTTACGTTATAATTAGATCAGAGACTGGTAGCATCTTTTCTCTCTAAAAGCGCCAGTGCCCAGAGTCTGCTCAGTAATTAAATTATGGGTCCAGATTTGTTCTGGAGATGGAGATACCTGCTGCTGATAGAGGTGAACGCGAGATCCGTCTGGGGTTTTACGGTGTGCGCTGGGTGCTGCACAGACTTGTCAAGGTTTGCTACGTCCTCTGGGCATCAACAAAGGCCCTGCTCTCTGGAGTGTTGTATATAGTGTAGCAAAAGAGTATTTATACATCTCACCAATCAAAACACAGCTTTATTACCTCATGCGAACTCATACAAACCAATAGAATTTCAACATGTTCTGTAGCTTAGAGTGCTCACTTACTACCTCTGAACAATACTCACGCTGTAGTTTGTCTCTTTCTTATCTTTTTGCATCTTGTAATTAACTCTTTGTTTCCCTTCATAAAATGTAATGTACATTGTAATCTTTTAAAAGAAAAATCAGGGTTGCATTTGCAACTTTTAAAAAACCGAGAGTGGAAACATTGGGTCTTAAATTAACACAGGATCAGTAAAACTGTTGTAAATACTGAGCAACATTTTGAATGTTCTTCATCTTGTTACTAATCCATGCAAAAAAAAAAAAAAAGCGGCGACTAATTGTGATGCATTCAGATTTCAGTATTCAGTACTGTATATTTCACCCTGTGTAATGGGGCCCCCTCTCCTTTCTCTCTTTTTGTATTGTATGCGATTCTGAAACTGATTGAGTCATGAAAATAATTTGTGGCGGTGATTCTAATGTATTAAAAACGTTTCGTGTTCCTTTCTAACTGGATTACACCCTGGATTGAAAAAGTCTTCCTCGTGGTAGTTATATGTAGTTTCAAACATGAATAAACTTTTTGCTTTCATGATTAAATGTTGATGAAATTTCTTACTCCATCCCACGAGCCAGCCAGTGCAGGCCAGGGAGAGGGCCTGTCCAGAGGCTGGCCTAGGCACCGAGGTTTGCGGCTTGTGGCAGGGACACTTTGAGATAACGGTGAAGCTGAGAGTGCACAGACAGCCCCTACTGACGACAGCTCCTGGCTGGCCGGTACACCACACTGTTCTTTGTCCACGCTTGATCCTCACATTCTAAGAACACAAGGAAAATGTCCCCATTTTCACAGGTTAGGAAACTAAAGCTCATGACAGGTAAGCAAATGCCACAAGGTCACAGATCCAGGACAAGGGGCCATGCTTGGAACCCAGGGCTTTCTGCCCGTAGAGCTCACACTCCTGACCTAATGATGCATCTGACACTTGTTAGATGGAAAGACCTTTTTCATAAATAAAAAATAACCAGTCTTTGGTCATTCACTTCTTTGCTTTCTTAACTTCTATGAGATACCAGTTAAAATCAAGCAAAAGTTTAAGAGTAAGCCTCAGATGCCATTAAACACACACACACACACACACACACACACACACACATTCACATAACATCATTTAAAACTCTAAACTGGTAAAATGTAAGACCAACTAGAAATTCATTAACTAGATTAAACATTGTTTTTGTTTTATTCAAATTGTTAGAAATTCCATATATTTACATACACATCTTGTCGCTAATAGCTAAATCTTTATAATAAAAGAAGTCGATAGCAGGTAATTGGCCTGTTTACTATGTCACAAGGAAACTGACTCACAGGAAATCAGATTAATGTTAACCAGTTGCAGCAAATTGTCCATGATAAATTCAACTGTTTCACGACTTCGGTCGGCAGAGCCAGGCAAAACAAGGTCTAGGGCCACCATTCCCATTAATCTTGAGGCAGTTACATGTGAGAGTAAACTTTATAAAACAGATTGCCCTCCGAAGCTGTCCTCCCTCACGCGGGCGCTCAGCCTGCCTGTAGGAATCGCTCCTATGGCTAAGTAGTTATTTGCATGATTCAATTAGCTTATGGGTCAGCCTGCCTTATCTTTGTACATAAGACATTCTCTAAGCTATGTGGCTCTGCAAAAAATATCCTGTGGAAACCTGACACGCAATACGTCGTCTTTAATGTCCAGAAACACACATCTAAGAACCATCTCGAGGTTTATCGGGCCAACCAGTTGAGAGAAAACATACACCAGTGTTCATTGGAGATTTACACCTTGACTGGCAACCCTTGAGGGAAATGTGAGTTGAGGCTTTATTCCTGAGAGACCTAAATAAAAATAGAATTCCTTTCCGTGTGCTGGGTGAGGCAGTATTTGCATTTGTTTCTCCTCTGGTGGGGGTGGGGGAGGGCAGGAGCATCCATCCTCACTTCACAGATGAGGAAACTGGGGCGTGGCATGGGCCTCACCCAAGGTTCTTAGTCTCACTCCAAATTGTGTCGAGTTGATGATGGATTTTCACCAGGTACCTTTTCTGGGTCAAGCAATAGATTAGGGGCTAGACCCAGAGATGAATGAAATTAGGCCCCAGCCCTTGAGAGGCTAAGACCCTGGGTCTAGTCCTTGCTCAGAAAACACCCCCTTCGTGAGGATATTGGAAAGGCTGGTGGGATGTCTAAACCCCAGGACTAGAGAAGAGAGGGTCCCACAACCCATTCTCAAAGTCAAAGAAAATAACAGCAGGAAACCACCCGAGACACCCGTCACAGGCGCAGGGGCCTGTCCACACATCCAGGTAGCTGCACCTGGGCACGTGTGTGCTCACATGAGAACCCACGTATGTTTAGTGTCCGGAGTTCAGGTGCCTGACGGCGCCCCGCGTTGGCAGGTATCAGCCTTCCACGTGGAGGTGCACGGGCAGTGTGGAAACCTCCAAGTATAGTGGACCAGGTGGCCTTGCAGACGAGGTTAGAACTGGCCTGTCGCCCTGAACTGAGCAGCGGCCTTGTGCCACTCCTTGGCCAGAAGTAGGGGTGAGAGGGGTGCTGTTCTAGAGCGGCCCCCTCCCTGTATGGAACAGTGGCATGAGGCTAAGCCTCCCAGATGGGGTGACGTTTTGGTGTAATGTGTGTTGTGTTGTGAGAAAGAGACCTTTCTCTTTGGAACTAACTACAGTTAACTGAGCATCTCTGTGGACTGACCCTCGGCCAGGCACATTCTGCACATTATCTTATCGAATGCCCATGGAGCCCCATGGGGCCGGTGTCATTATTATCCCATTTTCAGGTGGGGAACTTGAGGCTCAAAGAGGTGACACCACCTATCTGCAAATCTCCCACAGAGCTGGAATTTGCCCTGTGATGTCCCCATGTGACACCTTCCGGCAGCCGCTTGTAGTGGGGTGGAGAGAGCGGTGCCTGTGAACTTGAGCCATCCGATCTCCAGTGAGATGTCCCTTCTAGGATGAGGTGACCGGGGAAATCAGGCCCCGCCCCCCCCCTTAGAGTTTGTAGCTCTCCGCCCATGCCTCTGTTGCCGGGGCCACCCGAGTGTGTGCCCCCTCTGGTGTGTGCAGGACGCGTGTCACAGACTCTGTGGTTCTGTCCGTGTTTATGGATCACAGAGTTGCGGATGAGGGACAGGAAGAGCCACGTCCTCGGGCTGGGCTGGGCCTGGCGCCGTGACTAACAGCCCTGGGAGGGTACTGTCGTGATGCATGAGAAGGGCTGAACATAGGGATGGGCATGCCCCACCCCCCATGTGTACTTTATTTGGGGCAGGGCTCCGCCTGTGCCCTGTGGGTGCCTTTCCAAGTCTCGGGTTCTGTCCAGCTTAGCTCTGGGCCCCGGCCCCTTAGCCCACAGCCCACACACTGTGGGTGTGTGCAGATCTCCCCCCAGGCATGGATTTGAATCCTGGCTCTGCCTCCTACCAGCTGTGTGACCTTGGGTGAGGACTTAACCTCCCTGAACCTCACTTTCCTCATTCCTGCTTCATGGAACATCCTTCCATCCCCTGTCTCCCTGGTGAATGCCTGTCCTTGAAGGCTCAGCCCAGACCGGTGTGTCCTCTGATGGAGAGAGGCCCTCCCTTCTCAGGGGCAGTGAAAAGTGGACTACTCACCTCCAAGCAGCGACCTAAAGGAGAGGGGCTAGGAGGAAGAGGAGTGAGTTGGGGGATCATGGGCACAGGGCGGGGTGGACCAGCCAAGGGAAGAGCATATGCAAAGACCAGAGGGCATGGCGAGCAGATTGTCAGAGCTCTCGCTGAGGATGCTAGCCCGCTCCCTTCCCAGGCTCTCCCTCCATCAGCCTTGTGAGGAAGGTCCTATTATTATCTCCACTTAACAGATGAGCAAACTTAAGCCACTGGGCCAAATACAAGTCTGGGTGTGTCTGAAGCCAAAACCCACATTTTTACCCCTTTGGGCCTGGTTATCTTGTCAGGTCTTTCTTACCATGCTGGGCAGACTCACTATTGGTGAGCCCAAGGTGGGAACTGAGCAGAGAAGGGGACAGATGCCAGCTACCCACCATTGGAGCCATTGGCTCCTCTCCCAACAGCCTGGGATCCCAGGGAACCCCTCAGGAAGGCTGCTGTGTCCACAGGCACTTCAGGCCAATGGACTTCCTGTAATTTGTCAATGCTGGGCTTGGCCACCCAACCCCATGGACAACAAGCCCAACCCCCACCCCTCAGCCCTGATGACCCAGCTGTCAAAGACTCAGCCGCCACAGACTCAGCCAATGGGCACAGAGCCTGCTTCCAGCTGGGCCCTGCCGCATGCAGGTCAGGAGCCACACCGCACAGCCAAGTGGGTAGCGACCCCCCACTACAGAGATGACAACGGATGCCCAGGGGTTCAGTGTGGCCCCCCGGCTGGGGAAGCGCCATGACTCAGCGCTCATGAATGCGGCTTCCTAAGTGCACCCTCGGGCATGTCATTGCAACTTGCTCTCGGTTCAAACTTGTGTCTTCCGCTCAGTGCTGCTAAAACCCGGGTTTTCTGCATCATGCAGTGCGAAGAGCTCGGACACTGGAGTCCGGTCGAGTCCTGCCACTTCCCAGCTGTGTGTGACCTTGGGCATGCCCCCTCCTCTCCCTGTGACCTCCGTGTTCGCCCCTGTACATGGGAACTTTGTGCTTTCCTTCCTCATAGGGTTGTCTTAAAGATTCGGCCTGTGGGGCCGGTGGGTTCTCTCCTCGTTGTTATTGTTATACCTTGTCCCAGATTAGAAGGGGGCGCTTAGTCTCTGGTCCCTGCGGCCAGGATGATTACTCCTGGTCAGCAGAGGGGGAGCGAGGGGATGTCAGCTGCCACGTGAGGGTCCTGGGAGTGGCCCTGCCTCTTCGATCCACCTACTCTGGCTCTCAGGGCTGGACTGAAGCCTCGGCGTCACCTCTCACCACCATCCATGGAGATAATAAAAGGCTGATTCTTTTTTCTTGGTAAAATTTCAGCATAAAGTGTACGCATCATTAAATATGGAAATCCAGAATTTTATTAGCAATCTGCTAGATCTGAACTGACGCCAATTAAACAAAAAAGATATCATTTATAAAAAGGCAGAGTTCAACTTGTATTAAATATGAAATGCAATTTTCTCCTGGTTTTGATTTATTACTGGTGGTCCATTGTTCAAAGAAGCATGTTATATTTCAATAGAGAAATATTGTTTATTCATTAATATTTTAAAACGGGCTTATTGCTGTGCATGGCTCTCACCGAATGAAACTTATGATTTAAAACATGAATTAATAAACACATTTGAAAGTGTTAGACGAGATCACAACCTCTCATTTTTCATTTTCCTGGGAGCATATTAAATTTTTATAATTCTGCATCTACAGTTTTTTCTTTTAAATAAAGATGCAGATTCCGAATTACGCTGCTAATTTCAGGTAACCAGGAGCGAAAAGCAATATCGCGGGGACCCATGTCAGGATCACAGAATCCTCAAGAAGATGTTCAGGTTTATTTTTGTAATATTCATAAATCAAAATAAATGAGCTTCATGTGGGAGGCAGTATGCATGTGCGTGAGGATGCTGGCTGGAGAAGGCCCGTGCATTGGAATTGTCTGTGTGCGCAGGTAGTTTAACATGTCAATGTTCATGGCGTACACATACGTGACTCTGTATGTCCAATGATACACGTGCATGTCAGCCTAGATGCTTGGTTGCACGCAGTCTGAACGCATCTCAATTGTTTGGTTCAAAGTTCAACTATTGTTGATTGAGCACCTACCATCCGCCAGGCACCGTGCTAGTTGCCGAGGGTGAGCTGGTTACAGGGTGATCTCCCTTCCGTCCTCCGTCCACACACCTGCCTGAGCGATCCCTCCACCAGGAGCTGGGGCTCTTGAGTTTCCCACAGTTCCTCCAACACCAAAAATTAATGCCTTCAATATGGTGAGCTCTTGCAAAATTCTTGTTGATGTGCTGGTAGACCAGAAGCTTAGGACCAGGAGAGCTCTTTATGGGCTGGAGGTAGGAAAGGGTTTCTGCAAAGACGAGTTGAATTAGGCCGAGAGAAGGAAGGCCATAGGGGAAGTGGAGGTCCAGGTAGGGGAGAGGGGGGATGCGTTCTGAGGACAGGGAGTGATGCCCCCAGTGCTGCACCCAGCCCCCCTCAGTCCTTGCCCAGCCCCTGGTGAGTCCAGCTCACTGCAGCCTCCCAAATACTGTATGGGACATGGGCTGCTGTGACCCCAGTCTATAGAGGAGGAAGCGGAGGTCTAGGAGGGAAGAGATTTCCTGTGGGTCTAGGTCTGAGGTCTACGCCTTCACTGAAGAGGTTAGAAAGAGGAGGTAGAGTTTGCAAAATAAGACCATCAGGGTTGTGTCGTCCCAAGGTTCTTGGGGAGATGGGGATTCAGGGAAGACTTAGGGAAGCCACTTACAGAAGAAAGAACCAGTGGTAGTGTAGAATCAGCCCCTCCCCCACAGAGCATTGGCTCAGAAAGAAGCCTGGGTGGGGGAACTCACCTAGCCTGACCTGGGGAAATGAAGACACACTAAAGCCCCCCTGGGAACAAGGGGCTCCCTCTGGAGCCCACGCAAGAGTTTCTCCAGGATGGATTTGAGTATAGGCTCCTCTTGAACTTCATGAGAGGAGACCAGATTGTTTTCCGAAGGGGTTGTTCTGATTTCAACGTCCACATACTTGTCAACGTTTGGTATTAAAAAAATTTTTTTTCTAACCTGGTGGTTAGAGGATGACATACTAATGTGATTTTAATCTGAATTCCCACAATTACTAATGAGGCTGAGCATCTTTCTACCTGTTTATTGATTATTTTTCTGTGAAGTACCTTTTGAAGCCCTTTACCCATTTTCATGTGTTGTTTGCTTTTTCCTTATTGATTTGTGGGGTGTTTTAATGAACAGTGTTACTTAATTTCAATTAATAATGGATTAAGGCAAGTCTTTTCCCTTTTGGGTTACATGCACAATCCCCAGCCCCAAGACTGACATCTTGCACTATGATGGTGCTTTCGTTGCAATCGATAAATTTACATGGACTCATCATTATTATCCAAAGTCCATAATGTACTTTAAGATTCACTCTCGGTGATGTACATTCAATGGGTTTGGGCAAACACATAGCGGCATGTACCTATCACTATAGTATCATACAGAATAGTTTCATTGCACTGAAAAGTCCTCTGTGCTCTGCCTGTCATCCCTCCCTCTTCCCGAAGCCCTCCCCACAGATTCTTTGACTGTCACCATAGTTTCGCTTTTTCCAGAAAGTCATATCGTTGGAATCATACACTTGTTAACCTTTTCAGTTTGGCTTCTTTCACTTAGTGATACGTATTAAAGTTCTTCCATGTCTTTTTATGGCTGGATACCTCATTTCTTTTACCTTGAATTTAGATGTCATTGACCGGAGGTACCAAAGTTTATTTATCCATTCGTCTACTGAAGGAATCTTGGTTGCTTCTCAGTTTTGGCAATTGTGAATAAAGCTGCAGGTTTTGGTTGGGACATTAAGTTTTTAGTTCTTTTGGGTAAATATCCCAAAGCGTGAATTGCTAATCACATGGTCAGAGTACATTTAAGTTTTTCGTAAGAAACTGCCAACTGTCTTCCAAAGCGTCTGTACCATTTTTGCATCCCCACCAGCGATGGATGAGAGTTCCTGCCGACCCACATTCTGACCAGCATTTGGTATTTGTTAGTGTTTTGAATTTTGTCCCTTCAGTTAGGTGTGCGGTGGTATCTCATTGTTGTTTTAATTTGAAATTTCTTAAGGGCACCTGACATCGAACATCTTTTCATTTACTTATTCGCTATCCGCGTATCTTCTTTGATGTGATGTCTGTTCAGGTCTTTTGCCCATTTTTTTTTAATCAGATTTTTTGTTTTCTTATTGTTGAACTTTAAGAGGGTTTTTTGGTGGTTGTTGTCGTGTGTTTTGGATAATGATCCTTTGTCCGATGTGCCTTTCACAAATATCGTCTCCCAGTCCGTGGCTTGTCTTTTCATTCTTTTGACATTGTCTTTCATGCAGCAGAAGTTGTGAGTTTTAATGAAGTCCAGCGTATCCATATTTGTTCCCTGGATTATGCCTTTGGTGTCGTCTCTGGAAAAAAAAAAAGAAAAAAATGGAAAGGTTCCTGTTGATGCATTTCTGCTCTGGTAAGTGGTGATTCTTCATATTCGCCTGTCTGTCTTTCCAATTTGGGGAGCAGTGGTTTGACCTATGACCCTGCTTCTCTGACAGCTCCGGGAAGAGTTGTTGATTTTCCGTTTATTCGGCGTTTTACTTGTTGTGAGGAGGAATCAGCAATTTCTAAGCTCTTTACGTACCAAATCAGAAAACAGAAGTCCCCTTTGGATTTCCTGCTTTCCATCACACACACGCGCACACACACACTCCTGTACCGTTTTCCTATTTTCCTTTTTTAAAAAAAAAAAATTCTTTTAATAAATCCATCCTGGAAGCCTTTCTGTTTTCTTCCTAGGCACTTAACCATGGCCTTCGGTGGCAGTGACGTGGCACTCCATGGCAGGGTGGCTCCACATTTAACTAATCTCCCACCGATGGACATTTATGTTGAGAGTTGATCGCTCTGACCTACAATGCTCCGTGAACATCCGTGACCAGAAATCACTGCGCATACATTCGATCGGTTTTTGTAGGAGAACTCCTACAGTAGAGTTGCTCAGTCAGAAGATGGACGCCTTCAACATTTTGAGAACACCCTAATCGCTCCTACAAACCCGTCCCAGTCTGCATAGCGTCTCTCTCGGGCAGCCTTGCGGGTCAGCGCCGCACGGTTTGGGGAGATGGGACTGTCAGAGCCGTGAGTCCCCAAGCTGTCCCATGGGCTCAGCTCCAAGCATTTCTCGTCACTGGAGCACTTTTGCCCAAATTCTTGACCATATGTTGCTGGGTCCTCTTTGGCCTCACCCTGACCTGGATGGGAGTATCTGGATGTTGATCTGCTGGAGAATTGGGAAATTTTCCTCTAACGATAACAAGAGGAACAGTAACAGCTGCCAGGGACCCAGTGATGACCTCTTACGGCAGATCCTGGGCTGAGCCCTTGGCGAACGTCGTCATCTTTAAACTTGGTAGCCCCATTTTGCAGATGAGAAAACTGTGCTCAGAGAAGGAGGGCTTCTTGCCCAAGCTCCCAGAGCCAGGATTAACCTGGCGGGCCCAACTCCAAGCTGGCGCGTCTGACTGCTCTGCCGTCACACCTCCTCTGGGCCTCTGTTGTGGGGTCAAGGATACCGACCTTGCTTCCTCCTAGGGTGGTGACAGCCAGGGAAATGAGAGGAACGGTCTTTGCAACCGTAAGAGGCACGTCAACGTGTCCGCGGTCAGTGTCGCGGACGGGCCTGAGACCAGCGTTCGAGCTCCGTGTGGGGTTTTTCTGTCCTCACTTACAAGACACCCGGAGGGAGTGGCCTAGGTGGCCGTGTGAAAGGGGGCTTCTAACGCGGGCTTGTGAGGCTCGGCTCAGGGAGCCAGGCTGCCCCTCACACCACTGCAGCCTGCGGTGGGTGTGCCAGGCCGGGTGGTGGCGTGGGGTGGATGGGAGCCGTTTGGCCTTTGCCGTCCAGCATGCACACAGAGACTGGGCCCCCTTCCTCTCTCGGAGCCTCAGCCCCCCATCTGTAAAACGGGGATGGCTGGTTCTGCACAGGGCTGGGTGAGGACTGGTGAGGTTTTGCTTATGCATTGCTGAACCTGGGGTGTTGCACACAGTAGGTGCTCATTAGTCAGGGCTCCTGATTCAGAAAAGCCAGAACACTCAACCCAGGCCCCTCCTCTGGGGAAGCGGTGATCACCTCAGGAGCAGTTTTACTCCTAGGTCTTGTCCAAATGGTGGGCCGACTGCTATTCTGAGTCCTCGGGCTGTCCCCCTAAAACCACCTCTCCCCACCGAGCAGGCTTCTCCCCACCCCTGCCGCTCCCCTGGCCCTCTGGCGCCTGCTCCACTCGAAACAGTTGCTCGATACGCACATTATAACACAAGGAGGGTTTTGAAGCATTCGGCGATGAATACAAGCTAGAATAAGGACTCCTGGGGTATCGTCTCCCGGCCCCTGGCAGGTCACAGAAGCGGAATCGATGTCCGATGCTCCAACCATACCTGGCACCCTGCCCTTGTGAGGGGCCCGCCTCGTCACTGAGCCCACGAGTGTGCTCCGCTCTGTGCACGTCCCTGTGCACACTGTGACCTGGGTGTGCTTCTGAGCCGTGTCCTTGGGCTTCTTACGCCGTGTGCTGAGTTGTGCTGGCATCGATGTGAGCGTGTGGCTGTGGCCCTCCTGTCTAGTTGGGTGTGGTTCTGTGTGGGACGGACCCGTAGAAGCAGCTAGGTCACCTGCTGGCAGGCCCCTGGTCTGCCCTGCCTGGCTCCCCCTGGCCTGCATCTCCTGGGTGGCCGGTGGGTGCATCTCACGCTTTCTGTCTTTTCACTCCCCCGCTGCCCGTGAACCCCCACTGGGCACCGGAGGGCAAAGCAGGGTGCTCCATGGCCTGTCCCCCTGCATTTACGGAAAACTCACCTTCCAGCTTTGGCAACTTACAGAAATATATCTTCAATTTTCCCTTGAAATTGTGGATCAAGAGGACAAGTGGAGCCAGCACAGGCTTTTCTCTGTCAGGGCGTCATTGACTCGGGCGTCTGTGGCTGGGGCCGGTTATTAGGAGGGGTGTTAGCTAACGGGTCACTTCCAAACTGAACTCATGTTCTCACAGAAAGGTGGGAGTGGGGTGGCTGGCAGGAATGTGGCAGAAATGGGCCCTAGTATTGGGGAAGCGGAGGCCCAGAGAGGCCAAGTTCATGGGCCAGTAAATAGTGCGTCAAGGACTTGAACCCTACGCAGGATGAAACTTGTGAACTTGGCCTCCCCACACACCTTAGCCTAGGACACATGAGTAGTCACAGCGCGGACAGTGGCTTCGCCTTCCCCGAGTGTCCCCACGTGCAGGCACCGAGTGTGACCCACGTGAGAGTGGCTTAAATCCCATAGAATCCAGGGATCAGGAACTCTCTCGTTGCCATTTTATGGATCAGAAAACTGAGGCTCAGAGTGGCTATATGGCTTATCTCTGCTGCACCCCCCCCCCACAACCCGGCTGTGTATGGGCTGCAGGCATGAGAGAGCAAAGCCCCAGAGCCCCATCGAGTGGTGGGTGAACCTCGAGCCCCAGTGACACCCTCCCCGTGGGGCCTTCCTCCCTGCCCAAGTAAGAGGGTGGTTCTGAAGCCGGGTTCTGAGCCCAGTGGGGGAAGCTGGAGGGTAGAGGTCCCCTGGGACGGAACTAGTTGGGGTGGGTGAGGCGCTTCTGGGTCCAGCTCCATGCTGCAGGTGGCTCCCTGCATGGCCTCATGCAGTCCCTGGCCCTCTCTGGCCCTCAGTGGGGCTGAGCATGAAGGTCACCTTCCTCCCGAGGGCTATAGAGGCCACAGAGGGGGAAAGCAGGAGAGTGGCACAGTCAGGAGGACTTGGCCCATCGTGGGAGGATGAACCAGAAAAGATGGAGTCGGAGGCTGAGAGATCTCCCTGGTCCTGGAGAGAAATGGTGAGGTCTGGGCATGATAAACCTCTCCTGGTGATCCCAGCACTCAGCCCGGGTGAGAGCCATGGGCACGTGGGCTTTGTCCAGGGCGGCCTGGGGCACGAGCCGGGGGGAGAGCCTGACTCGGATCTGGACGGGGACCCACAGGGACCAGACCCTGTGTCCGGGGTCCAACTGTGCTGCTCTCTGCCTCCTGCCCAGGCCAAGGTAGTTTCTGGGGCCAGGGTGCAGATAGAGGCTTTGATGGGGATGGAGATGAATAAGATTGACAGGCGAGGTGGCCGCTCATCCAGGAGTGGCAGTGTGGGGGCGCCGGAGCAAAGGTGGCTTGTGCGGCCGGCCGCTCTTCTGGGCAAGGAGGGGCTAGTCCAGGCTTTTCAGTGACATGAGGGGCCTGCAGCTGAGTTGATGCCTGAACCAGACCCACGGGGTGGGGGCGGGCGCTGACTGACTGCTGCCCTGGGTTCCGTCCCTCCTGACCTGCCCAACCAGCTGGGCAGGTTTCCAGGCCTGTGTGCGTGTGTGGGTGGGGGGGGGGTGCGGGACACCTCTGCGAAGTGGGACTGATACTTCTGCCCTGTAGCTCATCCCCCGCAGTCCTGCCTGCTTGCAGCCAGACAGCATCTGCTGGGAGACAATGTCAAGTGTGCAGGACGTTGGTGAGAAGGACCATCTCTCCCTGGGCTGGACTCCGGCTGGAGGAGGCTGGTCCTCCCTCGGTGGGAGTTTTCACCCAGAGCCCACAGACTTTCTCGACTTCAGATTTACAAATTGAAAATCATTAATAATTCTAACCAGGCGGTGATAAATCTGAGATCTCTCTCGATGAACCCAGACAGCATTTCATAAATCAAAAAGATTACTTAGGAATTTTTTAAAATCTGACGTCAAAATGTCATGGTTACTAATGGTTTCGGCAGATCTCGTGTGGTGATATATCATTTATCTACCCGACATCTCAGATGTGACACGGGGGGCAGAAATGGATGTCTTCTAATATCGTGAATACATTTCAGCCCATAATAAAGGTATTAACAACTGCTCGGTGAGGTTTCTTCCGGAGCAAGGGGTCTCATTTAATGCCATTGTGACGGGGGCCCCCTCCCCTCTCTCTCCAAACTTTCTGAGGCTGTGGCTGGGGACGTCCTGGGAAATTGTCCAGAGGTGGAGGAGGGAGCTGCCTTAGCCCCGTGGGGAAGGCAGCTGGGTCACTCAAATCCAGCTCCTTTCCACAGAGGTTAGCGATCGCCCAATTATAAGCAGCGATCATTGTAATTCCGATGAATCGAGCACTTACTACACACTGATTTGTACGAAGGGCCTGACACGCGTTCATTCACAGACCCCTCACTGCCGCCCTGGGTTCCACCGCCGTTTCTCTGTGGGCCCAAGGTCTGACACGCTCTGCCTCACCTACCACCTCTCCGTCTCAATCGCCCCCAGCTGCCCCTTCCAGCCACACGGGTCTCCTTCCTGCACCTCCAATACCTGCCCGGGCTCCTGCCTCAGGGCCTTGGCACCTGCCTTTCCCTCTGTCTGAAACGGTCTTCCGTGGGTCTCCGCACGGCTCCCTCCTGCACCGCCTTCAGGCCTTTGCTGGAGTCTCACTGGTTTGCTGAGGTGGCCCTGATGCCCTATTGAACCTGTGACCTGCCCCTCCCCTCCCCTATCCTGCTCTGCCTTCCCCTCGGTTCCCAGAGTGTATCTAACATGGTCTGTAGCCTACTCATCTCTAAGTTCGTGTTCAATCTACCCTGCTAGGATGTGAGCTCGGTGAGGGCTGGGGACCTTTCACTGTTCGCTGACGTGTCAAAAGCCCCTCCAACCGGCTTATGGTTGGGGCTCCTCCCCCTCCTGACAGCTGCTGGTGGGCTCTCTCTGAAATGCTCATCTGACTCCGTGGCCCTGCTCAGCAGCCTTCCACGGTTCCCCCTCCCCCCCCCTCCCCCCCCCCCCCCCCCCGTGCCTGCAGGATAAAGGCGGGGCTCTCAAGCCCCTGAGCAGCCTCCTGCCTCGTTTCCCACCATTTCACTTCCGGTCCAAGGGGCCATCTGAAGCTCAGACCAGAAAACTCTCATCCTGGGAACGGGATAAATCCAGGTGGCCCACCCCCACTCTGCCTCTCAGCCACCCCGACTCCTTCCCACTTCGGTTTCACCACCCACGGGGGCCATGGGGCCTGGAGTCATAATAGGGCAGGTTGGGCACCAGACAGACATGGTACATGGCAGGGTCAGCTGGGGGTACAGGTGAGGGCGGACACCGTCCCTCATCCTGGGGAAACAGTTCTAGAGCCCCCGGGTCAGAGAGAAAGGGGCGCTTAGCAGATCTGGCCCCCTCCTGGCACCATTGGGACGCCCAGGGCCCAGAGAGGGACAGGAAAGGCCCGAGGACACACAGCAGTGAGTGGCTGAGCCAGGTTGGACTTTCTAACCTTCCCAACTTCTACACGTGGTTCCACTATACAAGGCCGTGCAGGAAGGTTCAACCCCCAGCCCTGCCACTTACACACTGTGCGACCTTGGAGACTTTCTCTCTCTCTGTGGGCCTCAGATTTATTTTTCTGATGTAAGATTCAAAATTCCTCCCTCAAAGGGTTATTATTGTAAAGACCGAGTGAGAGCTGAGCATTGTGCCTGGCACGGAGCAGAAACTCAACAGGGTCCTCTCGCTTCCCAGCGAGGGAGCACCTCGGGGCTCGACCCCAGAAAAGCCCCGTCCTCCGTCCACAGCTGCTCACTCTTCGTAACGATGATGCTGGCGGTGGCGATAATCGACCGGCAACGTTAGCTCCTATTTTCCCAGGCCGGGCGCGTGGAAGGCGTTATCTCCTCTAACCGCCCCTCCCCACACTCCTGTCAGGTGGAAGCCATGAGTGTCCCATTTCACACAGGAGCGAATGGAGGCCGGGGAGGTGAGGCAGCCTGGCCAAGGCTGCCCAGCAGCGCGGTCTCAGAAGGCGGATGACGACCGGGGTTGTCCGGCCCTTGGGCCCACTTCCCTGCCCACTTCCTCACCCAGGGGCCCTGGCCCCTCTGTGGGCCTCGGCCATTCCCGGAGCCTGCAGCCTTCCCCGGGGCCCAGGGCTTTCCAGACCCCGCTTCCTTGGTCTGTGTGGGCAGCAGCCCGGGGGGGTTTCACCAGGTGTTCTTAGTACACCCACCCCACTCCGCCCCCTCACACACAGTAGGTACTCTGCCCACAGTAGGTCAGGCCGGGACCTTCATGCTTTCTCTCACACCCCACATCCAAGCCACCAGGAAACCAAACCACATCAGGATAAACCGCTTCTCATGTCCCCCTTGGCTTCCGCCCAGGACTAAGCCACCGTGGCCTCTCCCCTGGCTTAGGGCTCCTCCTCGCTTCGCCTGCACCCCCTTCACCCCTCTCCATTTGGCAGCCATGGAGTTCCATTTAAAACCTGAGCTGGCTCCTGCCCCTCTGCTCACACCCTCCGATGCCCTCCCTGTCACTGGGGGTCAAGTCCACAGCCCTGTATTTAGGGCCCGTTCTTCTCTGACCCGTCCCCTCCCCTCCTGCCACACCAGCCGCCTTGCCTTTGGACCTGCTGTTCCCTCCGCCCAGAACTCCCTTCCCCCTCATCAGCACACCTCCCTTCCCTCCTTGAGGTCACTCTCACTGTCCCAGGGAGGCCCGCCTCCTCTCCCCCTTACACCCCGCTCCCCCCCACGCCCACGCCTCCCTCCCCATTTACCACCCTGTCGCCATCCGGCACACCGTACACTTTTTGTTTGTTCTGTTTGATATCTGTCTCCCTCACTAGAATGGTGTCTTTGTTCATTGCTGTACCCCCAGTGCCTGGAAGAGTACCTGGCACATAGCAGGAGCTCAATAAATATTTGTTGAATGACTGAATGAGCGAACAGTTCTGCAAAAGCGGGGAGCTAGGGCCTTCACAGTTTCTCCCCACCCACCACCCTGAGGGCAGGGGCAGGTGAGTATTGTTAGCTCCTGTTTTCCCTTCAAGCCCCTCACCTGTCCTGGCCTCCACTCAGGGCCTGGACAAGGGAGCAGACAGATCTGGGATTTGAGTTCTGGCTCTCCCTCTTCTTAGGACAGCCGCCTTCAGTTTCTTTGCCTGTACATGGGATGATGACACCTTCCCCAACATTTATTGAACATTCTCTGGGCCTGGCTCCGTTCCTGCTTACCAGGTTGGTAAAAAGAATACAGTGAGGTAAGGGCAGAAGCTCAAGGAAGACAATGAATGGGGACTCAGGACGCTGAAGGATGGGAGGGTCCAGGTTCGCCCTGCGCACCGCGTTCTCCAGGCCTCCTTGTGTGTATGCGGCTTAATGAAGCCTTGCAGGTAAGGGGGCGAATCCGCCAGCCCGCCCGCCTCCAGCGGGAGCCGGAGAAGTGCCGGCCTTTGTCAGGGTGCCGCCGCTGCCGGCTCAAGACCACGCATGCGCACGTGTCGGGATCGCAGAGTGGCCTCCCACCCCGCTCCTCTGCCCACCTCTGGCCTCAGCGCCAGATGAGCCTGTCACATTCCACGCGTTTATTTCACACAATTGCTTCTGCCTCTTTGGAAGAGCTTCCCCTCGCAAATCAAATCCACCCCAGGCGGGGAGGGTGAAAATCAATGCCTGGTGGAACGCTCCCCGCGGAAAGCTCATTGGTTCTCCTGGAAACTTCTTTGACCACAACAGGTTCTGGCACCCGCCTGGCCCGGTCTGTGTGTCCAGGCTCCGGGGGCCCTGCAGGACGGCAGGGAGGAGCACAGTGGCGATTTCCAGGCTGTTCACTGAGGGCCCAGGGGGGACCCAAACCTGGCCAGGGCTCCCCAAGGCTGGTGGACAGAATGGTGAGAGGGAGAGGCTTGGAGCCACAGGCCTGGGGTTCAAGTCCAGCTCCAACACTTCCTGCTGGCTGCCCCTGGGCAAGTCCCTTTGCCTTCCGGAGCCTCAGTTTCCCCTTTTGGAAAATGGGGATCGCAAGAGTGCTCATTGTGAGATTATAGATCATGTGTGCGCAGTACCTGGTAGATATGAAACTCTCGATTGACAAGGCTCTATCAGAGCAGAGGGCCAGCCCTATGGCTGCCTCTGCTAACAACGATTATTGTAGCTGTGTTTGTTTATTGAGCACTTCCTGTGCCAGGGGCTTACTCCGTGTTACATAACTTAATCCTGTCAGCAGCCCACGAGAGGGCTATTAACTCTCCCATCTCATAGATGAGGAAACTGAGGTTCTGCAAGGTAGGGAAGCTCGTCCCAGGTCCCACGGCCTCAACTGCCAACCCTGGGGGGCTCTGAGAGCCAACGCAGAGCTCTGCCCACTGCCGTAGGCCTCCCTGGGCACAGCCCTTCCCAGAGGATGCCGGGCCGGCTCCCGTCACAGCGCCGGGCCCCTCCTGGCGACTCTCGCCCTCCCTGAAGTGACATCTATATAAATATTGTTAATGGCCAGAACATAATGTTAAGTCAGGTTTTACTGGACTCCCTCATCCAGCCTGCGGATTTATGGCGATAGGATTTGAGGTAAATGTTTATTGGCCCCAGTGAGAGCCGGGCCATTCTCGCCCCCGAATGCTGGCTCCCCGGGCCTGCCCGAGGGCCCTCAGTCCACCTGTCGGGAGCACACCGGGATAAATCTCGACGAATGAAATATTTATTAATTTTGCTAACCAATGTTGATCTCATAAATTACGCCGACTTTTTCATGAACGGTTATTAACATCTGAGGTGCTGTGTTAATGGCTTATTGACCAAATATGAGATAATTAGGCCCGGGGAGCGTGGCCTGGGTGATCTGCGAGGGGCCAATTTGGCCGAGATTATGCCAACGACCTAGTTTATATCGCAGCTGGGATGGTGGCGAGATTCTGGAGCCTGACCCTCTGAAAACTGAGTTCTTGTGGGGGTTCCTGGCAGGGAGCCACTCTGACCTCCTGCTCTCCACCTGGTCCTCGGGCCTCTCGCAACGTGGCCGGTCTATTTGCCAGCAGGGAAAAAAGAACACGGCCAGGGCACTCCCTCAGGGCCACCATCCCGACCCCAGCTCTGGGAGGGCGTTGCTGGGGGCAGATGAGGAGACAGAAGCCCGGAGTGAGGACCATGTAGCGTGCATCCCCGTCGGCTCCTGCAGAAGCTGGAGACAGGAGTCTGTCTGCTTTGAGAGCAGCAGGACAATGTCCTCCAGGGAGAAGGACAGCAGGGACACGGAGCTTTCGCCAGGGTGCTGTGCAGGGCTATTCTCCTGGGCCGGCCTGTGTGTACATGCTCAGGCATGCACGGGTGGCCTGGATGTCTGCATATGTCCACGCACAGGTGTCAGGACCTCTGTGTGCGGGTGATGCTCCTGCCCAGGATGAGAGCGGCCTCTGCATGCTGCCTCTCAGGGGCCTTGCTTTCTGGCCGACAGGCTCATAGGTCCTTAGAGTCAATAATGACTCCTCCCCTTGTCCCCTTGTCCCCCACGTGGGACTCAACACAAAAAGGGGAGGGGTTTCAGAACCAGGGACATCCTTGTAAAATTCCACTCAGGGACAGAACACTCACTCATTTTCGGCAGCGCTTTCATTATTAAACTGAATTTAACGATAAATAGAAACACAAGTAGGGAATTGTGGAAATAGAGGTCATGGCTCACCAGCTCCCAGGAGCCCCTCGGGGTGGATCCTGTCTGCTTGTTTGTTCTGTGTGACCGGCCCCCCTGGCCCGAGCCAACTGGGCCATCGTGGGGCATCTGATCCCACCTGGGCCACTCTGATTCTCTCCTAGTAATTTGGCCCACGGCCAGATGCCAGGTGGTCTCTGCGTTGAGGACGTGAACACTTGGTGTCTGTGAGGAGCCATGTTTAGCTGCCGAACTTGGAGAGGCAGAGAGAAGTTTGGGGAAAGAGAGAGAGAGAGAGAGTTAAAACTCACTTGGAGAGAGCAGCGAAGGGAGCATCCTCGAGGCCCCGAGTGAGAGAGAAATAGAGAAAGACAGGCGGAGAGAGGGCAGCAGCCTCTCTGCGGCCTGGCAGAGCCCTGCCGGGGCTCCTGCTTCCCCTGGGAACTGGTGCCCCAAAGGGGCTTGTCTGTGGTGGAGAGGAGCGTGCGCTCACTCTGCCCGGAGCCATGGCCCTGGGAGCTCTTCGGGTCTCTTGTCTGGAAGACGGAGGCCCCCCGCGCTGGAAGATGCTGGAAGATGCTCTGCGGTGAGAGAGAGCCAATCCTCCGCTGTCGGGAAGTCGGGCAAGCTCCTCCCACCACGATGGGCTCCTGGCACGCCTGCCACACCAGCCGCATTGTCTCTCTGCTAACACAACCTTTAAACGTTTTTATTTTTAACTCGACTACTAACCAAGGGTTGGGGGCTGGTGTGCAGGGCAGGATAACGGGAGGAGCAGCATCGACACATCCGTCGTGTGCCAGACACAGCCATGGTCCGGGGGAGCCCGGGTCCCGAGGGGCATCCGGGTGGTGTCCACGTCAGGCCTCTGCACCGCTGCGATGTTTTAGAGCCTCCGGTCTCAGTTTAACTACCCGTCCCTCAGAGACGCCACGACCTGAGGGGGGCCCCGCGCCTCTTCACTGTCCTCTGCTACACCACCCTGTTTATTTCCTTCCCGCCAGGCGTCATGAGTGATAATTATTTTTATTTCTTCATCTGTGGGCTGCTCCTCCCACTGGACGGTGAGCTCCTTGAGGGCAGGGACTGTGTCGGCCTTATTTAGAGTTTTGTGCTAATGCAGGACAGTGAACTCACTGAATTAATGAGCGAAGGGGTAAATGAATGCGTACGTGAGTGACTGAACAAACAAACGAACAATGAATGGACAGGTCATCTGGGCAATCTTCCTCTAAAGCAGGGGTCCCCGACCCCTGGCCATGGACCGGTACCAGTCCATGGCCTGTTAGGAACCGGGCCGCACAGCAGGAGGGGAGCGGCGGGTGAGTGAGTGAAGGTTCATCTGTGTCTGCAGCCGCTCCCCAGCGCCAGCATCACCGCCTCAGCTCCGCCTCAGATCATCGGGCATTAGATTCGCATAGGAGCACCGGTCCCTGGTGCCGAACCGATCGGGAACTGCTACTCTAAAGCATCTCCAGGCCATCCTCCCCGTCCGAAGGGCTGTGCTTACCTCTTCCGGGCTGCACGGCACGCCCTCCTTGCAGGCAGCGGCTGCAGTGAGCCCCCTGGACGTGCCTCAGGCGGCCCCCCTTGCCTACGTCCCTTCCCTGCTTTGGCAGGACGCTGGCTGGCCGGCCGGGCCTCCTCCCGCAGACTGACTCGTCTTCCTTTGTGTCCCTGCCTCGCTCCTTCCACGGCCTCCTGTCTCAGCTTCATGTCACCTCCCCACTCCTACTTAGGTCTCCCTTGTTTATCTCTTCTTTCTCCTCCTGGCACTTACCACAATTCGCACTCGTTTGACCCCTGGTTATTACTGCTTTTTGTCTCCCTTACTAGCTGCGCGCCAGGAGGGCCCGCTGTGATGTTTGCCATCATAGCCCAGTGCCAGGCCCTCAAGGGGCACTTGCTGACTGTGTGAGTGAACTTGTTCAAGGTCACCAAACCACTGGGGGGGGGGTGCCGGGACCGCACCCAGACCCTGTCATCCCTGTCGATGGGGCTACTGCCTTCCCTGCCGTGTTTAATATGTGTTTATTGAGCGCGGGAGCTGCGATGAACGTCTTTGTAGACGTCCGAATCGAAGTGGCCGGTCTACTCTTTGTCCCCCCTGAGGCTTCCTCTCTGAGAGAAGGGACTGGTCAGGAGGCTTGGCCACTGTCCTGGAACGGAGGGGCCCCAGGGCGCACGTGCAGACAGCACCCAGGCCCACCTGGGTGGCGGGTGTATGTGGCGCCGGCCAGTCCTGCCTGCTGGGCCGTTGCCTCCTCCCCGCCTCCCAGGCTCTGCCTAGCAGAGCGCCTCAGATAACCAGGATGGGGGGCTGCTCCCGCCCCCAGGGCCCTTCCCCAGGTTACACGGCCCTGTTTTCCTCCCTCCTACCAGGATAAGCTCAGGGAAGTGGACAATGCAAGGGCTTCGGGTTCCTGTCCTGCGTCTGCCACTGCGCCTTGTGGCAGAGGCCTTTGCCTCCCACGGCTTAGTCACCTCCTCTCCCCTCCGCAGTGGACACAGTATAGGAACCTCCACCAGGCTGCTGGCGGGGAGGGGAAGGGGTTAGGGCTAGCTCCCTTTTCCGTTGGGATGGATTTCGGTTTCCGTGGGGAGGAAAACTGTCCCCAGCTTCCCAGCATCGTTCTGAATGGTGGCACGTCGTCCCCGTTCGCCTGGGACAGGGCCTGTGTGTGGCTAGAGCAGGTGCCCTGCTCTTTAAAATGTTAAATTGGTTGATAAATATGGTCATCCCAGCTCAGGACAGGAGACCGTCTGGCTTCAAGAGAATTTATGTTCTCTGGTGCTTTCCTATATTTTCTAAATTATCTAAAAGGAGAAAGGCTGGCTCTTGGGAAAAATAGCGCATGCGATAGAAATACACCTTTTCCTGCTCCCAGACCGCGTGGGGACCAGCTGCTGTGTGGTGTGAGGCCTGGCACGCGGAGCTGCCCAAATCTCTCTTCCCTTCTGCCAGCCCTCGGGGCTGTGGGTTGATCTTCTATGTTGACCGCCCAGGGTCTGGATTTCGGCTGCCAACACCGCTCACTGCATGTGTGCACACACATGCACACACACGCACACACACGCACAGACACCCCCTCACCCGCCATCTCCACTCCCTGCTCCTCGTCCCAGACTCTGGCCCTAGAGACCACAGCCTCTCTTCAGGTGTCATTTAACAAGCCCGGAGAAGAGGCAGTGCCCCGCCCCCACCTTTGCCAGAGATGGGAATAAGAATTTTAATAAGGGTTTATTTTTAATAAAGGTTAATAAAGTTTAATTAAATTAAATTAATATTTGCCAAGCCATGCGTCGGGCAGGCCCGGGGGTGCTGGGAGGGGCCAGGGATTAAGCTCTGTGTTTGTGCTCCTTCCTGGGTGGAGGAGGGAGAGAGGGAGGAGGGGTGCTGGGGCTGCCAGAGGTGCTACTCCCTTTATCTCCATGGTAGGTCCTCCCCCGTCTTCACCAGGCCTAGAAAAGCTACCCACACAGAAGCCAGGCTCTTCCCAAACCCTCCTCACGCCCACATGGCGGCCTAGCTCCTTATTCCAGCATTCAGGGCCTTCCAAGGCTTCCTTGTGCTGGGCCTGAGATATTTATCAAGGATTTCATTTGTTCAGCATGAAATCAGTGAATACATGCGAAGCCGAGAAGCCCGCTAGCCTCGCTGGAGGCTTTTGGGAATTGACGTGGGCCAGGGGTTCTGAAGCTGGATGGTCGTGGGAGTCAGGTAAACGCTCGGTCAAGCACAAGAGGGCAAGGAGGGCATTTGCATTCGCGGGTGTGAGTAGAAGTGGTGCCTGTGTCTTGGAGCACACGTCTCATTTTAGGGCGCAGTCCAGGGAGAAACCTTTCTTGTCCTAGGGGCTGAGGGCAGAGGGGCGCCCCGAGTGGCCAGGTGGCTGCTACCTGGGGAAGGAGACAGCGATGTCCTTTAACCCAGCCTGTACACGCCGCGTGCTGCGCCTCGTGACATGTGGGCTACCAGGGCTATGTCCCTGCATCCTTACAGAGGACCTTGGAGACAGGGACGATTACTATCCCCGTTTTACAGATGAGGAAACTGAGGGTCAGAGTGGTCCAGTGACTTGTTCAAGAATCTAGAATGACCCCTCTCTCCCAAGCCTCTGTCTCCAGCTCTGCAGGAGGAGGAGGGAATCAGTGCTCTGGCTCCTGCTTCAGGAGGGCAAGGGGCAAAGGGCACAGGCTGCAGGGTCAGCTAGCACCTGGCCCCCTTGGCAGACCCCTGCGTGGTGCCTCTGGCGCCGGCTCCAGCGGGCAGCCCTGCCTGGCAGACCATGTGAAAGACAGTGAAGTGTTATTAACAAAGGCATTGATTTTCCTATTTCTGCTTTATGCATTTTATTAGCCAAACGCTTTACCGTGTAACCACTCAGCGCCACGCTGGCTGGCGATGAATCTGAAATGCCGGGGCACGTAAAACAGAATTGACCACATTGCTTATGCGCCAACAACAAAAATAACAGGCAAAAGTGTAATAAAATGAATAGCACCCGGCAATGGCCATAAAAAAATATTACCCAGGGGACTGGGGAATTTCCTAGGCTGTGGAGTAAGCTGCGTGCGGGGTCGTAGCCCTAGAGCGATGGCAATTTCTGCCTTCACGGATTTGGCCGGGATCGAGGCTCACCTGTGCGGGGTGCCAGCTGTGCGGCTACATCGCTCTGAGTTGGTCACTGCCGGCCAAGTCCTCTTTTCACTTGGGGGGTAGGAGACGTGAACTGAGGGGTTAGAAGGGAGGCCGTGGAGTCAGAGAGACTGGATTTAGGTCCGCGTGCTGGTGCCGTGTGACCTTTGAGAATCCCTGCCTGTCTCTGGGCCCGCCTCCTCGTGAGGGGGAGTGAGAGAGCAGCTCTTCCCAGCTTTATCAAGTCCTAGTCGCCTCAAAGCAGCGTCTGGGGGTTCTTACGATCATCATTGTGGGAGAAGAGAGGCCTTCTCGCCTGCCTTTCCGAGTGCTCAGACAGATGGTTCAGAGGCAGGGGCATGGTCAAGATGACCTCTCCTGTAGAACCGACGACCTGGTCAGCAGGGCCCTCCAACCCCAGGGTCGCACTTGGACTCCCCTAAATCCTCACTAATGACTGTGTTCAGGTGATAGCCATTCGTCCTGGGGGCAGGAGAAAAGGACAAGCCCTAAATCTATATGCGGATTCTTCTGTCTCCCTGAGTGACAGCTGCAAGTGGGCGGGGCAGCCGCGCCTGTGAAGGAAGGGTGGCTGGGGTGGGGGCCGGCATTCTCGTGGGGGCTTCCCAGGGGTGAGGACACGGAGTTCACTATTAGGGTTGCTGGGCTTGACATGGAGCAGGGCAGACGTGTCCCCCAGCCGGGCTGGCACCACGAGTCACAGGTCCTGCCTGTCTGGTGCAGATGTGGGGTTGGGTTGGAGAGCTGGCCCGCTCAGAGCAGGCGTCGAATGGTGGGGCCACCTGTGTGCGGTGGGGTCCTTTGGCACAGTCAGTCAGCAGAGTACAGAGGCCCCTTTCATGGGCGAGGTGACAGGTGAGAGAGGGGCTCAGGCTTCGGGGGCTCTCGGTCTACAGAGGGGCGGCAGTGGGTGTGGGCGAAGAACGGATATTCAGGGAGCCAGCAATTTTCATTTTCGTCAGCTCTCCAGGAGGCTCTGGCCCTGCAGACTCAGACAAGAGCTTAAAAACACAACTGCAGGAGCTGTCGGGCCAGTCATTCTGTGACACCCCCCTCCTCAGGAGGGGAGGGGCAACAGGAAGTGCCCCCTTCTCCTGCTGCTGCTCTGGCCGTGGGACTTGCACCTTCGCTGGGTCACTCTTCTTGCACACGTGTCTGTCAAATCCCTCCACCCTCTGCTGGGGCCTGATGGCACCCCGGGGAGTCAGGGCCTGTACGCCCAGGGTGTGGGCGTGCAGAGAGAGGACCTAGGAGCGCCTGGCCGGGACTGGAGGGGGTTCGATTCCACAGCCCAGCTCTGTGACCCCATTAGTTATTTGGCCTCTCTGAGCCTCGGTTTCCTTGTCTGCAACATGGGGTGAATGACAGACACCCTCCTCCAAGGGCTGGGTCAGCGAAGGGCAGTGTGAGGGCCTTGGGCCCAGAGCTTTTATCAAGACTGTGGCTCCCCTCCCCAGGCTGAGGCCTGGTCCCCTGAGATAATCCTGGGGGATCCTGGAGAGTGTCTGTACCAGGCTTGAACTCAGATCTCACTGACTCCAGATCCCACATTCTCAAGGCCAAATACCTCAACGTTGGACCTGACAATGGACGAGGTAGGCTGGGGCCTGACCTCTTGAAACCCCAATTGGTGTGAGAGGCAGAATTCGTCGTCAAACAGGCCATCTTGAAACAGTGTTCAGCTGTGATGGGAAAGAGGCCACGGGAGACCAGGAGGGGCCCCTGGCCAAATCTTGAGGATAGGGGTGGAGCTGGTCAGGGAAGGCCTCCTGGAGGAAGAGGTGTTCCAGGGAGACTTGAAGAGTAAGGTGGGTTAGCCAGGCAAGAAAGTACAGGAAGAAGATAAAGGCTGAGGGCACCAGGGGTGAAGGGGCCTGGAGGTGAGAGTCTGGGGGACTCTTTCATGGCCTGAGGCGTAGTGGGTGAGGGAGGGGCTGCTGCTGACCAGGCAGGAAGGGGCAGCTGGGGCCCCTCCATGCAGGGCTACGGACCGCAAGGCCATGGAGCCGTGTTCTGTGGCTTGCCGTTTCTCTGGGCCCCGTGACCAACCCAGACTCAATCGCTTTCGATTGTGCCTTTCCTTCTGATTGTGGTTTTTTTTCTCCCTCAAAGTTGATTTCGGCTTCCTGAATGCACCTCCCCTTGGCTTCTCCAAGCCTAGAGTGAACGACAGACCCATTTTGCCAACTGGAGGAAGAAAACAGCTTGGTTATTACACAGTAACTACTGCGGAATTACCTGATCGTTTATATTTTTCTTGCTATGTAATTGTGTTTGGCCTTAGCATGTAAATTGGGCCATAATTACTGTATAATTTATAGTTTTTATATCTTATAACAAGTTAGTGTCTAAATCACACACCCCCATGTAAATACTTTAAAATTATTCAGTAATTACTTATTTACATTATAATTAAAAATAAGTAATTAGCATACATTTACAAAGGATTTACATACTTATTTCTGAATATCAGTTCTTGGCGGTGCTAGTGAAATCTTCGGCTGATCATAAAATGGAGGCAGGGAGAGGAAAAGCCTCCCCAGCTCGGGAAAGGGGACGTAGCTTTGGGGTTCTCTGGCTTCTCAGGGAAGAGCCCCAAGGCGGCAGGCAGGGCACAGGACGTTGTGGGGAGGGGAAAACCTAAAAATGTTCTTCTGGCCTAATGAAGACTTGTTGGGAGAAGAGTTAGAGCTTCACTTCCTTGAGAATAAAAAACAGGTTTGCCCTGCAGCAAGAGGACGTCAGGGTGGATAGGTAGAAGCACTTCCCGATGATCCTGTGAGGAAGATGCCAGAAATGGAGCTCAAACTTGGGGGACCGCCCAGCTCCCTGTCTGTCTTGTCCCTGACCCCATTTTAAAATAAAGACTCCAACGACAGTCCTGGGAGCAGTTGCCCTTGGGTGTGAGCTTGGCAAACGTTGTCTTGATCGCCATGGCAGGGCGTTTTAATCCCCATTTAGTGAGTGGGAAAATAGAGGCTCGATGCAGTGAATTAGCTTCTTCAGACCTCTAGGTCCTCCATGCCTTGGTTCCCAGACCTGGGTATTCTACCTCCTGGAGACACAGCACTGAATTACGGCTGTCGGTTTAGGATAAACATGGCCTGAAGATGTCCTGTCCAAGGTGGCAGCTCATCCAGGTCTGTCTACCTGTCCCTGGGAGCATCAGGTTCTATCTCATTCCTTGGAATGCCTTATTGCTGGCCCTCTGTCCACTGCTCTGTTAGGCTCACAGCTTCTGGAAGCTGTAGTGTGTGGCAGGACCACGGGTCCAAGGTCAAGCGCTCACAGTGTACCTCCTTGGCCATAAAGCAGGTTCCTAGGTCTGAGGCTGCGTTATCAGAGTCCTGTGATGACGTATCAAGATGCCCTGTGAGGCTTCAGGTAGTGGTGGTGCTGGCTGTGGCCCCGTGGGGGGGAATGTAAAATCACACCTGGGATCCTGGTCAGCCGTCAAGACGATTGGTCGGTCTGATGCAATCAATTTGCCGCAGCACAGGAGGGTCCTGTTTCGGGCGCTGTATTGGTCTCTGTTGCTGGCAGGTCGGCATTCAGCAGGGCAGTAGCTAGACCAGCCCAAGGAGAAGAGGCCCAGGCTTTGGGGTCCATGCAGCACCCCCCTCCCTGCCAAGAGAGCTGCTCCGTTGATGAGTTCATTGCACAAATTCGATGGGGCGAAGGCTGGGGACTGGCTGACATCTGCTGGCCGGTCTCCTGGCCGCGCCGTGTCCCGCATCTCTCTCTGCTGCAGCATGTGTGCCCTGGTGGCCTTCCCACGCCACACGAAGGTCTTTGCCCCTGGCACCCGATCCCCAGGACTGTCCAGACCTGGGAATTCAACGGGAAGTTGATGGTGTCTACTGGCCTCTCTGTCTTTTAAGTCTTTGAAGTAGCACGAATCTTTGTCTTTTCCCCCGAGGTAAATTTATTTTTGCCCCCTCCCTTTTTTAAAAAAAAATCTTGGCCGAGGGAGCAAGGAACAGAGCTTGGGGCTTCCACGGGGTCTTTCCTACCTTACTAGCTCGTCTTCTGCTGATCGAGGGCCAAGGTGAGGGTTCTGCCCGCTGCCCATTCCAATGATACGTTTGTGAACGGATAAAACGGCTCTCGAGTGGCCTGGGAACACAGGGCACTTACTGTGAAGTGACCTGGATTCCATTTATGACCTATCTCCCTTGTGCCCCTACGTTACCAGGGAGACCGTGCTGGCTCTTTGGGGGTCCTGGATACAAGTGTCACCTCAGGCCTTACAGCCCCAGCCTGAGTGTTCCCCCTTGCCCAGTTTCTTCACAGATACCTGAGGAAATGGGGGAAGAACCAGGAAACCGATCAACACCGTAACCCCTTCCTGTGCTGTCGCAGGATTCTTTCTCCTGGGGACCAGCTTCTCTTTCAGGTTCTGGGTCTGGAAACTGGGCAAAGGATTGTGATTTCCTATTGCGGAGGTGGCGGGGGGTGGCTGGCTTCAGCCTCCCTCTTGCTCTTTGGTGTTTACATAGAGTAAGGAAACCCCTGTTGGCTGTCCTGCTCTCCCGACCCTAGGAAGACCAGGACTTGCTGGCTGACGCTGTGACCTTGCTGCCCACTCCAGTAGTTTTGTCCACTTTGTTCTGACAGTCAAGCACTGCCACCTGGCCTCCTAGAGAAGAATCTTCTCTCTGTCAGGGAGCCCGGGAACAGCCTCCACCCAACCTCTCTGGGCTGTGAGGACAGAAACACCGATCTAATCCACGATCTTGGTGCCTCCCTCGCGGCTCATTCCTCTTGCCTGGGTGATGGACTCTCTGGACCCCTTCTAAGGAACAGAGTCAGCTCTGGGGCTTTGGCCTTATAAGGCCGGTCCACTCGAGCTCACTCCCTTCTTTGAGCCTTTTGGCTTCCTCCATCAGCTATGGCAGCCCTGGCATCTTCATTTAACGAGAGCCATTACTTTGTCCAAGCTCTCATCCCAACAGCTCTCGGGGCTTGTGCCAGAGTAATAAATCCTGTGTCAGTGGAGAGTCTCTCATGTTGACAAATTTCCCCTTATATGGCTTTATAGCGCACCCCCTTGATCCAGCACCGGAGTCCATTCCCGGCTCCTGCCTTGCGTGTTAGCCAGGCCCTGCGGCTCCCTCAGCAGGCACACCGTCCCTCCTGCCCGCACAGGCCCCGTGGGGTCCCGATTCAGCTCAACCCCTGTTTGTAGGTCTGCTGGCCAGGAGGGAATGTGGGGGCAGATCTTGAGTGGGGCCAGCATATCTTCTAGGATGTCTATCTCATTTGAGGCTTCTGCAGAGTCTTCGAGCAACGATGGGTGGGTGGAGGCACTATCCCCTAATAAAGGACGGGGTGAGTTTCACAGCAATCTGAGGTTCACGGTTCTCATGGGTACCTACCTAGATCTCACCATCCTAAGTCCCGGGGCCCTACCGCTTCCCTCTGAGGCCCTGCCATTGGCATGGGATAAATCGATCTTAAAGTTCTACTGCCCTCTGATCAGGTCCTGAACCTTGCCCTCGGCTCCATCCGCCCTCCAGCTATAGGACGAGGGTTTCTTTAAACGCTGCCAAGAACACCCTCCAGTTTTCACGTTCACTTTGAATTAGTGACGGATCACTCTGAGCTTGTCATTTTCTCTCTTTAGAGCGTTTAGGCATTCAGCAACAGCCTTCCGGATCTATCATCCTCAGTTACAGTTTCCCCAAAACTTCACCAACACCAGTCGTTGCATAAGCCGGGGCATCCACTTTCCCTTGCGTTCTGTCCTAGCTCATCACGGCGGAAGGCCGTGAGAACTACACACTGCAGCATGCCAGGGACTGTCAGGTCTCCACGTAACGGCATGGAGTCCTCACCAGCTGGCCAGCCGCCAGCAAGTGATGGAACTCCAGAATCCATCCTAAGGCCTGCCTCCTGGCACCTCTCTACCCACTCCTCCGAGCCACTCGGCTACATCTGCGCTGTGCTAGGTTGGGCTCCATCGAAGCCAAGACCGGTGCAGGGAGTCAGGGTCACCTGGCTTACAGTGGGAGAGCTCTCAGGGCAGAGGAAGAGGGGAATTCCAGGAAGATGCCCGGGGAAGGAGATCCGGGCAGGGTGCGACCAGCATCCACGACGTACCCCTCCCTCTTTCTGGGTGCTCAGGGTCAGGAGTGCTCCCCCTCTCTCCTCTTTTCCTTTAGCTTTCCCTCTCAACTGTATTAAAAAAAAAAAAAAAACACCAAAAAGGAAATTCAAAAAATGAAGTTCTAGAGCCCGAGACCCTATGTGTGTGGATGTGCTTCTCGGCTGAAGGAGGTGTGGACTCTGGAGGCGATCAGTGTTTTCGTTAAGGCAGCAGCCAACTGGGCACCTCTTGAGGAGGCTACTTAAAACCTAAGTCCTCCACCCCTTGGTCTAGAGGTGGAAGCTGGCGATCACCTACTTCATCCCGGGAAAAGGCCCAAGAGCGATTCCTGTTGGTTAGTCCACCGTAGGACAAGTTGGGGAAGAGGGGGTGAGCTTCTGAAGGCAGCGTCACATAGTGGAAAAGAGCACAGACTCTGGGGTTCCCTGAGTTCAACTCCTGAGTGCGTGACTTACTCAGGAATGTGACCTTGGGTAAGTCACTTTATCTTTCAGCGTTTCCTCACGGTAAAATGGGGGATGAAGAAAATAATGCCTGCCTCGTGCAGTTGTTGGAGGATTAGATTAATTTTGCCTTTAAAGTACTTGGAAAGGTACTTGATACATACTCAATGCTCAATACACACGAGGCATCATTATTCTGAGTCTATGTCAAGGTCCTCATCCCTGTCCTACCAATAGGTAGGAGCTCAAGACTTTTGTAAGTGAAACGGGACCAAGGTTCCAGACTGTGTTCCCCAAGAGTCTCGGTTGGGGAGACATGCCAGGATGGACCAGAGAAATCTGACCAAGGCTCAGTGGCAGAGCAGGGCGACCAGGCCCCTGAAATAGTCACTCTGAGGAAAGGGAGGACCTAGCTTCTGACTCCAGCTCCACACAGGGCCTCCCGAGAGCTGGTGCGGGCACAGCCACCAGCTGTGCTCCTCTGGTCTCAGTCAACATCACGTAGTTTTATGCTTCGTTAGGTATGTAGGATCGTGTTGTTTGCACGTCTGTTCTGAATCCAGAAGGAATTATAGGATGAGATTGCTGAATGGAACTTTGAGGATTATTTAATGGAACTTCTGGTGATGTCTGTGGACGAAGCAACTTGTCCAAGGTCAGAGCTATACTGAAGTCTAGGTGTATCCTGACTTCCTGTTTGGATCATTTGCTTTTGTCATTATTAAAAAAAAAAAAAAAAAAAAAAAAAAGCTTTGCAACTCTTTTTAGAAGAGTTACAAATATATTGCAGAGAGCTCCTGTACACCTTCCACCCAACTTTCTCGAATGTTAATGCCTCACGTGACCACAGTATGTTAATTAAAACTAAGAAATTAATGTTGGTACAGTACTATTAACTAAACTACTGACTTCATTTGTTTTGGATTTCTCCAGCTTTTTCTTGGACGTTTTTTCTGTTCCAGGATCCAATCCAAGATACCACACTGCATTCAGTCATAATGCCTCTAGTTTCTTCAAATCTGGGACTGTCTCTCGGTCTTTCCTTGCCTTTCGTGATCTTGACACTTTTGAAGAGCTGTTCACCATTTATTTTTATGTCAACTTGAACTCTACTCATATAAACAAGCAGATTATACCATCATTTCCATGAATAAATTCTGTTTTATAAATACAAACACACCTCCACATATCTATGTCCTTGAAGAGTGTTTGTGTGTGGGTGTATGTAAATATTTGGACATGAGAATATTCACTATGTATATTTGTTAAAATTTTTATATTTTTATATATTAATACTTGCTTCAGAATCTTGACTCATTATCAGTCATAGATTCTGAAGAAAGTTCTTATTCTTGAAGGGACAGACAGGGGTTTCTGGAGTGAGCTAGGGTTGGTACCCTGACATGATGGGTGACACCTAGCACTCTGCCCAAACTGGGGGCCTGAGGACCCTCAGGATGATAGGTGAGGCCCCAATGCTGGGGGACAGACAGAGGAGGGAGCTTAACCCCTGACCTCTGGCCAAGTTTTTCATACCTCCAGTTCAAGCTCTGGGGTTCCCATGACCCTTCTTCACCCAGCAAGGGAGAAGGCAGCCCATGAGAGTGAGCATGAGTGTGCATGCATGTGGACATTGCCACGCATATCAATAGTGTAAATGAGCATGTGAGTCCATACGTGTGAGTAGTGGCTCTAATCTTCCCTGGCTGGGTGACTTGGGCAAATTACTTGACATTTCTGTGCCGGGGTGCCCTCGCTTTACAAGTGTAGAGTGGCAGGACATTCAGGGCTCACCAATATCCATGTGATCCCCTGCATTTCCCAGCCTCCCTTGCAGTTAGGCTGGGGCCATGTGTCCAGCTCTGGCCAGTGATGGGGAGCAGAGCTGCACGCCAGGTCTCAGGTGCATTCTTCATCACTTTCCTTTCCTGCCTTAGTGAACTTAGATGCCGCTGTTCACACGGCACAGCCACAGGACAGAGGAAGGCCAGGGACCCATATAGGGCTTGATAAATACATGTTTACTGTGAGAAATACACATTTACTCTGATAAGCCACAGAGACTTGGGCATCGGTTTGTTGTCATAGCATATAGCCTATCCAGATCTGATTAATAATAATCATACTTATCTCATGGGAAGCGTGAGATGGTCACGAGGACTTTATGAGTTGAGTTGCCCATGGGGATGACGATGGAGCCTACTTCTGGGGCTTTGTGAAGATTCCACGAGCTGGGGGGTGAGCGATATCTCATGGGTGCCCATAGAATGCTCAAGAAATAACACGGGCACACCTTGGAGATATGGCCGGTTCGGTTCCCGACCGCTGCAGTAAAGCAAGTCTTGTCATGAAGCGAGTTGTCATCTTTTTGCCGGCGGAGGGCCTTGCTTTCAGTTTGTAAAAACGCAACATCTGTGAAGTGCAATAAAGCGAAGTGCAATAAAACAAGGTAGGCCTGCATTATTCTTATCATTCCTTAATGAGAGGGAACTTCTCATGGGTTTAATTTCCAGACCCCACTTGGAAAGGCTCACCTCCCATGAAAGGGCGACTTTAGCCCCTTGAGCAAACAAACAATCCTTATTGTACCAACCGTGTGCTCCTGGTGGCTAAGGGCTGCTGGGGGTGCGGCAAATGAGGCCCTACGGGGGCCACAGGGGCGGGGCCTGCAGGACCGGGGCTGAGAGCAGCTCCTCCCACTTCCGGTCCCGCCACAGCTCCTCCCACTTCCAGTCCCGCCCACGGAGCGGAGCCGCCTGCGTGGAAGGGGTGTGTCTCCCAGGATGTGGCGCCTGCAGGCCGGCGCTGAAGCCACTTGAAGGTTCTGCTGGTGGCCCTCAGGTGGGTCTAGTCTCGGATGTCACGGGCATCACCGTCATTGTACAGAGACCCTTGCGTGCGTCAGGTCCTGAGTCCACAGCTTTGTGAACCTCAGCTTAGCTTTCACGGCATCCTAGCGGGCAGGCCCCTTCACGCTCCACCCTCAGGGAAAGGAAACTGAGGCTCCGAGACAGGACAGGACGGGGCTGCAGAGCCCTTGCTTTTATTCGCCGCCTGCGGCTGCCCGGCTGGCCCAGAGCGCGCTCTGGATCGCTACGCCCGCTGTACAGCCCCCTCGAGGGCGTCACGGGGACAGTAACAGGTGTGGCCGGGTCGAAGAAGCAAACTTCAGAAAAACGTGGACCGTGCACGACCGTTTTTATAAGAGACGAACTCAAAAGCATCTGTATGTTTCCATTGATCCCCGCGCATGTGAAGGCATAGAGAAAAATCTGGAAGGAGACACGCCAGAGGGGTAAGTGTTACCTCCAGCGGGCGTGGACTGTAGGGGGTGCAGGTGGCCTAGCGGGACTTCGTCTGCGACACTTAATTTTTTTTTTATTTACAGTGAGGATGTGTTCATATATCGCCTGTGTAGTTAAGAATTTGTTAAAAAAATTAAAAAGGGTAATAGTAAGTAAACGACACTTGTAGGGGTGTCAGTTTAGGATGCCAGGGTCACTCAGCCTCCTCCGTTCTGCTCTGTCCGGTGATCTATATATTAAGGTTGCATGCTTTCTTGTCGGTCCCTCTTTCTGGAGCGCTCCCACACCCCACCCCTTTTCACGACTCCTTTTCAGCCTTTAGGTCTCAAGCTAGACATTGGCAACTCCTGGGGCCTCAGGCTCCCCGCTTTGACCGGGGCCCCCTCCTGTAGGCTTCTCCAGGCTCTTGCCTTTCCCCCACTGCGGCTTTTCTCAGCCTGTATGATCATCACCTGTCTTCTTGTCTCTCTTGATGGCTGGATTGTAAAGCCCGTGAGGCGGGGAGTTGGGTTGGCCTCGTTCTCTGCCTGATCTCTAGCACCTGACACTTAGCAGACACCCAGTAAATGTTTATGGAATGAGTGAGTGAATGAACATGGCAGAGCTGGTCCGAATGGCACGGAGGTAGGTGGAAGGATCACCTCCCTCTTTCCAGCCAGGTCTCTGTGGATGCCGTCTAGCACACTGGTGGCTGCACCTCGCTTGGGTCTCTGCAGGCTGGTTTCTGTTGAATGAAAATCCATAGTACCCCCCCCTTCCATCGCATTCTCCTTGGGGGACCCTCGCACCTGTCTTTCCTCCTTGTTCAAGTGTCTCTTGTTATGCGCAGTTCACAGCTGACTTTCTCTCCTGGCTGCGAGGCCCTAGAAAATCTGGCAGCACATGTGGGTTGGGGGTGGGGACGGAATGGCGAGGAGAGAGCAGAGAGCTCACCGGAGTTGGCCTCCTCCAATGGGAGGTCAGGGTGCCTTCATGGCCTTGACAATGACCCGTGGCCACCAAGAAGAGGCCCCGTCTCACACAGCCCCATCTCTGACCGGCGTTGCAAACTCAGGGATGCCACGAATCCATCCCAGCCCCTCCCCCATCCCGCCTAGACCCTGCCTCCCCTTGTCCCCCGCCGAGGCCTTCCTGGGAGCTGGGGACAGGAAATCACACACCAAGGCCCTATCCGATACCCATAAGTTTGCTCAAGCTTATGTAAATCACACAAAAACTGACAAGTTTTCCTATTAAAAGATAATTGTAATCAGGGTGCCGGACGTGCGGCGTGGGGATGATTGGAGATAGACGGACAGCACGGAAAGATGGATTGTTTTAATTTGCACCAATTAAATTGAAGTTCATGGGATCATCTTCTTCAATCTTCATGAATACTTTATTTTCTGGCTGCTACGGAGCTATTAAAAAGAATGATTGAGGCACGCGGCAGGCCGGGTATATTTTATGAAATATCACCTTTAAAGAATTTGAGTACGCCATTTTCATAATGAGTTTTCTAGTACCTAATCCTCTTCTCTATTACTACATTTAAGAAGTGGATTGATCTGGGAAGTGCCGAGGGTGCAGGTAATGATACATTTTGCCAGGCGCAGGCAGTGATAATGGATCGCGTTTTGGCGAGGCGGATAATGGATGGGTGGTGAGACGAGGTGTGCAGGAGTTTGGTGGTGCTGGTCCAGCTTGGGTTGTGATGAGTCCAACGTCCGTCCTTGCGTGGTTGACTCCGGGCCTCTGGCGTGGAGCTCAGAGGCGGGGAGGAGCAAGGTGGGGCAGGGGGGACATGAGCTGGGATGGGAAGGTTCAGGGGTGTGTGGAAGGCTGCAGAGGCCTGCGGTCTCAGCTGCAAGGGGAGGCTGGGATTGCCTGCGTCGCCCTGAGCCAGTTCCTGATGCTCTGGTGTTCAGCTGAGGGCTTAAGTTTGGGGAAAAGGTGGAGGATCTGGGCTCTCCGAGCCCACAAGGCAGTTAATAGGGTCCAGACAGCAGAACTGGGTCTGCCAGAGCCCCAGCTGTGGGCCTGACCACAGCAACCCCACTCTTAACCTTGACCTTTTTCTCTAGGCCTGTCTCCCGGGCACAGGGGCCTTTGGGTCTAGAGAAGGCAAATAGGGAAGTGGATGGTGGGTTCCCCCTCAAAGGGAGGAGGGTGACTGTGGGCCAAGGGGTCCCTGGCAGGATGGAGTCCTGGGTCCTTTAGTGTGTGGTCCAGCCAATGGGTAGAGGGAAGGATCTCAATGTGACGTAACAGGTCTGATCAGAGGAGCCAAACCCCTGGTCATAAGCCTTGCTCCCTTGTCTCGGGTGATGCCTGAGGGCACTGATCCGGCCCTGACAGGCCTGGCCCTACAGCACTGACAGCTTCCTGAGGCCCACGACGTTGGCCCTGAGAAGAGTGGGCACCAGGCATCCAGCAGGGGCGGCTTTGGGGAGTAAGCAGAGAGAGGCGCCCCACCCCAGGCTGGGTCTCTGCTTCGCCACTTGGCTGGGCTTTCCTCCCCAAGCTTCAGCAGCAGCAGCCGTCATAATTAACCCTGCTAATTAATCAGGGCAGGACGGATTAATTGAGATCACAGGAGACCGGGAGAGCAGGTGCGGCTTCAGGGCTGACGGGATAACGAGCCCTCTGGACGCCCGGGGGGCCTGGCCCTGCCCGGGGGAGCCCTGGGCTCGCTCAGCGGTGAACTGTGCCAGGCAAAGGCTCGAGGGACCCAGCCCTGCTGGGTGCCCTGGCCCCACTCAGGCAGGCTTTGACAGGTCAAGGCCAGAAGGCTGGCCGGGTGGAGAGAGCCTCCATCACCCGTACCGCCGGGGGCCAGCCTGGATAGAGCCACAAGCTCCCATGCAGCCCGTAGGTGAGCAGGCCCCAGGCTGCAGGGGCTATCCTGGACAGAGCAGGGCCTGGACACCGGACCAACCCCTCCCTCCCCACAAAGCAAGTCTCCTCCTGCCCTAGAGGCCCCAGGCCCCTGAAAAGGCACCTGAATGTGAGCTGAGACCCCCAAAGAAGGCACCCCCTAAATTATGGGGGGAAGAGCTCAGTGGGGTTTTTGGCAGGATTGTCACGTGGTCAGTTTATGTTTTACTAAGCTCTCTCTAGCAGCTTTCATGTGGAGGAGAATTTGGAAGGTGCCCAAGGAGAGGCAGGGACCCCCTTAAGGAGGCTGGGGGCTGTGGTCCAGGCAGGTGGGAACGGTGGCTCGGACCAGGTGGTGGCAGGGGAGGTGCAGAGGGCTCTCTGGGGTAGAAGCTGTAGAGCTCGTTGATGGATTACAAATGGCGGAGTGAGGGACAGAGGTCATTATTCTATTTCCACAAAGTCCTGCTCCTGGCATGGGGAGCATGGAGCAGGTTCGAGGGCAAAGAAGCTTTTGCCATGTTCTGGGTTGTGACCTTGATGCTTTTGGCACCGTTGCTGCTGCCTTGTCCCAAGTCAGTTCAGACCGCCTGGGTGGTAACCCTTCTCCCTGCTTGTCAGGCCCGGGACACTTGAGCCCGTGTGTGTACCATCCTTGCTGGCCGGTCCTCCCTCAAATGAATTGCTCATCTCCCAAGACCAGCTGAAGCTGCCCCTCCCAAGGGCCTCGCCCTCAAGATCCCACCGCAGCTCTGTAACTGCTCACGTGTGCTCTCCGTCCTTGAAACCGGGCGAGCACCTGCTTGCCCTCCGACACCCAGCGTGAACCTCGTCTCTCCCTCGTCGTTTGTCTCGGTTCCCGTGGCTTCTTCCTCGGAGCTTCCACTGTGCTTCGCATGACTGTTTGGCCAGTGCGCATCTGTTTCCTTCGAGCTACTTTTGGGATCAGTTTGAGGGTTGAAGTAGCCAAGCCCGCCATATCGCTTACTCCTTACGCAGGCACCGCGGACCATCTATTCCTTTAAAGCATGTTTCTCAGCCTTGGCACCATTGATGTTTGGAGCTGGACCACTCTTTTTTCATGGGGCTGTCTTGTGTGTCGTCCGTAACATCCCTGGCCCTACCCACTGGACGCCACTAGCCACTCCAGTTGTGACAACCAAAAATGTCTTAGATGTTGCTAAATGTCCCCAGATGGGGGGAAGGCAAAATCATTCCCAAATCCTGGGCCCTGGACCGACAGGAGTGAGTTTTGAGAACATTGACGTCCAGTGCTTCCCTAATACAGAGGTTCTCAGCTTTTGCGCCAATATATTCCTAAAAGCGCATGCGCGCGCGCACACACACACACACACACACACACACACACACACCCCATGACACACATACGAGAAAGCCCGCAGCGACACTGTCCAAATTAATTTCCACACAGGACCGAATGCCTGTCCGCAGTGGACTGGACAGGGAAAAAAATGTGGATGTTCACTCAGGGGACACTACACCGTAAGTAAGCACGATGGTCTTCCCCACACGCAGCAAAAGGGGCGAGCCTCGCAGGCCAGAGAAGCAGCCGACGCCGAAGGCTGCGCCCCGTCTGACCCCGTTTGTGGAAAGTTCTGTGGCACTAGCAGTCAGGTTGAACCGTTGGGGCTCGCCGCCCCTCAAGGGGCTGGTGATCAGTGTCACTCTGGGCCGTGGTTTCCCTGTGTCGACTCCCTGAAAACTCTCTGGGCCAAACATTTAGGATCTGCGGATTTTTCTGTGTATGTGTTACGCTGCCATGAAATGTATACTTAAAAAATAACGCCGCCACCTTAAAAACAAACGGAAGCCTCGTGTGTGAAAGGCTGACATGATAAGGAAGAGAGTTTGGCTTGTCGATGATGAACGAATGTCACGAAACCCTAAACTGCGGTTACCTTTCGTACGTAATCTCTGACGTTCCATTTCCTCGTCCTTTATTTTTATTTCTTTGCCTTCGTGATTGATGCCTGGTGTCTAACTCCCGGCTGGGATGCAGGCGGCGGATGGACTGTTTTCACAGCCTGGGACCTTCATCTGTGTTTCAAACGCATGATCATGGCTTTCTTTGTTGGGGACTTGTTGATAATATTAGTGCTTGTGCAAAAAAAAAAAGAAAAGAAAAGAAAAGAAAAATCAGGAGTTTGCAAGGGTTGCATTTGCATTTTGCCCCAGTAATGTGTGGGAGGACGTTGGGGAACACTATTGGAACAAGCTGGTGCCCTGTGGCCTAAGGGTGACAAGTGTTCCCAGTCAGCGGATGCACAAAGCTGGAATAATTATTTGGGTAAAATGCAGGTTCTTTCTTTCTTTCTTTTTTTTTAAAATGATCTGCAAGGAGATGTTTTGAAAATATTAGAAAAATCAAGCAGTTGACATCATCTAAACCATGGGCCTTATTTACCGGGGTCCATCATTCCCCTCAGCCCCAAACACGTTGTGACACTGCCCGGCTTGTAAACAAGCCCTCCCTGGGGCCTGGTTCTCCTCCCAATGACAGGGCATCCCTGCTCCTTTGAAGCAACATGCCCGGGAGAGTCGTCTTCACTGGCTGCGGCCTCCGCCCCAGGTCTCCCCAACACCCCCTGCAAGCGCCCTGCCCGGAAACCGGGTCACACGTGGCCAGCCTGACGGTCATTGGTGTTTGCTGCACTTGGCGACCCCTCCTCTTCCCTCGGCTTCTAGGACGCCCCTCCCTCCCTCCCAATTTCCTTCCTCTCACGGCTGCTCTTTGCGGGCTGCTTCTCTGGTGTTGGTGAACCCCAGGGCTACCTCCTAGGAGCCCTTCTTTCCTCTGGTTCCCAGGTGACCATGGCGCCCAGGCTCAGGGTGAAGACCCCCTGGAATCTCTAGCCAACTCCAGCTTTTGTGCCCGCTTGCCTGTGTCACGGCTCCGTTTTATGTCTTGGTGTCCCTCATAACACCCACTCTTCCCGTCTCAGACGGTGGGAACGCCGTTCCCCCCGTGGCTTGTCCTGCGGGAAGTCATCCTGGACCCCACAGCGCACCCACAGCAAGGCCTGTTAGTGTCGCCTTCGTGGTAGATCCAGCATCCATGCCCGGCTCACGACCTCCACCACCAGCACCTTGTCTCAGACGCCTTGGCCTGCACTTGGACTAGGGGACCAGCCTTGGAGCGGGGACCCTCTCTCCCCGCTTCGCCTCCCTGCAACCTGCTCTCCCCTCGACGGTCAGGGGTCTTTCTAAATTTTTGTCAGGTCACTTCTTGGCACAAACCTTCTAGTCCCAACAAAATCCAAATCCTTGACACATCCTACTCACCTCTCCCGATCCAGTCCACTCCTCTCTCTAACCCATCACTTCCATTTAGCAAGCTGAGGGTGGCCTCAGGGTCTTTGCACCAGCTGATTCCTGCCTCCTCCTTCAGAATCATCTCCTTAGAGCCTTCTCTGGACACTGGTCCTGGAGGCTTCCTGCCCCAAACCCTTTATGTCTTTTCCCCACTATCGTTATGATATTTTTCCTTTGTCTTCAAAGTCCAAAGGACATCATCCCATCATATTTTTATTCACTTTGGCTGTATTACGTGTCTTCCTCACTAGACTATAACCGCCCCCCAGCCCCAGAGCAGAGGGCTTTACCAGCGTTGATCCTGAGCAGGGCTGGGCACAGTGGGTCCTGCTCCCCTTCAGCCACTCACCAGCTGTGCTCTTGGGCACATGACTTAGCTTCCCTCAGCCTCAGTTTCCTCGTCTGCAAAATGGTGTTAACAGTAGAACCTGTGGGTGGGGATGTGGTGAGGTGGACTCAAGATGAAGAGAGCCTGCCGTGGGGACGAGATGCACTAACACTACCCGTGGCCATGGAAACAACTCGTGTGTAAAGAAGGAGCCGTGTTCTGGACACCGATGGCTCTGAGGAAGGGAAGGGCACCGGGACAGCCTTGATTAAGTGCTGATAAGTGCCAGGAGTTTGATACGCAGTGTCTCTGTGGGTCTTTCCATAATGCTGTGAGCTAGATACCAACTTTATGCCCACCCGGCGGCAGGTAAGGAAACGGCTCAGAGAAGCTAAGGAACTTGCTTTGGGTCACACAGCTAGGAAGAGATGGAGATGAGGCTCCTGCTTAGGCCACCGGCGATGGCTGGGTCACTGAACTCAAGGATGCTGACTGTGAGCGTGGGTTCCGTGTGGACAGGTTATGTAGGTTCACAGCCTCATCTCTGCTCCCGCTCACCTGAGGGACTCCCACTGACCACAGGCCCTCAGGATGTGATTGCCGTGGCCTGGGAAAAGGGGAGAAAGGAAAGGGAGATGCACTTAAAAAAGTCAACCTTCCCCCTGCGATTCAGATGTGTCCTCAGCTGAGATCTTGCGGACTTAGAAATCGTCTCTAGTGCTAGGCCACAGGACTCTGCCTCATTTAATGTTTCATTAGTGATTTGAATAAGGACATAGAAGCTGCTCTGGTCAAAACCTCAGGAGGATGTTTGGAGGGAAGAACATAGAATTTATTGCATCTACATCCAATCTTTAAAAAAAAAAAATCTGAGCAGGTAGAGTGATGGGCTGAGTGTACTCAGGTAAAAGCGAACAAAGATAAACACGGAACCTGGACCCAGGTCCCTGAACCCAGTTGCACACATGGGAGACAGGCGGGCATGTCATGCCGTGCCCAAGTGCCCAAGGCAAATGGTGCTGAGATCGGAGAAAGTTCTTGGCTGATGCCATCCCTGTGGGCGGAATGAGGACAGTGCAGTGAGATGGGTGGAGGGTGCCGGAGACCAGCACTCAGGCTGTTGAACAACTTCCCAAACGCGGTGACTGACTGGAATACGTAGTTCTGTGTAGGCGGGTCTCTGATGGAATCCTCGGGGCTCTATTATGGATCACCATTTTTAAAAACAACCTTCCGGGTAAATTTTTCCTGGCCAGGCTGACTGAGTTGCAGGTTCACATAGACGGTCACTAAGACAGACTGCCGAAAGGACAAGAGTGGTCCAAGGCCTGTTCCCCAGGCCTCCCCAGCCCACGGCAGGGCTCACGTCTCCTCCTGGTGGAATCAATGGCTGTGATTTCTGGGGGCCTACCTCCAAGGCCCCTTGGGGGCTGGCCCAACAACTTCCCTCAGTTTCCCTGCCTGTCCTGGTCATGACTGTGGCCTGGCTCAGAGGCTGACACAAAGCAGGAGCTCAGTACGTGAATCTGAGAGCGACCTGCAAACTCAGACTCGGGGACACTCCGTACTGAGGGTCGTGCGCTCGGGAGGCTCCGTCTCCTTTGCCCCCCACGCTCCAGGCTGAGCCGGAGCCTTGAGGGCCATGCCAGGCCTGGCGGTTCCATCCTGTGCTGGCAGTGACGACCCAGATCTTCTGTTCTCCACCAGCGTTCACTCTAATTGCCCGAAAATTGACGATAGATGCAAGGAAAATAATGAGGCCTAATTATGTTAATTAAACGGCTAATTCATTAATTAACACACTCACATCCTTGGCTTGGAGAGCCCCTCTGCTGTGGCCGGGAGGTTGGTTCAGTTCCAGCAGGGGGGAGAGGCCCTGCCTGGGGCTGGGCGTCAGGTGGCCCTCTTGGGTGCAGGCCAGGGAGACTGGGTTGCCATGAGCCCCCTTTCAGCCACTTGTCCTTGGACACCCGCGTGTCCTAGGACCCTGTTCTCTGCTGTTTGTAATTTAGGAGTGCTAGGAAGGGGGCGATTTGCGCATCTGAACAGGTCCGTGTCCCTTAGGAGCTTCCTGGTGACTTCTGGGGTGACCTCTGATTCTGGAGGAGGCAGCATGGATGGGCAGAGACCCCAGAGGGAGAGTGGGTAGATTCGTCCAACAGGGCAGCTCAGGGTGACCACAGAGGGGCTGGCCATTGCTCACAGGGTGGACAAGCATCTCATGGTGCCCCAGCTGGGCCCTGTGTGGTTGACCCTGTTGCCCTTGGCACCTCACCTGCTACTTCCTGTCCTTTGTTCTCTGCCTCTGGTCTGTCCCCCGTCACTCCAGGGCTCAGCTCTAATGTCCCATCTCTGGGTCAGGAACCCCTAATATACTCCCCCATCTCCCTATCTTTTAAACCTTGGCACGGTTTGCGATGACATGATTGTGGATGGATTTGTTCCATTTCTCTCTCCCTAATAGGCCCCTGGGCTCCATAGGGGAAGGACTGGGGTCTCCCTAACTCCCTGCTCTAAGCCCCGAGAGCCAGCCAGGTGCCTGGCGCACAGCAGGTGCTCATGAACTGTCTGGGGAATGAATGACTCGCTCCTGAATGGCAGGGTTCGTGGGACGAAGGTCTTTGCTTGCTCAGGCCGGTCCCCAGTCCCCATGGTCACAACCTGTACCATATTGTTCCTAAAATCATCTGTTTGTCTCTGTCAGCAGACAGGGCTGCACCTCTAGGTCCCTGCCCGGGGCTTGCGAAGTAGGGATGCATGTCATATTCGCAAACTCCCGTGAATAAAGGTGCCACTTGAAGCCAGGGTGGAGGAGAAGGGTGGGGTCTGAGCACTAAACCCCCGGCTTCTCCGCTTCTTCCAGGCTGCGAGGCCGTAAGCAAGCGCCTTAACCTCTCTGGTCCTTTGGGGAAAGGAGCCTGCGCGTGCCCCTTTCTCACAGGGCGTCGTCGGCTTTCCAAGCCACGCTGGGCACGGAGCAGTGGACTGGGCCCAGCAGAGGCGGCGATCGGCAACGTCGGCTTCTTTATTTTCCCTAACACTTGCGTTTTGAGCCGCAAGACCCCATTCTTCCCCATCCAAGCGGAGTCGGCCAGATTTGGGATTTCTGTCATTTCCGGTTGAACAGTTTGTCACTTCCGTGCGTTTCTCGGGGGCCCTGCCCTCCTCTGGGAGCTGGTGCTGAGCTCCCGAGGAGCGGGACACCGAGCCCCTGCCTGCCGGGCCGCCCCCGCAGGCCGCCGGCGCTCTCTGGGTTTCTCCCCGGGTCTCTGCCTCTGGTTTCCTGGTGCACCTCCCAGGCTGGGAGCCGCACTGGAACTCTGAGGCCAGCGGGGGGGGGGGGGGGCATGTGCCCCGTCTACACGTATCGCAATCGCCCCCGGATTTTGATCCAAGCGGAAAGGTTCGTGAAAACGCCACCGTGAAACCACAGCTGCGTGTACAACCCGGGGCGGTCTCCGGGCCGCGGCGCCAGCCCTCACCGGCCAGCCGCAGGGACCCCGGCTGGCTGGGAGAAGTTGCTCCAGGGAGCAGGGCCTTACGCAAACAGCCCGTCTCTGGTTCCGGTCCGGATCGTTTGTTCCACGGTTCTTCGGCGTTCATTTTGACTTTCGGAAATGTGATTTCTGCCGATCGCTGTTGAGTCTGTGGCGTCCTCTTTGGCATGCTGCGCCTGAGGCAGGCGCTTCACCTGCCTCACCCAAATCCAGGCCCTGTCTCCAAGCCCCCTCCTGTGCGCACAGGGCAGGGCTGTCCCTCCCCGGCCCCCCAGCCCCACCCCGGGCCCCCACTCTGGCCCGATGCTCTCATTACGTCCTCTGGCCTCCTGCTCTCACGAGAGGCTGCTGGGAGCGGGCACGTGGGACCTGGGGATACAGGGCTTCTCTGCTGTGTGACCCCCACATCCATCTTATGGGGCCTTAAGCCACTTTTCTTGGCTTCAGGTAGGAATCTGCCCGGAGAAAAAGGCTGGGCCGGGGAAGGAGTGTGTGGAAGCCAGCCAACCTCTCTCCTCTCTCCGTGGTCATGGGGGGCCCGTGAGGGGCGGGAGGAGGAGGAATGCGGGGTGAGGAGGACGTTTTCCCCGCTCACGTGCGCTTCTGCTCTTGCCGGCGTCAGGGTTGGGGATACCTAAGCCAGGACTGAGACACCTTGGTTCTTAAAGCCATGTGGGGCCCTCCCCTCCGGGTTCCCTGACAGGGGACAGCCTGCAGGAAGCAGAGAGTGTGGGCACAAGCCCCTTCTGCCATGGCACCCTGCCTCTCCTGCTGGTACCCAGAGCTCCGGGCCGGGTGCTCCTGACACTGACCTGGTTGCTGCTTGGAACAGAGTGAAAACTTCCCAAGGTCCTCGACGCTGCCAGCCATGCAGCGGGCCCACCCCCCCCAGACTGCCACCACCCAGCCTGGGAGAGGGCGGGCCCTGCAGAGAGGTGCAGAGAGAGAGCTCCAGCCGCTCCACGGTAGAATTCAGCAGTTTCCCAGAGAGAGAGAGAGAGAGAGAGAGGATCGATCGCTTTATAGCCGAGACTTCATTTGAAGGAAGTGAAACTAAAACTTCATAAGAAATATGATTATTATAAAATGTTTAGGCCTCTGCCTGGGGGCCCGAGCTCTGCTTGTCTCACCCCTGTCTTGGTAGCGGGAGGCACCATGGCACCCGCTAATTGGAATGGATTTCAAAAGTGCAATAAAAGCTGCCACCTAGACAGGGGGACTTGTCGCTTGGGGCTGTCTCTGAGCAGACTTGACGATGTGGGATTTCTGCAGAGTTCTCATCCCTGACCTCTGCCCCGCCCCCCCCAGGCGCTCCCCTCCAACGAATGACAATAACAATGACAATGACAACAATATCAGTAAGAGCAGCTGAATGTTTAGTGAGCATGCGCCGCGCGGACCGACTTCGGTCCTCGGCAGGCACCGTCTCGTGGAATCCTCCCTTTAATTCTGTGCGGAAATGTGGTGGTCAGCCGTGGCCACAAAATTACTGCATAACAAACAACCCCCAAACTCAGTTGATTAAAACGGCAGTCGCTGCTTCTCACAGACCCGAGGGTTCCCTGGGAGGAGGCATGGATCATGAAGTTCCTCTCCTTTCTTCTGCCTCCTCCTGCCGCCGAAGCAAGTCGCGTGGTCAAATTCAGGGTCACGGGTGAGAGACACTGAAAAGTCCCATGGCGAAGAGTGTGGCTGGAGGAGCGGTGAGGAGGTGGGAACAAGGATGCAGGCCGTCACAGGTACCCTCTCGTCGTCCCCCATCATTGTACAGGTGCGGAGAATGAGGGCCAGAGAGGGAAGCTGGTTCTCCACGGTCACAGCCACCGTGAACTGGGGTTCAGAGCTGAGCCTGAGGTGTCTGAGGTCTCAGTGACCCCTTCCTCGTTACCCTCTTCAGTGCCCGAGTCCACCCTCACTGGGACAGTCCGTCAGGACCCAGCCTGTCCTGACCCCAGACACATGGCCTGGGCCTGCCGCCTGAGGTTCCCAGTGTCCCTGGTGTCCCCCCAGCCCACCCAGTTCTCACCAGACCAGGAGTAGGCTCTGGGAGAGACAGGTAACTCCTTGGGGCCTCTGGGAGAGACAGGTAACTCCTTGGGGCCAGACACCTCCTGGCCTGGTCCTCGCTCTGCTTTATGAGGGGGCATCTGGCTTCCCCAGCTGATGAGGGGGGAGGCAGGATTCTCACCAGGCTTCTGAGTCGGCCTCCCAGGTACTGTGACCCCGGACCGAGCACAGAGATTCTCCCTGGCTCAGCCCCCCACCAGTGGCCCACACTGGTGGTCTCACCCCCTTCTCTCCCACCTCCCCACCCCCTCTGCGTGCTGAGAGCTGGTAGGCACTGCCTGGTCCCTCCCTCCCTCCTCTGGGGGCCTGGCCAGCGGACCCGTGACTCTGTGATCCTCAGGAACCCACACACTCTCACCACCTGAATCCTTTTTAAGCTTTTATTATTTCTCTATTACCCAAGTAATACATGTTCATTGCAGGAAAATTAGAAAATACAGAAAAGCATAAAGAAAAAAAAATCAACCGTAACCAGTTTAGAGGCATCTCCACTCGTTAGGGGTATAAACATGAAATGGTTTTATTTTTCCAATAACTGCCACCACTCTGCTCTCTCTAAACCGCCTCTTCCTGGCTGCTGGGCGGCGAGTCCATAAATGATATCTGAGTCCAATTTCATAACTTTCTGCTTTGGCTTATTAAGACTGGCTCGTTGTGGTTTCGAAGACTCGGTCCTGTGTATTTTAAAAATCCAACTTCACTTTGTCTTCAAAGCTTGTCTTTCTTTCTACTCTCACCTTCCCCACCCCCCGCTCCCTTGGGGGGTGACTGGCCCACATCCTAGCTGGCCTGGGCGTGACAGCAATGTGGCTTTACTCACTCCCCCTGCCCTCCTCCCTCATCAGAGTCTGGCTATGGCGTTAGCTTGGGGAGATGGGGGTTCTGGCTGCTGATGTAACTTGTCCATGAGTGCGTGGCCATTCCTAATGCTCCCCTTGGGGATGGGGGTGCTGCCCCTGTTCTCTCTCCCAGGCCTTGCCAGTCCCCCATGATTCAACTGCACTCATAGCCAGCCCCCAGTTGTGGCTTCCTGCCAAGTTCTTCCAATGTGTGGGCCTCTGCAAACTGATGGCCCTAACACTCCTCTTCCCTGATGACTTTCAGCTATCAGGCCTGCGGGCACCTGCTCTAGCCAGGCTCAGAGCCTTGGGGCCTGGACACTCAGGCGGTGGTCCTTGTGCTCACCACACTGGGTGAGCCCCGCCCTCTCGGCCAGCGAGCCCTGTTCCTGTGGCTCCACGGGCACAGGGGTGTGGCCAGTGCAGTGGCCAAGCACTGGGCCAGAAAAGCCCCTCCCCACCCCCTGCAGGCACCTGGGCTGGAGGAAAGATGGCCTTGGACTTTGAGAGGAAAAAAGCCCAACTTCCCACCTCCGAAATGGACGAGACGGGAGAAACAGTAGCTTCCTCCATCACCTCCTCTTATCTACCTCTGGGGAAGGGGAGGGGGGCATGCCGAATGGGTTTCGTCTGTGGGTGACCTCCCAGCACCTGAGTCTCCAGGACCTTCTCCTGTTACTCAGAGTGAATCATTGGCAGGCTTCTTTGTCCCACATGCCCACCCCTCTCTAGGCTGATGGGTACATGGCCTCCAGAGATAGAGATGGGGGTCTCTGCAGGTGCCAGGACCAAGCTCGAGACCTTAGGAGCAAGAAATTTGTGCTCCCATGATAGCGGAACCTCAGAGAGAGGGGGAGGAAGAGGGAAGAAGGAGACTATTCTGCGGGTTCTTCAGCTCACAGTTCCAGCTTCTGGGGGCTCCTTGCTAAATGGGACCTTGCGAAACGGCCTTTTCATCCCAAGCCAATCACAGAGGGCCTGTCACGTGAAACAAGTATGTGAATGCATGTGGAAGTCTGTATGTAATGTGTAATTACATATGGTTAAAATGGGATCACAGTTTCAATATTTCCCAAATTGTCACCTACCGATGTTAATAGGGATCCCGTGAAAAAATTGTTCTATACTCAAGTAAGTTTGGAAAACATCGATGGAATGAAATGAGTCAGGATTCTTGACTGCGGGACTTCTCAGAGCCTTGAACACGTCAGCGTGCCCTTGCGAAAATGCATGTAGTTTCCCACAGTTATCTGACCACAGAGTATCTCTTGGAACAGTGTTCTGCAGATAACAGCCCGGGGAACGCTAGGTCACTGCGTGCACACCATGATGTCTTCTGCTCAGAATTACCGAGTACTCCTTCCGTGTGAGGTGCTCCGTGTGAATTATCCATTGCATCTCCCCATTCCTCCGGATGAGTAAACTGAGGCCCAGAGGTTAAAACCTCGCCAGGTGTCACACAGAGAGCCAGGACAGAAAACACCTGGGCCTTTTCTAACCCCTGGGCAGCGTTACTGGTTTCCGTACTTAACCATCTGTCACGCTATCTTTTCCCACCTGTCAGTTAGTATGCATGACTGGCGTGTGACAGTCCCGTTGATGAGTGTGGCTGATTTAATGGCCTGATCTCTTTTATTAGACATCTTTTTAGGGTTTACTCCAGGGCATCACATTGCCTGCAGAGCTGTCGTCTGGCTGACACCCTGCTGGCTTCGTCTGAGGGGGGCTATGTCCTCGTCACCAGGCCCCTGGGAAGGCTGGGCCTTCCTGTCAGATGGCTGACTTGAAAGCTTGGACCCTGCCCAGGCGGGGGCTTTTGGGGATGGAGGGTAGCCATGCCACTAGCCCAGGGCTCGTCCTGCCTTTCCTCGGGAGCCCACCGGGACAGGCATGGAGAACAAGTCACATCTAAGGGCCACACTGCAAGGGAAGCAGGCACCTCCAGGCTTCTTGAGCATGCCCCCGGCCCTGGCGGATTGGACCCCGGGCGGGCACGTGACACAAGGCCAGTGTCTTCCTCCCAGGGGTGTAGAGTTGGGCTTCAGGCATCCCAGGCAGGCTCTGAGATTGCGTGAGGTGAGGCAGTGCTGGCGCGTGTGGGCAGGGGGCAGAGGCAGAGGGAAGAATGAGGGAGACTAGAGAGTCAAGGCAGGTTCCAGCCCCTCGCCAGGCCCGGCTGCACCTCTGCCTTCAGGTTGCAGGAGGGACCTCTTCCTCCTTCCATTAAGTTCTGTATTTTTGCTCACTTTAGTTTGTATGTGTCTCTTACCTGCAGCCCCTGAATAAGTCCGTCCATAACACCTGGGCACAACTGAGGACCTGACCATGAGGAAGTGCTTGCAAAGCATCCCGGTTGTGTACGGGATACAGCAGGTGCTCCATGAATGGTAGCTCCTGTTACTATTATTTTTCCATACAGAGCAGGAATCCAAGTCCGTTCCAGGGGTTCCCAACCCCCAGGTCATGGACCAGTACCAGTCTGTGGCCTGTTAGGAACAGGAGGTGAGCCAGTGAAGCTTCACCTGCATGTGCAGCTGCTCCCCAGCGCTAGTATCACCGCCTCAGCTCCGCCTCAGATCATCAGGCATCAGATTCTCACAGGAGCACCGGTCCCTGGTGCCAGAAAGGTTGGGGACTGCTGCATTACACCAAGAGCCCAGCATCCTGGACCGGAAGTCCTGGCTTGGGAGGGAGTGAAACTCCTACTAGACCATGTTAGCTTGTGCCCGCCGGTCCAGAGAGGTTCATGGGAACATACCCGACTTGGGAACTCCGGTCTTTAAGGTGGGCTCCTGGAGGCCGGATTCGCATAAAGACTCCCCAGCCACAGAGTGAGAAGGCCTTGGGGATGAATGGCCGGCCCCCGTGTACACCTACTCTGTGCCACACACTGTATGTGTGCATCTCGGTGGCATTTTCCTGCCTCATCACAGGTGACATTCTCACCCTCATTTTACAGTTGAGGAAACTGAGGCTCTGAGGGCTGGAGTGCTGTGCCCAAGGTCACGTGGCTAATGAGTGGTATACCGAGGATCATCCGTGTCCTAGAGATCGCCTCACATCCATCCCCAGCGTCGCCGCCTTGTCTCCCCACCCCACTGCCAAACCGGCAACGCGACAAACTCCTATGGCATCAGCATGTGGATGAATGAATGAATGAATGAATGGATGAAAGCAAGGACTGCAGTTCTAACTCTGGAAAGGTTTCTTTTCGGGATGCTTCGGAATTTGGGGACACTGACAAACCCGCCACACGCATCCGCATCCTCCAGACGGGGGCACCGAGCCCGCAGTCCTCCTGAGAGAGTGGAGTCCCCCTGGTCCCTGCGTGGGGGACGTGCCCAGCCGTGCAGCTTCTGCCCGGACTGTGGTGATGGCTTCGGAGCCGGAATAAGGACAGAGCTTGCCGGGTGTTCTTTCCTCTTTTTTTTTCTTTTTTTTTCTTTCCGTCCTCTCCTCTTGGTCCCCACCCCGAAGGTAAAAAGTTCACGCGGGCGGCCATCTGTCGCGGGCTGTCAGTTGGCCATGTAATCTCTCTGTGGTTTTATTACTTAAAAACGACGCAGCATCCAGGCTGGGGAATTTTCCAAGGTGTTTGAGGCTGCCATGGGCCCCATTTATATTGTGCCTGAGTTTTCTTCCCAGTCTCCTTGAGACAAGTGACCAGCAGGCCCCGCCGTGAAGGCCGTATCAGTCATTTGCCAAGGGGAGCCGGGCCGTGAATTACCAGGGGATGGCGTGGCGGGGAGCGCGGGCTGGGGGCGAGGGGTGACAGTAAACATGTCCTGGGAATGTGTCCCCCATCACTCACGGGCAGATGGCAGATCTAGGCACCCACGCGGCCCCTTCTCTAAATCTCAGCCTGACCTGTGAGGGGGATGGAGGTGACTTTCAAGGGAGTCTGTGTAGGTGAACTTGGAGAAGTTTACGGCAGGCCGTGTTTGCCTGCTGGGTGGGGTGCCACCTGCTCCCCGGGGCCACCTGGAAAACACTGACCTTCTGGGCAATTAATGAAATCATCCGTTTATACTTCCATTCCACAAAAATTTATTATCGAGCATCAGCTATGTGAAGATGATGCACATTTTGGATTTCTTATGAAACACGAAGTGAGGGTCTTTGCTTTAGGGGTCACATGGGTTGCTGAGTCGGGCTACTGTTGTCCTCTTTCTGTGGTCCCTTGGCTCACCCTCTTGATCTGTTGGGGCTGAGAGGCTCACTGAGTATCATGGGAGAGATGACTGTGCCCAAGAGAGGGGCAGCTGCCCTCCCTTGGGGGATCTTCCCCAGGGCAGCTGCCCGGTGCCTGGCTCTGTGCTGGGCACTTATCCACCCAGTCTCATCAAATCCCACGACAGCCCCAGGACACGTGTACCAATATCCCACCGTGAGACAGGCGTGTAGCCAGGTTGAGAAATGGTCCAGCGTCACCCAGTGAGTTGATGCTAGAACCTGACCTTGAGCTCAGGCCTGTCAGCCCCTAAAGCCGCATGGGAAGAGCGTCTGGCTACTGCCTGCAGTTGGGGTGCGAGGTGTCTGAGGACGCTGAGAGCTTCCTGTCAACAGGTGTCCCATCCACGTGCCACTGAGACCTGCCTAAGTGTCCCACCTGACCCTCCAGCACACCTCTCCATCCAGCTCATGGTAAGGGCCTGGTTCAGGACAGATTGGGAACAGAAAGGGGTCCTTGAAAACCAGGAAGAGGGCAGAGAAAAGAGACATAAGGTTTGTAGGAAGGGGATGGGGCTTGGCTGAGGCAGAGGTGGCGAGAAGGTGAGGAGTTTAGACAGACTAGGAGATAAGGGACCTTTTATTTGTCTTACCACCTGGCTGTGTGTCTTTCTCTGCCTCTTGCTCCTTGTTTTCCCTGACCTCGGTGGCTCCCAGTGGTGCGGCTGTGTGGTCATGGGAAAGTGGCTGCACCCCACCGAGCCTCAGTCTTCTCGCTTGTAAAGTGGGGACTTCAGCAGCCTGTTGTGAGGATCCTGAGAGCAGGGTGACTCTCCTGTCCTGTCTGCCTGGGACTTGGCTGAGTTTGGCCCCGTAGGTCCCCATCCTCACAGTCCCTGAGCCCCTGCTCTCTCAGCCCCCAGCACCCTGACCTCCCTGCTCAGTCTCTTCCTTGAGAGTCTCCTGTCTCTTGCTTCCCCTTCCTTTGAGTCTGTCTTGTTCGTGCTAAGTCTCACTCCCTGGTTCCCTAACTGTTTCTTTATCTCCTAGTCCCAACCTCAGACTCCTTCTCTCTCTGTCTCTGGAAGGTTCTTCCGCCTTCTGCTCTCTGCCTCATCCCAGCCCCTTCCTGCCCTATATGCTTGCCTGACTTCTCCTTTCTCTGCCCTCTTCCTAATTTCCAGGGACTCCTTTTGGGCCTCGTTCTCTGCCCTGTGCCAGAGTGTCTGCCCCTTACCATGGGCTGGAGGGACAGCGGAGTCACCCATGCTCCCTCACAGTGACCCTGAAGTCCCAACCTGAGCCTGGGCTGAGTGTCCTGATGGCAGCTTCGAGGTCAGCTCGAGGGATGGGACCAGGAGCTCACCTGGCCAGGGAAGCAGCCTGCACAACCTCCCCGACAGCAGCCCTCAGCCTGTCTGCACTCAGACTCAGACTGACTCCTTCAAAGATAATTTATAGGCCGATACCTCATTGCACATGGTAATAGCTTGTGCTTAAATAATAATAAGCTTGATTGCCGTGCAGCCGTTAAACTTTTTTTCCCATTCAGTTTAACTGACCATTTTGTGTGTGGTTTGGAAGAAGGGGGGAGAGAGAGCCCCGTCATTATCCTGGGCCTGAAACGGGAGTTAATTTCTAATGAAGGTATAATTTTATTCCAATGATTTTACATTTAATTAACTAAAGCTACACGTAATTTGAAATTATACGGTGATGGGGCCTCACTTTGGGGATCACAGAGGGCAGAATAGGCGAGCTGTGGGGGGACAGAGGCCCGGAGAGGGAGGGGGTCAGTAGGGGAGAGGGATGAAGTGAAGGGGACCCTGTGTCAATCAGTGGCTGGCATCCGGGATCCAGGCCCCCGGCCAGGCACCTGAGTCCAGTTACCTCTTAAATCCTCTCCTCTATCTTCGTGACAGAAACTCCCGTCGTTTCTACTTATCGAAGGGAAAGAAAAGCTCAGAGAAAGGAGGGGACCGCTGCGTCCCTCCCTGTTCTGGAAACAGCACCCCCATCTACCCGGCTCCTCCTCCCGCACGCCACCCGATGGGCCCCCCTCCCCGCCGTCGTTCCATGGCCTGGACCCCTAGAACTTGGGCAGAAGGGTGAAGAGCAGAACTTTAGTTGGCCAAAGGGTAAGATTCGCTTGATCTCGTTTCACTGCATAAGGGGCGTGCGTCTGAAGGGGACCGGCCGGGGGAGGTTTTCCATAGGCTCACGCCCACCCTCGTTCCCGTGCTCCGGAGCGAGCACCCCAGCGGGCTCCCTCCTTCCCCTTCCCACTCAGAACCTCCCCGCATAACGCTTCGCGGCGCACGTCACCACCACCTAGCTTCGTTCTTTTTGGACGTCACGTGTTCTTCCGTGCCTGGCCGCTTTCGTGCAGCACGAGGCTTCGAAAGCTCCCCGAGTGGCTGTGTGTCGGGCGGCCTGGTCCTTTTCCTCGCTGTGCAGGGCCACGTCGTGTGAGCTTGCCCGACGTGACGTATGCATCCTCTTCTCGACAGATAGACATCTCTGTTGCCTCCAGTTTGGGGCGATTATGAGCACTGCTGTCAGGAACATTCTCGTGGGTGTCTTAGGTGGGGACAGATGCGCATTTCTCTGAGGCGTTTGCCCGGAGTGGAGTTGCTTGGTTCTCTCTCTCTCTCTCTCTCTCTCTCTCTCTCTCTCTCTCTCTCTCTTTCTCTTCTCTTTCTCTCTCTCTCTGTCTCCCTCTCTGTCTGTCTGTCTCGCTTTCATAGATGCTGCCAAACAGGTTTCTGAAGTGGTCGTACTGATTTCTGTTCCTCTCGGCCCAGGTCGGGTTTTTCCGCCTTCTGTCTGCCAGTGCTTGCGTTTTAGCCCCCTGGGTGGGGTGTCACTCCGAACTTCCCTGGTGACGGATGCTGAGCAGCTTCTCTGGGCTTATCCCTCATTTGGGCATGTGTTTCCGTGAAGTGCCTGTTCAAGTCTTTTGACTGTTTCTTTTTCCCACCGGGTCGTCCACTTGCTTTCGTATTGCTCCCTAGCAGCCCTCTGCATAGCCTGAGGTTGTGTCTTCACTCCCTTCGTGGTACCTGCTGACGGCTGGGAGCTCTGAAGTTTCATGAGGTGGAATAGTAAAGATCTACGTGTAGAACCAGAAGGCTGTTGCTGTCCGCCGCGTTTTCTGTTCTGGACACAAGCCACACCCCGCGGAAGAGGGCAGTGAAATCCGCATTTGGAGAGAGATGAAGAAGGGGTCCTGCCACCTCCCTCACCTCTGGTTCCAGATGCCCCTGGGCCTGGCTCTGTCCCTTTCCTCCTGTGGCCTGGATATTCCGCTCCCCCTTCGATTCCATGATGTCCTTGATTCCGCATCCTTCCAATAAGAGCTCCTTTTAGCTTCACCTTGTTCACGTCGAATTTTACGTGCAACCCAATGATCCCCATTTTACAGAGGAGGCAACCGGGGCTCAGGGAGATGTTACGATTCGCTCGGGGTCCCACCCTGCTGAGTCTTGGGGTTGAGAGTCAGGCCCCAGTGCAGCCCAGTATGAGTGTGACTCAGGAGACCCTGAAAGAGTTTGGGGACAAGGGTGAGATGTTAGGGTTTGCAATGAGAGGGTAGCATGACTGTGGGAAGGAGGTGTGGGTCCGGGAAATGGAGCTGGGATAGAGGCAGCAGGCATGGGCACGGGCGGGGGCTCAGGGTGAGACAGAGGCAGGGGAGGCCTGGCAGGTGTGATCTTGCTCAAATTCTAGGTTAGCCTGATCCTGGCCTTGATGCTGATCTAGACTCTGACCGTCGTTATGTTCAGCCCTCTGCCTCTGGAGTCTGTCAAATTGAGCAGGTGGGGGAGGGGGTCCTGAGCTGGGCAAGAGTTTCCATGACTGTCAGCTCCCCATCCATGTGGGGAGGGTGGAGGCAGGGCAGGGTGTTGTTGAGGGGTGGTCTGGGGTGTCCTGGCCTTCCAGCCTTCCTGGGAAGGGAGTGAGTGCACGCATGTGCGTGGGTCCAAGGCTCGACAAGACAGTCTTCCCGAGCTCTAGAAAGCCTCATCCACAGACTACTGAAGGTCAAGTGGGGCCTAGAGTAAATAAACACCCCTTAAGGTGTAATTATGCAGTGAGGCCCCTAGGGAGGCCTGGACAGCTGGGCCTTGGGCGTCTGTCTGTCTGTTTCCCTCTTCTCTCTCAAGCACATATGCACGCTCATAGAACCATGCACACAAATATAGACAGACACATAGGAACAGAGACCCAAACCCCTGGAATCGGAGTCACAAAGAAGTCACACAGGGTGCCCAAGCTTCACCATAAACAGCCGACCCTGTAGATCACTCACTCAGCGCGGGACGCTGCTAACGCTGTGCGGTGTGTCGTGCAGTCCTCAGACCGCCCCCTCCCAGGAAAGAGGTGTCATCATCCGCGTTTTAGAGATGAGGAAACAGACGCTCAGAGGTTCACACCAGGCCCCTGAGGTTCTAAACCTCGGCGCCTCAGCTGCTGTGACGTCCATCACACGTCGTGTAGCCAGAAACGGAGAGAAGCAGGGAGGCGGGCCCAGGAGCCCAGACACCCACACAGAAATACAAACGCAGGTAGCCGGGGGCAGGTGGGGCATTTAACCTAGCCGTGCCGTACACAGGCGGACGCGCACTTCCAGAGCCCGCAGACCCGGACACGCGTCGCCCACCTGGAGGTGGGGCGCGGAGGCCCCGGGAGGCCCTGAACGTGCTGCCTCTGACTTCGCAGACGCAAGGTGTCTGCCGGGGGTCGTCCCGCCCACTCCTCTGCCCGTCCGTGACCCTGGCCGGGCCCCAGGGCCCCCTCGTCTCCGGGGCTGGCTGAGGGCAGGACGATGAGCGTCGAGCCGGCGTACTTTGCATTCCTCCCCGGCCCCTGCCATCCCGTTGGAGAGATCGAAGCTGGTAGCGGCACTGCCAGGCCGCTTGGCCTTGGGCCTCCTGCCAGGGGCGGGGCCGCCGGCCCAGGGGTCCGCAGGCCCCTGGAGCTCCGCGTGCGCGCCTGGCAGGCCCCGCGGGGACGCACGTCTCCACCCCGGGCCTGCGTAGACCCGGCTGCGCGTGGTCCCGTGGGAGGGCCGCCTGCCTGTCAGAGGCACGCGGGCGGAGCCTGAACCTTTAGGCTGTTGCGGCTCAGGGGTTCCCCGGTGCCCGAGGTTGCCGGTCAGGGAGCCAAGGGTGGGGAGCAGCTGGAGCACAAAGGATCCTGGGCCCTTTCCCTGTGCGAGTGTAGACATTGCACGTGCGTGGCGAGAGGACAGGGTGTGTATCCCGCCTTACGGAAACCGAGCTTTTGAAACGCCGTGGTCCTGCCCCCGCCCTGTCCCCCACCTGTAGTAGCACCGGCCAACTAGTGTTTCCACACTGAGGGGTGGGGGGGCACCTCTTGTCCCTGTCTGTCCCCACCGCTCTGGGGTATCCTTGTTTTCAAACCCTTCGGGTGTCACGCGTGACTCTAGGCCGTGGCCGCCTCGGCCTCCTCCCCTCTGGCCGAGCCTGGCGTGGGTCGAGGTGCAGTGGTGGATGTGTGTGTGGGGTGGTCGGGAGGGCAGGGGTGTGGGACACATCCTGTTAGGTGGGTGGCAGCTGTGGACTTAAGAAAAGGCCCAGGGCGTCTCTGGTGGAGCGTTGTCTGAGGGGTGTGTGGGATGCGGACGCCCCGTATTTGCAGAAGCTCTGGGCAGGAGGAGGCAACCAGGATGGGAGCTGCCTGGTTCGGGGAGGGGGAGGAGCGGGGAGGCCCGTGCAGCGGAAGCCACGTGCAGAGCGCGGCTTGTCACCTGTTCCTCACAGCTGTCCCCCATTTTACAGATGAAGCAGAGAAAGCTTGTGGAGGGTCACATAGGTGGTAAGCAGGGGAGCTGTGATCCCAGCCCCGATCGTGACTGCCAGACCACAGAGCCAGAGTTCGACCACTGCCTCTAACCAAGGGGACAGGTTTTGACGTGGGCTCAGAGGTGGGCCCTGGGCCCTGGGAGGCTGGGGTTGGAGATGTCCCCTTCAGAGGGGGGCAGAGGGGCGTTCGGCCTGCTTGGAGCGGAGCGGAAGAGGCACGAGATGGGAAGGCACTTGCCTGGTCCTGGTGGCCGTGGCCAATGGGGACGTCCACACAGGGGCCCGTGGGAAGGACCCGAGTGGACAGGCTTTCAAGCCCATGTGAGACACTCTCTGGGGACACCCAGGCTGTCTCTCGGGGTCAGTGAGATTCAGCCACATGTGGCTGGGAACTGGCAAGAATCTTGCATTGTGGCTACTATGGTCCCATTTGCACACACAAGCAGGTGGCACTGGGGTGTTTAGGGGTCCTCTCCGGAGCCAGAGAGCAGAGCTCAGACTGCAGAGAGGTGCTGCAGAGCGGCTCTGGGTTTACACCCCGCTCTGCCTCCCCCGCCGCGGCTCACCACCCCTGCCTCTGTTTCCGCATCAGTAAATGGGGACCGATGACACCGTGTGCTCCCCAATATAGGACTGTCTCGAGCCTTCGTGAGATAATAGGCTCACAGTGCTCCTTGGCACAGTGCCTGGCCCTGTGAGGACAGATCAGCTCGGGGCCTGTCTGGGGAACCTCCCCCACCCTCCCACAGCCTCCAGGGTGGAAGTGTCACCCTGTCATTATCTTTCAGGGCACAGACCCCCATGGCATTCGTGGTGATTTTATGAGTCTGGGAGATTAGTTCCTTAAGGCAGAAACGTGTCCTCCCTGGCCTGGGGAAGGGACAGGTTGCCAGGGCGAGCCGTGTGCTGAAGTGGCCACGAGCGATGCTTTATGGGACTGTAAAAGCTGCTGACCCCACTCCTGTACTTAATGAGATGAGCCGGGCCCTGGCAGCTTCCAATAACCTGAGCTCCAGCTGAGCCCAGCTGACCCGAGAGGGGACAGGAGCAGGCCTCATTTCTGCCCGAGACCCTGGCAGGGCTGGGTGAGGGGTGAGCAAGGAGGCTGACCCCCTTCCCTGTGCCTGGGCATGGGAGGGCGGGATGCAGACCCTGTCCAGGTGGGGTGCTGTGGGGGTGGGCAGAATCAGACAGCCTGGGGCCCACGGGGTCTTGGAGCAGCTGCTTCCTGCCCAGGGGCTGTTTCCTCACCTGTGAGGCACAGGGCTGTGATTTGCACTTGTGGATTGTCCTGAAGTTGGAGAAGAAGAACGAGAAAAAGAGCCCGGTGCCCACAGTGCCCCAGTGTAGTGTCCATGGCTCGGCACGCCCAGGGTGTCCCCTGCTTGGTCCTTCAGCCGAGGTTCCTTTTGGGTTTAGGCCTCTGCTCCCCCAAATGGGCCAACCCCAGTGTGCCCAAGCGAGGGGACAAGTGGGCTCGGACACCAGGACTTCATTCTCTCTTGAGTTGGTCACTGGTGCTTGTGCGCGGCCTGGGAAGGTCGCCGTCTGCCCACCGAGGGCCGTGGTTTGATTTAACGGAGCAGAGGCTACGTCGCTTGTGTTGTAAAGAATAGTGAGGGATGTCAGAGGTGGGGACAGTGGCCAGTGGCCCAGATCCATGCCCCAAGCCACGCGTGACCACGAGTGCCAATACTTAGACCCCAGGCCCAAGTGGAGGTGTCCCTGGGAAGGTGCGGTCACCCCTCTGGGGACCTCTCTGCCTGCTGGCCATCAGGGCCGGATGTGGTCATTCCCTCATCCACTCGGCCACGCTCGACCCTCTGTCCATCTGTCCCGGGACCCATTCGCTCCTTCAGCGAACGTCTTGTAGGCACTTCCTCGGGGACAGCTCTTTGCATTCCATGTTTTCTCCAACCTTTGCAACAACCTTTACAGAGGGGTGATTCCCCTTTTTCACAGGTGAGGAAACAGGTTCAGAGAGGTCAAGCCCAAGGCCACAGCCTGAGTAAGTGGCCGATCCAGGACTCCAGTGACGTCTGGCTCCGTAGCCCATTCATAGCCCCTGTGTCCTCGTTGCCCCTGCAGGCGTGGGCTGGAACAGCAAGGGAAGTTGGGGTGTGAGGACGCCCCAGGCACTAAGGTATCTGCTCTGGTGGCTCTGTCCTGACGACTCAGCTTTCCTCAGTTTCCCTGCCCAGCACTCCAGGTCTCCAGGGGGGCCAGATGCGGCTCTGAATGGACATCCTGACTCTTCACTCACTGTCTGTGCTACCACAGACCCTCAAACCCTGCTGCCTCCCTCTAGCCATGCGACCTTGGGCAAGTTCCCGTTCTCCTCCAGCCCCCGTTTCCTCCTCTGTAAAATGGAGCAGAGCTTCTCCATGACGGGAAGCCTGTGGCGCCTGGGGTTATCTTCCTGCGATCCCAGTCCAGGCCTGAGCTCCCAGCTGGCCCCTCGCTGGGGGAGGCACTGCCATTGCTGGGGAGGTGGGTGGGCTCTGTGATTTCACACTGTGGCTTCTTCGCTGGATACTGTTCAGCAGTCAGGTCTGCCCTCCATCGGGGGCCACTCAGGAATCCGGGTGGTCTCGGGCTCCTTCTGAGCTCCCTTTTTCTTGTAAGAACGAGGCCCCAGAGGATGTCTGTGTGTGCACGTGTGCACTGGGGGTGGGGGTGAGGGATGGCAACAGGGCAGCCAGTCCCGGGACCCTCCTCATGTGGCTTGATACTACCCTGCCGTCTCCTGGGCAGACCCCTCTGTGCCCTAGTCTGTCAGCCCCAAGCACCTGGTTTCCCCCACATGGGATTCGCACAATCTGGGAGACATTGAACACGGCTGAATACCTCCCACAGGGCAGCAGAGCGCAGTGGTAGAGCCCAGGCTCCTGTGCCAGGTTGGCTTGTGTTCAAATCCCAGCACCTGCTTCCTAGCTGTGTGACCTTGGCCAAGTTGTTTAACCTCTCTGTGCCTCTCACATCTGGAATTTGCTCCTCACTGTGAGGCAAGTACCCTACCGTCCCTAGCCAACAGATAAGGAAGCAGTGCTCTGAGTGCCTGATTCCAGAGGCCTCTGCTTGCCCACTTAACCCTGGCCTCCTAATAAAAGGTCAAAGGGTAGGTTGCGGGTCTGGTCTGCCTGTCTCTCGAAGGCCTGGTGAGCCCTGGCCTCACCAGAGAGCCAACTGCATGAGAACTCCAATTAAAGGTAATTCCCCTTTTTCCTACCTTGAAATTCCTATTGATTTCCTCCCTAAATAGAAATTCCCATTGATTCCTTGTCTGTTCAGATTAGTGTCCTTGGCTGTGGCCTTCTGTGCATAATATCTTCCTGCTGCCGCTTGGGTCCCAATAACTCTCCCCAAGGTGACCCTGCCACCAGCACCTTGGCTGGGCCCCATCTCCCCAGCTGGGGAGGGGAACAGTGGGTAGGAAGAGGGCCTGGGTGGGGATCTGGCCTCCTTCTCCTAGCCTTTTACCCTGCTTCTGCCCCAGGTGGAGGTGAGTAGGGGAGGGAAGATAGAGAAATCACTGCACTTGGACTTGGATCCGCCTTGTCGGACCTGCTTCTGCCTAGGAGCCATTAGCCCATTGCTCAGGTGGGGAGTTGAGACCCATAGAAGCTTCACTGTCAGGAACCAGCCTCCCACATGTGAGTAGAGGGGAGGACCAGTCAGGCAGCCCCAGGAGGAGGGCCCCAAACCCCGCGCCCCGGGCTTCACAGCTCATACTGGCTCGTAAGAGCTGATTGTTACATTTTCAGAGATTTTGTGAGCTTGTTGATGTTGCATCGGTAGTTTACAATCAGCCATGTTGGGAGAATTTACACCACGGAAATTGGCAAATGATACAACTCAGGCCTCCCCCTCCATCTCAGTCGTTAAAGAGAGCCGGTTGTGCAGCACTGGCCTGCACACCATTGACTGGAAGCCATTCTGTCACCAGCCTCTCATTCCCATCCAGGGTCACTGGGCGGCTCTAGTTTTCTGAACGGCGGCCTCTGTCACACCTTTCTGCTTTTGCCCGTGCTGTTCCCTCTGCCTGGAACGTCCTCCCCATTTCCCTGGTGACATTCTTAATGACCCATCTCAATTTGCCATCCCCTTCTTTGCCCTCCTCATTCCCTGGCCTGGGCCTGGGCAGACAGGTCTGTACCCTTATGGAGCTCACAGCTGGGGTCCTGGCCTCCAAGCTGGCTGGTCACTCAGGAGCTCCTTGGGTTCGGCCAGGTCATTATGCTTCTGGTACCTTCGTTCACTGCTCTGTGAAATGAGTCTGAACAACCCAAATCGGGGCGACCTCTGAGCTGAGGAGCAGGACCGAGCCTGGTGTTGACCTGGAGTCCGCTGGCGGAATGTTCTTGACGTCCACATGAGGAGCCCCTGACAGACACTGTCCTCATTTTGCTTTTGGGGGAAGGGCAGACACAGAGAGGCGCAGGAGCATATCCGAGGTCAGAAGCCTGGTGAGTGAGGAGCTGGCTTTGAGCCTGCTTGAGTACCCATCGCTGGCAGTGATGCAGCCCACTCTGTGCCCAGGCAGACACCTGATTCCCCACTGGCTTTCCCACCAGCCCAGGGCCTCCTCAGGGTGGGGGTCTGGGTCTGACTCCTCTGCTTTCCCAGTGTTCAGTGTGAAGCCAAGCACTGAGGTGGCAGGAGGAAGGATCTGAGCCGTGACTTCTGGCCAGGAGTGCAGTAGGCATACAGGGCCTCCCCACGCCGGTACCCACGCCAGCACCCGGGGTCAGCAGTGCTCACCTCCCAACCCCCGCCCTGCCTCTTCACCCCACTCGCATGGACTCTGCTATGTGCAGTAACTGCCACCTGCCTCAGTTTCCCAACCTGTCCTCCTCCCACTGGAACCTGGAATTGACCCCAGCTTATACGGACTGGAGGTGGGACAGAAGGCTATTTGCTTTGTGCCTCCTGTGTGTTTGATACTTGACAGCTGTTGCTGTTAGGATTATGCCCATTGGCCCACAACGTGAGGACTACTGAAGCCAGAGGTCCACCTGGACCGTCAGACCAGAGACCTGGCGTGCCCAAGGCCGCACGGAGTGGTTTCCTGGGCTGGGCTTAGAGTAGGGCCCGCCTGATGCTCTCCTCTGCATCACCGGCACCACGTAATGTAACATCAAGGGCACAAGCCCTGGGGTCCCTCAGACCTGACTGAGTTCAGAACCTGCTCCGCTGCTTCCTGGGCATCCACTGTGACTTGGGCAAGTGACATCACTTCTCTGAGCCTTCGTGTCCTCTTCTGTAAAAATGCGCATGAGAATGCAAATCCTCTCTGGGCTGGGGCCAGAATCCAGTGAGACCTGGCTCGTAGGCCCCTTAGCATTGCATATTGCACATAATAAAGGCTTGATACAGGTTGACCGCTTTTACCACTTTTCCTGCTGCTGCCCAGGCCCTGCCCTGGTCCCACCAACCACTGAGTTCTGGCTGCAAGTGGGTTGACCTCCTAGAAGCCTGGAATTTCAGGTCTCATCCTCACCTGGTCCAACTTCACACTTGGACCAACTTCACACTTGGACCCTCTCTGTCTTGAGCTGACCTTTGCCCAGACTGACCATGACCCAAGAACGTTTCAGGTTGGGCTGTTGGAATAGCTCCCTTGTCCCTCCCATTATTCCATGGATGCTTCCGGGTTTCTGGGCCTCTGCCCCTGTGGGACTTTGGGTCAGTTACCGAGCCTCAGCCCTTGTCTGTTGAGTGGGAACGACATTACCTACATGGCTCACACCTAGGGCCTGGGGAGGATGGCTAGGATGGGGCAGAGTTCTCAGCAGAGGGGTGCCACTGGAGCCCCAGTAGGAGGTCCTTGGGGCAACGTGCTAATGACTGTTAGGAGCGGACATGTATGGAGTGGTGAGAAGTTTTCACGCAGGCTCTCATGTATCCTCTGGCGACCCCATGAGGCCATGCCTACTCTTGTCCACAGGGGCAGTTGCCAAGGGCGGGGAGCGGGGGGTGACTAGGCAGAGAAGGCCTCTGCTTTCACCACTGTGCAATCATCCCCTACAGCTTCTCCTCTGTCTTCCCCATAAACCCAATTCTCTCTGATGCGCAGACATTTTTGTGATGTGCATAACTGGATTATTTCCTGATTAGTCACTCAGCACGGCTAATTCACTCCTCCCATTGATCCCAGCTTCTCAGGAAGGGTCCTCTGCCTCCCTCTGTAGCAGCACCCCGGATGCTGATGGAGGGTGGGCGTGGGCACCTCTGACAGTGGCCAGTGGGGACCTGGGTGGCACTGGGCTCTGGCCGAATTTGCTGCGGGTTAGTTGGACGCAGAGGAGGGCGTGTTATGTGAGTGGC